>JAEQBH010002353.1:0-600000 GCA_016808115.1 Tetrastigma voinierianum | reverse complement strand
AGTTTGAGAAAACCCCTAAATCCGGTACCCACGTCGGGCTCCTCTCCGCGTAGCGCCTCCCTTCGTCCCGACCATCGCCGACGGCCTGATCGTCCGCATTTCTAGAGAGAAGCGAAGACTCTCTCACTAGAATTTAAGAAAATCAGCCATTGATCTCCTTTTCCTTTCCTAATGTTTTTCTCTTTCTTTCTTTGGAGAAGACAAGTCACTATTCCTATTTTGTCTTCTAGTGACTTAAACAACCCCAAAATGCCTATTATGTCCCTTTTCTTTCTCATTTCCCGCTTGACATTCGCCACTACCTCGCCGTCCATTTTCATCATTTCCTCTACTCATACCACTTATGGCACATGAGTACTTGTTATATGTGACTTTCGTCGCACGGGAATTCGTTTTACTAAGACCCGAACCGCGATGCTCGAAACGTGTAAATTCGACTATCTCGTAATCCAAACGAAATTTGACGCATAGCTAGATTTCGTGGAGACGATTCCAACGGTGCAATCCGTTTCGTCATCCGAGATTTAGAGAATAAATTTCGGATTTTTAATCGAAATTACAATTTTGTAATCGAATTTACGATTTTACCTTTTTTCCAGAAATTGGAATTTCTCGGTCTTACATTCTCCCCTCCTTAAAAGGAATTTCGTCCTGAAATTCAAGACTACAATCACTCACATGCATATGCAACGTGCACACTATCATGCATGTAAACGGTCATTTAAATCTCAAATGGCTAAACCACGTACCTTCATCCCTAAACAAGAAGGGATAGGTGGCCCGCATCGCGGTTCAGCCCCACGTGACTCCTCCACTCCATAAAATGACGCGATAAAGACTAACACTAGCCTCACTGCCTTAAGGCCGCAAAACCCGATCACGCTATCAACAATGCGCACCGTCCCCTCCTCAAAGGTCCCATCCGTGTCAACCTCAATCGCCCCAATCCACCACATGAGCCGATCCGAGTATATTCCTGAGCATGGAGACGTGAAACACCCGTGACACCGACATGTCAAGGTAACGCTTAACCGTACGCAACGGCGGCCTACCCTCGAAAGTATCCTCGAAGGTCCACGAACTCGGGCGATACTTTCCCACGCTACGAACCACCACTTCTTAGCATCACCTTCAAGAAGACGTGATCCCCAACCTCGAACTCTAAGTGGTCGACGCCGCACATCCGCATAAATTTTCACGGCCTGAGTCGGAGAAGAGATCGCACTGATCGCTCACCTTCTCGCAGGTGCTCTAATCAACCAGACCAGTGATGGAGCTCTCTCCCACCGTCCAACATAAAGGCGATCTACACGGCCCCTCCCATGGCTAACAAGCCTCCTCATACTGCATCCTCAGATACTGCCGGGTAAACGTTGTCAGGAGAATTCCACTAAGGCACCACCAGCTCTTTATGATCCAGATGCATGTCGTAGCATGTCCTCTATCACCGTGATAGTCCTCTCCGACCGGCCATCCGTCTGGTGGAACGCCGCATCATAGTCACCGCAGGCTCATAGCCTGAAACTCTTCCATAAGTGTGCTCGTGAAACTCGTCCCTATCCCACACTATGGATACCGGTATCTATGTAGCCTGACTATCTCTCGAATGTATAACCGACAAAATTTCAAGGCGGTCATCCACGGCTAGAAAATGTGCCGACTTCGTGAGCCGTCCACTATCGTACCCATATCGTTATGCTTCATACGTCCGTGGGCAAGGGTCACAAAGTCCATCGTGATCGCCAGCCCCACTTCCACCGTACCACTCCAATGGTCGGGCAGCCTTGCCGCTTCCTCGCGCCGCCTTAACCCGTCGACACGTGAGACACCATCGAACAAAGTCCCCTACATGTCTCTTCATCCCACTCCACACATCGCGACGAAGATCCCGTACATCTCGTACACCCGGATGCACAAATAAATCGAGAGCAATGAAACCGAGAATCTCTCTCTCGAATCGGTTAAGCTGAGGAACCAGCTGCAGTCAATGCTCGAAGACTACCATCTGCGTGAGCAGTCCGGCCCATAAGTCTTTATACATTATTTGTAGATCCTTGATGGACACTATCTGCGTCCACGCCCGCTGGGACTCCAATGTCGCTCTGCTCAAACGAGCGGTGTAGCCTCTTAAACTCCCAGGTACCACAGTGCACTTCCATTATCTGTAGCGAACTGTCCCACAGTCTCGAGCATCCTCCACTCAGAAGCTATACTAGCGCTCCTCGTGACTTGGCGGAGTGCATCGGCCACCACATTTGCCCTTCTGGGATGGTAATACAAAGTGAAGTCATAATCCTAAGAACTCATCCATCTGCGTTGCCTTCATGTGAGTCATTGTGAAAAATATACTTCAAACTTTTATGGTGCAGTACACTTCCACAACTCCTCGCCATATAAGTAGTGGCGCGGAAATCTTGAGGC
Source organism: Tetrastigma voinierianum (assembly GCA_016808115.1). NCBI lineage: Eukaryota > Viridiplantae > Streptophyta > Magnoliopsida > Vitales > Vitaceae > Tetrastigma > Tetrastigma voinierianum. Next base: position 597,579 of record JAEQBH010002353.1, on the reverse strand, counting down.
GAAGACTACGTATGACTCCATGTCGTGTGTGGGAGTAGTGCCTTTCATTGATTCTTTAAGCGCGAGAACCATAAGCTCTTACCCTCGGTTTGCATCAAACACATCGGTAGGCCCTCGAGGCATCCCTGACCACAACGTGTACCCTGTCCCTGTCCTGTCGGGACTATCAAGATAGAGTGATGAATCTCTTCTTCAACTCTCACGGAATGCCTCCGGCATCGGTCATCGATCAAACTTGACCTCCTTAGGTCGACCTAGTCATAGGTGCGCTGCTTATCTTGGAGAAATCCTCGATGAATCTCTGTATTACCCGGCCAATCGAGCTTCATTGTATCTCGGCCCGACTTCGGCCTCTCCCGACTCATCCTTGCCTCGACCTTCTGCGGGTTGGTGACCTCCCGATCTTGACACCACATGTCTAAAAATCGCTCGATGAAAGCTAGAACTCACACTTGCGAACTTGGCGTCTATTTGATGGTCTCGACAAGCGTAAGCAGTCCTCATGATCCCAATCGGCGGAATAGATCAAGATGTCATCCACGAAGACTAAACAATGATCCCAAATAGGGTTGGAATATCCTATGCATGAGATCCATGAATGTTGTTGGGCGCGTGTCGATCAAGGCATCCGCAGTGAACTCAAGTGCCCGTAATCGTCTACTTGTCTTAGGGATATCGGTATCCACTGACCCTCAATGATGGTAACCCGGTCTGAAGGTTTATCTTGCAGGGTAGACTCGCTCCTCTCAGCGATCAAAGCAAATCGTCAATCTCGGTAATGGAGTAGATTCTTGATCGTAACTACATTATTGTGCGTAATCAATGCCTGGAGTCGAAGGGTCATGTCCTTCTTCTTCTGAAATAGAACCCGGGCGCCCCATGGTGAAGTGCTTTCGGTCTAATGAACCCCCTTGTCAGTAGCTCCTGTAGTTGGACTCGAGTTCTGCGGCTTCAGGTGCCATCCTATGCGAGTCATAGAATGGGTGAAATACCAAAGTGTAACTCGATGCAAGTCACCCTGCGTGGGCGATCCCGGGTAGCTCGTTTGGAAAAAACATCCACATACTCGCACATTACTTTCGAGGTAGATCCAGTCTAGTCTCTCCTCGTCCTCTAGAGGTGGGCTTGCCCCTAGCCATCCGCCAAGCATCTGACACTGGACTCATTATCTTTGTGCAGGGTCAAAACATCATGTTTGTCACTGAAATCTGTACTTGGAGTGCTAAATCACAACGTGTAGGCGAAAGTAGCCCTCACATTTCCTTGATCGATGCGACCACGTAATTTTGTCGGCTTGATCCATCCCGGGATGACATCGAACTCGACATGTCCATGATCCTTGGGTCAACGTAAGTAAGTCCCGAGATCTCATTTCATGACCTCGACATATCATCCTTTATTCGTACTAATCCACTGGGGAGAACTCATACTCTTGGCTCCTCTAAGGTCTCGACCTCTAAGCCCAACTCAATCACAACTGATGCAGCAATGAATGAATGCGACGCACCAGAATCAAACAACACTCTAGCCCATAGGCGAGATAGCAAAAGCATTACCACTGAATAAGCGGCCTGATCTGGCATTTCGGCTGCGGTTGTGGCGACGTAGACACGCCTCTCTGGACCTGATGTCCACACGTGGGCCTCGTCCTCTGCCTCACACCCATACTGCGGCCTCTCGGGCTCACTTTGTGAAAATGTGGGGTGCTCGCGTAGCTCCACAAGCCCAGAGATCCCAGCCTCTGGCCTGTGCCGTCTTGTGGAGGAATGTATTATCCTCTCCGTCCACCCTTTCTTGTTGGGGCTGTCTTTGTCCCAAAATCCAGGATCCACACTCTGGGGCAATCTTGTCTCATGTGTCGGAGTTCTTGACAATGGTAACACACCATACGTGTCGCTGTTGGCAAACTCTCATGCAATCTGCTGACCGGCAGCTCTCATTAGTCCTTGGCCGGATGGCGTGACGGATCCTCGCGAAGTGAAGAGGCTCTACGCCTCTTCCCGGCCCGGAAGGCGTATCCTTGCTCTTGCCACTTCAACACTCGCATCGAGTGTTCTGCGCATCCTCCGTCTCTCTCTATGGTAGTCGTCCCAACCATAGAATCCATATCTGTAGGCGTAATCCACCACAATCTGTCCATTCGAATCTCTCTAACCTTGGCCCAGTGCGTGGCGTAGTCATCGGTAGTCTGGTAGCTTTCGTGAATCTGGCCACATAGTCCATCCGCGGTCGTAGCCACTGTGACTCTAGGAACTCCCGAGCCTTGGCATGCCTCGCAGTCTCGGAAATACTTACCCATAGACAGCTCACAGGCGCTACGCCCCATGTCATAACCTCTAAGTCTCTGAAGTCTTAACCCGTCTCCCTTGCGTACGGACCTCGCCCTCTAGGTGGAATCACAGCTAACCCGATCTGATCGTATCGAGAGGTGATCTCCATAGCCTCTAGTACTTTCTCGATCTGCATAAACCAATGGTCTGCCACCGCCGGGTCCTCCTCCCCTGAATGTCGGTGGTGAGCCTGTTCTGGAGGTTACTAGGACCTCCACGACTATGCACTAGCCGTGCGATAGCAGCTTATTTGCAACACCTCTGAGCCTCTACAAGACCTGTGATCAAATCGCCAGGCGGCTACAATTCGAATGTCGGTGGTGCCTGACCAGTGCCCCGTGGACGACCTCTACGTCCTCGTCCTCTACTAGTCATCTACACAATTAACATGGCAATTAAATCTTAATACAGTATCTCTAAGGCATAAACACAGCCCCGAGACACTAATCGCCTGCGTCATCGGTGTATACACATTGTCCCTTGCATTTTCATGGAATGCAAGGCAATTAATTGCACATTTAAAATATTGTTTCAACAAAAATTTATTTTCAAAAATTTCATTTTGAAAATTATATATATATATTTTGAAAATTTTGTCTAATTGCAGGATTTAAAATTCAATGAAGTATCCTACGAGACATAAACCGTTTTCGGATACTATTCACACACGAAAAATTTTTTCACTCCCCTCGTCCAACGCATTTATAGTAAATGTATGAATATCTCATATGTTAAATCACCCCCGAAAAATTTTAAATTTTTGTACTCTTTTTAACCACACAGGCGATTGCTTTCGTGAGCGGTGTCCATTAACGGTCGACGGTATTCATGATTACCGCGTATCAAAGCGGGTTGGGTGCGCGTGAGCACACCCCGAAACCCGGTGGCGCGCCTGCTAGCGGTGTAGTGCAGTCATGGCGTTTATTCTTGGCGCCACCGACAAGCTGGTCGTTCGGCAGTATGCGTCGGCGGCGGCGTGCATTGAATTATGACCGCCCGAGCTGGCTGCCCCAGAATTAGCGACCTCGCCGATGTTGCGACACCCAGGGCATACAATCATGTCGCGACATCAAATCGGTGTCGCGACACCACCCCGGCTACTCCATGTTGCGACATCAAATCGGTATCGCTGACACCGCAGCTACTCCATGTGGCGACATACGTTCTCTGCGGCTAAGCGGTCGGCGACATCAAGACTAGATGCGACCGCTACGAGCGAACCTATGGCGACATCAATTCATGTTGCGACCTCCCTTACCACGCGCTCCCAGGTCACAACGCTGAATTTCATGCCGCGTTAAAGGACCCGCCGATCCTAACCTCGGCCCGGTCGCGACACGAAAGGATGTCGCGACGCGATTCCTCGATCCGGTTCGCCTTGCCTGAAATTTTTTCCATCGGTAGCTTTCACCGCCTCTCTTAGGATCTGTTAGCCTAACCCACTGTTATTTACTCCTCAAAATTTATAGGTTAAACCATAATCTCTCTTTTTTTTTTTTTTTCCATTTCTCCTTAGTTCGGCTACGGAAATTTTTAAAAAAAAAATATTTATATATATATATATATATATATATATATATATATATATATATATATATATATATATATATATATATATATATATTTTCTCATTTCCATAATCAAATAAATTTATAAAAATTTATTTTCTTTGATTTTCTTCAACTTAGAAAATTATTTCCATCACTAATAGGCAAATAAATTTATAAAATCTATTCTTTTCTCATTTTTGTTCCAGTTTTGCCTGCGTAAAAATTTTCCAAAACTTTCCGCTACACATAGGTGCTATTTTTTTCCTAAGCACACAACATTCACATAACATGACATGGTATATATATCATTCATCAAACATTCACACAACATTTCATCAAATCACACAAAACACACAAAACACGTGCATGTAGTGTCCTAGTTTTGTCTCGTGATTTCCTAGGTAATCTCATACCTAACTTACATCAAACCACCCAAGTGGTGATGGATACCCAAACCCGAGCTCCCTAGGTATTCATATACCTAAGCTCTGATACCAAGCTATGACGCCCCAAACCCGGGGGTTCGTTGACTACCGTCGACCCGACGAGGAATACAAGTAGAGGTCCCGGGTTACCAGCGCCACTTCAGAAAATCGGGCGAGTCTCCTTTGTGCAGGGAGCTCTACTGGGTGCAGTACCTACATGAAACTGTCCCAAAGCGGAGTCCAATATAATCACAAAGATACAAATATGGATAAAAACGGCCTCTTGGGCCCATACTACAATATCCAAAAAAACATGCCAACTATGAATCCACTATATCAAATAGTTCTAAGAGTTCAAATGTTTTACTCTTATACAACATATATTAAAATAATTTTAATACATGAAAATATATCAGTTTAAAGCCCTCAAAGTCACTTGGCTTTCTTACAATCTCGGTCTCTAGGACGAGCCACCATCGCCTCATGCGCTCCTTGTACCTGTAAATAATATCCTCATTAGGGTGAGCTAATGCTTTCGGTAGTGGAATCGCCCTAAGTGGGCTACTCTCCGCCCCTAAGTGCGTGCAATGATCTAAAATAAACATACATTCAAGCAAATGCATGATCCTGCCAGATGTCTACACCTTGACCAACTCAGATCCCGAGTCCTCACCGACTCTCTCACACTCGCCTAAGCCTCGTATGAGAATTATTGTTTTATTAGTGGACAACCCTCCAATGTATATATATCAATTGGGCCGCTCCGACGATTGATATTTTAAATTTGGACTACCCTCCGATAATTAATATTTTAGACTAAGCTGTTGTTTCTCTAGATTTGTCTCGTACCAACTCCTATAGTCTAGGATGTTCAGTACATATGGAATGCATGTATACCAGATTGATACAGTCTAATTCACATATAAATATAAAAACTGTGCATATATTTACAAAACATTCAATTCACGCAATCGTATGTGTAAATTCCACATTTCCATCAAAAATTAGCTCGCTTGGGCTAATGATCATATACGAGTAATTTAATTTAAATCACTCGACCAACAAAATATTTTCAAAATATATTTTTCGTGACCAGCATTTGAGAGCAATTAAAACCACAAATTCTTGATTCCTATCAAGACACAATTTATCAGTTCACTTTGTGAACCCGTATTTCTCGGCCGATTCCGGCCTCATACACATCAAAGCACACATTTTCACACAAATGCACAAACTAGGAACCCACATCAGCCCGTGGACTGATCCGCAGTTCTCCACATGGGTTTCAAAATCAACATCTTCGGTTCCAAACTTTGGTGTTGGAGAGGACGTCAAGCGGCTTTCATTCAAGGCCTCAAGCAAACCGAAGCATTGTAGAACACTTAAATAAAGCGTAAAACCCAAGTAGGGAGAAACCCCTACCTCTCTAAGTTTGAGAAAACTCCCTAAATCTAGTACCCACACGAAGCCCTCTCCGCGTAGAGCAGTTCTCCTTCTTGTCCGACATTGCCGGCAGTCGGATCGTCGTATTCTAGAAAGAAGGAAAGACTCTCACTAGAACTTAGAAAATCAGCCCACTTTGGATCTCTTTTCCACTTTTACGTTTTCTCTTCTTTTCTTTTGGAGAAGACAAGTCACTATTCCTATTTTGTCTTCTAGTGACTTAAACAAATCCCAAAATGCCTATTATGTCCCTTCATTTCCCAGTTTTGACATTCGGCACTACCTCGGCCGTCCATTTTCATCATTTCTCTACTCATGCCACTTATGGCACATGAGTACTTGTTATATGTGACTTTCGTCGCATCGAAAATCGTTTTACGGCACCGAACATGATGCCTCGAAAAATGTGTAAATTCCGACTATCTCGGAATTCGACGAAATTTTACGTGCTAGCTAGATTCCCTTGAGATGATTCAACGGTGCAATCCGTTTCATCTGAGATCTAGAGAATAAATTTCAGATTTTAACATTACAATTTTGTAATCAATTACGATTTGCCCTTTTTCGGTGGAATTTGGGTCTTAAATTAAGCGAAAATGAGTAGACTTCGTCAATCGATCATCTATCACCCATATAGCATTATGTTGCCTCTGAGTCTGTGGAAGACCTATCACAAAATCCATAGTGATCTTCTCCCATTTCCATACTGGAATAGGGAGTAACTGTATCTTCCCCACGGGCCTCTGATGCTCTGCCTTCACCTGGTGACAGGTTAGGCACCTGGAAACGAAACTTGCGATCTCTTTCTTCATCCCATTCCACCATTAATGTTCTTTCAAGATCCTACATGCATCTTGGTACTACACGGATTATAGCATAGCAGAGATGAATACGTCTCTTCCATGTATCATCTCTCTTCGGGTTCGCCATACTCGGCACACCGTTCTTTGTCCTTTCCTTTATCATGCCGTCATCTCTAATTTGAAACTCTGCTTTCTTTCCTTTTTCCTCTCTTCCTTAAAGCAATCACATCACATTGGATCTGTATTTGTCTGCTAGAATCTGATCCACTAGGAAGTCCCAACATGAAATGTGGCTAACAATGCTCACGAATCCTCGACCTCGATATCACCCTAAAGCTCTCGGATCCCCTAACAATGGAATAACCTAATCTCCTTATTGAGACAAAGGAACTCTGGTAAGCTACTAAGAGGCATCTACCACGACATTAGCTTTTCACGGATGGTACTCAATGGTGATGTGATCTTAATCAACTCGACCATCTTCTTTCGAGGTTTAACTCTCTTTGGGTGAAAATATATTGAAGACACTTATGATGCGTAAAGATCACGCAGGAACACCATATAAGTAATGTCTCCCGCATATTTTAAGGCCAAGCCGACTTCTGCAAGCTCTAAATTAGGTATTGTGGGTAATTCTCCTCATGCTTCTTTAATTTTCTAGGGCATATCACGATGCCTCATTCTGCATTCAGCAAACCAAGGCCTTAGTGACATCCTTGTAAACCATAAACCCATCTCTTCCATTAGGCAAAGCTAGAACTGGAGCTGAAGTTAATCTACCCTTCAACTGCTCAAAACTTTGTTGGCAGGCATCTACCTAATCATACTTAACATCTTTCCTTGTCAGCTTGGTCATTGGAAATTTGCTATCTGGAAGGTACTCAACGACTGCCAGCGACCTGCTAAAAACCAAGGCTCCGCCTCAGAGACACATTCTTTGGCGGTTTCAATTTACCCGAAGCTTCTATTTTTGCGGGGATCCACACTCACCCCCTCAACTGAGATCACATGACCTAGGAATGCCACTTTGTCAAGCCAAAACTGACACTTGCTCAACTTGGCATACAAGCTGTGCTCGCCCAGGGTGCGATGATCCTCAGGTGCTGCAGAATGTTCCTCCCGAACTACACAGAATACACTGGGATATCATCGATAGAACTATAGAAAAACCTATCCAAATACGGTTGGAATACCGGTTCATCAAATCCTGCTTGTTGCCGGGGCATTAGTCAAACCAAACGGCATCTGCAAAAAACTCATAATGCGTGGCGTGTCCCCGAATCTGATCTTAGGTACATCTGCTCTCTTTTGCACCCTCAGCGATGATACCCCAGGCCTTAAATCTATCTTGGGTATACTTGAGACCCATGGAGTTGATCGAATAACTCATCAATCCTAGGAGTGAATCTTTTGATTCGGATGGTAACTTTGTTCGATTTCCTTTAATCTATACACAGTAAACTCCATCTTTCTTTTTCACGAGAAGGCTTGGAGCTCCCAGTGGGGATGTGCTCGGTCGAATGAATCCCTTACTCAACAACTCTTCTAATTGAGCCTTAAAAACACTCAGCTCGTAGGAGCAATCCTATAAGGAGGAATGGAAATGAAATTTAAGTCCACGGGATCAAATCCCGATAGTGAACTCCATCTCTCTATTGGAGGTAATCCTGCAATATCATTTGGGAACACATCTGGGAACTCTCTAACAACTGGAATCTCATTCACCAGTGTCCCCTCCTTCCCTGTCTCCACCACATAAGCCAGATAACCCTGACAACCCTTACGCAACATTCTTTGTGCTGCCATGGCGGAGATCATATTGGAAGATAACTCTCGTATTCCCCTAAACTTTACCTCTAATTTCCCTGGCCTATGCAACTGTACTTCCTTTGCTTTTATAACAATCTAATGTGGCTCTATGGCGAGATAGCTGTTAAGAGACCAATGGACATATACAAATTTATGACACTATTACAAAAAATTTGTTAATGTCCGTAGTGTGGCAAAAAACTTGTTAAGGCTCTCTCTCCACTCGATATGTAAGTGTGAGTGATGGATCAAAACATCGACTGGTAGCGTTATGCCAAGGACTATTATCTAATCCCCAGCAATAATGCCATGAAACTTGTTTGTTATATTTCTTTGCAATTATACTGATTAAAAACGGTTTCCTTAAGAGTAGATAATTTTTTCTTTAGGTTTTTTTTTTTTTTTTTTTTTTTTTATCCATGATTACGCAGTGCATAGGTGAATAAGTAATACAAAGTGGATTTAAGTCGAGATATCGATCCACAGGATCTGAGAATTCTCAATCAACTACTGACTACTTTCAGAGTTCTATACTATTTGGACTATGATTTGCAATTGATATATCCCTAGCAACCTTTAAAATAATGTGAAAGAATAAGAATATGTAAACTAAGAACAAAATGAAATATTACTTACACTAAAATAAAAAAATTAAAGAAATGGCAAATTCGAGTTAGCTTTTAAAGGGATGCATTGAAAATCTGACTATTGTGAAGCATCAATTCCTGTGACGACTCTGCGTAACTGCTTCATGAACCTCGGTTAGAATCCGTCGGAAGAAGGTAATGCCATGTGGATCTCTCCTTAATGACATTTCATCATCTAATCTTGCACTGTTTCTTCGAATCTGAGGGTTAGATAACTTCTTTGTCTGATTTCCTTGTTACGCGGTATTTTCTTTTTGTGCATCATACCCCAGAACATGAATACATGTAAACCTTAGCTCCTAAGACATAGGCTAAGCGGGTTTACTATCTTTGGCGATTTCTCATCCTCAAAAAATTGGAGCAGTTCATTCTTTCCTTGATTAGATCCTTTGCTAACACGGGATTTAACTTCTTTGTTCGAATCAGGCGAACTCTCTGCTCATTTTAATTGATAGTCATTCAACTCATTCTCGGTTTCAAGTGAGAAGAAGATTGTCAGTATAATTCACGAGCCCAGATCCCAATATGGGTTCGCATACCCTTGAAATTGTTCAGCCCTCTCAGGAATGCCTTCTACGTGTCCTCGAGAGGGCCTCACGGAAATCGGAGCATGAACAATCCTAATACAATTTATAGGACATTATTTGGATCGGATACAAAAATAAACAAGCAATGAAACCGAGATTCGGGTGGAGATTCGGTAGACTACGATAAATTTATGCGGGAAAGATAACTTCTAACATGAGTAAATTCAGGAGGCTGGGTTTTGAATTACTTCATTACAACGGTAGCTCCACGGTGAAAAGAGCGCTATAAATACAGGCTGGAAGTTCGAGATTCCAAAAATTTGTTTGGACTTCAAGCGAACAGGCCAGTAATTTGAAGAAAATAACATTACGCATTCGGCTTCCAACTTCAACAACGCATCCAGATCGGAAATTCAAATGAAATAACAATCTACTCTAATCTAATCTAAAATATGGCAAAAAGAAAAGAAACAGAAAATTAAAATACACGAGCCTTGACTACCCGTACTTCTCTTCACGGGCGCGAGTGCTCATACATGTAATTGCTTATTTACTCAGGGTTACGAGTTTGGGCCTGCTTGATGCACTTCCTTGTGGGTTTTTCAAAATAACAGTCCGTTTGTTTTGTTCGTATGACTCCAGTACGTATCCCACGACCTTCTGACTTGATGTATCCACGACCTCTCTTTCCGCGTCAGCGACTTCTTTATTACGCTTATGAAACGTTTTGATGTATGACTTCCGTCATGCGTCAGCGACTTCATTTTAACTACCGTCCGTAGTAGAAACTTTTATACAGTTCGCGACTTGCGCTACCCTTTGGACCCGATGTCGCGACCGCTAAATGACGTCGCGACCCTCTCTCTTTGTAATTGATGTCGTGACCCTTTGAGGTATTTCTCGCGACTTCACCTTTACGTATTTGTGAGGCTCACTTTTGAGGTCTCGACTTCAATCGCCGTTCTGACTTCAATGTTATGCGCGAGCTCTTTTGATGTCGTGGGAAGCTTTTTCTTTTGTAGACTTGTCTTCCGGCCATCTCTTGGATATGATGTCGCGGCTTGGCTAAATAGCCGCGACCTCCGTTCTTCGCGGTGATGTCGCGCCTGCGAAGCCGACCTTCTTTCATTATGGCCCGGTATTGACCACCGCGATGTCGCGACCATAATACATTGCAGCTGATGTTGCGACCTCTAACTGATGTCGCGACCATAATACCTTGCATATGATGTCGCGGCTATTTGATGTCGTGACCATAGCCACCTTACAGGCGATGTCGCGACCTCCCGAAGGGCGTCGCGACATCTTCCTGTTCGGTGTTTGATATCTCTAGGCTGTTCTAAGCTATTGCGACCTCTATGTTCGATCTCTTTGAAAATCTTTTATGCGGCTTCCTGGCCGATTATCCGCGACCTCCATGTCTCTTTGCTAAGCTTTCAATTACATCGCGATCTGGTGGTATCACCGACATCATGTACCTTCTTCAATAATTCTTGGTGAAATCGATTTAGAGTTTCTGTTGCGACCTTGGTGTTATTCTTCATTACTTTCAAGGTCACGACATCAAGTCCTTTCTTTCAAAATTAGTTGCGACTTCTTTTACTTGAGAAGGCTGTTCTTGTGGCTTTGAAGTCAGCTCCTTGTCGCGACCTCATGGTGGTATCACGACATCATTTATCTCCTTTTGGTGTCGCGACATCGCAATGATGTCGCGACATGAACTCTTCATTAATTGCTTCTTACCCAATCTCGACCAAGTCATTCTTTGTCTCAACTTCTTTCTTCAAGTCACGACTTCACTTATTCGTTCTTCGAGTTTCTTCTTGAAGCCGTTGTTGTTAACATGCGTGACTTGAAATTGCTGGAAGCGCTCTTCATCGCGACTTAAATTCTGACTTGACTTCAATTCTAACTGCGGTGATTTCTTATGAGTTTTGCTAAAATTTGATTTTATAGCGTATTTTCACGCAAATTGGAATTTGATTCCAATTATCGGTTTACGGTGATTAGCGTTATTCTCATTGGCTTCGGAAAAATGGATTAAATCTCATAGGTTTTTGGACTCATCAAATTCCCCAAACTTAAAATTTTGCTTGTCCCAGACAAAGAAAGAAAGAAAGTATTTGTCCTCAAACAAATAAGCTTAAAGTTTAAGGACATTTTTCTGATTTATTCCACATTCTTTTTCATTCCACCCTTCTGATATGGAATTAAGAGATATCACTATTATTTCAAATTTCAGTTTTGATGCAAGAACAAGGCATGGTGTACTTCTATTACAAAATTTCTTGATAAGCTATTGTATTTCGCGAGTTTATTTAACAAGTCTTGTTACGTGTGTGTCACGGGTCATCAATCCTTTTCAACTTCATGTTGAATTTAGTTAATCTTTTGGGAGTTTTCTTATACTGTTTTTCAAAGTCCCATATGCTTGTTTTTCATATTGATCTCCACTAATGTAGGTAAATTCATCATTCAAAATCAATGAGGTCTTTCAGGCTTGTAATGTTGGGCTTAGGTAATTGGGTAGATAATGGAAAAATTTAGGTTGTAAATTACCCAGTTTCCATCTTGTCTTTACATTGTTGCCTCAAACTTTCTTCATTTTCTTCTTTGTTCCTTTCTGATTCTCCTTAATCTTAGCCTGATTCCTCTTTTTGAATTTCTTTTATGAATTTCGCTATATTACTTGATTCGAATGATTCCTTTGTTCTTTAACTCCTTTGCTTTTATTTCTCTAGATTTGGAATAGTGCATTTTTGTCTTCCTTAGGCTTCTATTACTCTTAGAGAACTTTGGGCTAGCAACTCCATACCGATTAGCATTAAGTTTAGGTGTTAAAACACCCTACGAGCTTAATTGTTCAAGGAAATAGGCCTGAAGACAAAACTTATTCCTTATTTCACTAGCTTACGCTTCTTTACTTGACCCCCTTCTTGTCAAAATTTGGAAATATTATTCCCCCAAACTTGTTTCTTCCGCTACTAGAAGCTGGATAATTTGGGTTCTTTCTTTGCGAGTTTATTGCAAGAAGGAATTTCAGTTTTCAATTCTTTGTTTATTGAAGAAATCAGGCTTATTTGGCTGTGAATCAGGAACTAGAGAATGTGCTTAAGCATGTTATTTTGAGGGTGGAAGCTTAAAAAGGCTCAAGATTTGCCAAGGATGGCCTCTATCATTTCTGGTAGTTGTTTTCACCTAAAGTTTAGCCTCAATCAATAATCAAACAGATTCTAGGGTGGACTCTAAATCACGAATTCCTAGAAGGTGTTCCTAATTCTGTCCAAAGTTTCATAAGTTTTGTTGACCGATGTGTATTATTTCTTCGGGCTGTACTTATTCGCGTCTACTTACACTATTTTAACCAAGTATTTTGTTCCATCAACAATAACCAATTTTCCAATTTTACCTTCTTGAATTTATGAGCGAGTAAATACTCCTAATTCAGTTTCTTTATTCATGCCCTGATTTTGCAATTATTTATGTTCCAGTTTATCTTCTAGTCAAACTACTTCAACTAGTTCATATTATGATATTTCAGCATTTTCATTCTTAAACTAAATCCCAATGTTATTTTCCTAACGAGTCAAGCAAAAAAACTAACAATAAAATCTAGCGCAGCCAACCAAGCATTTCCTTTTTCACAATTTTTGTTTTATTCATGTGTGATGCAGCGGGTTGAGAACAACAATCATGAAGAGGGGAAGAGATCGTCGTAGGAAGGTCTATTTTTTTCTTTTTTGAGGAGGGCCAAGATGTTGGGAGGATCAGTTAAGTTAGATTTGGGAAATTTCATTTCGATTTGTTCTTCTTCTTGTCATTCTGCTGATACATTCTTGAGATCAATTCATTTGTGAGATCAATCTTTTTGTTCAGATCATCTTGTCTCGTGCCCGGTGTGTTGTGCGTTGTTTCAGTCATGACTTCAAAAAATTTGGAAGGTATTTGTTGATCAAATCCAAATTTTCAAGCCAAACTTTTCTTAAAGGCATCTTTATCATCAAGCTCTTGATCTGTCCTTCATCCTTTCTCGAAATCCTTGAACATTGACATGTATAGGAACTTGAATCATGATCTGCTCCTTAGTCTTGGCCCCTTGATCTGAATCCTTTCCTTTATGAGTTTTAGGAGTTGAGAATCACGATCCTCGCGATTGTTGTAGAATGATTCATGAAGCAGCTTTATGCTTTAAGCGATCTTGATCTCTTTCCTCCATTTCCTTCTTAAATTTTTTCTCTTGATGCTCCAGGATTTTTTTCATCTGCTCTTCCTTTCTGCTCATCTCTTCTTCCCATTGTTGATCTCTTCTTTTCATCTCAGCTTCATGTACTTCTTCTCTTCTGTTCATCTCTTCTTCCCAATGTTGATCTCTTCTCTGAACTTTTGCTAGAGGTTCCATTTCTCTTCTCTTTCTTCATACTCTTGATTGGCCCGAGCATTTCCATTATTTGATTATTGCCACAGGCTCCCTAGAGCTTTCACCGGGTTCTCGAAATCTTGTTCCTTATAGGGAGAGAGGCGACGGTGGGGTGAGAAATCTATTAGGCTTCTATCTTCTTGCTCTCTATCCTCTGGAAACATAAAGTATTCCCTTCTTGATGTGTGCTTCTAGATTTTCTTCTTCTTGCTCTGCCACGGAATGGTGTCTTCTTCTATTATTGCATTTCATTTCATCCCTTAGATACATTTCTACTATGACTCCCCTTTTTTCTTTTTTGATTCTTTGGCCCCTTAGCCTCCTGTCAGGTGAGTGGTGAAATCTTTGGGCCTCTTCTTCTTCTCCCAAATTCCCTTCACACATTTTTGTCACTTAGCCTTTGTGATGGTTCTTTGGGTGAGGGATCAAACCACTATTACCTTCATGATACCTCATTATAGAATTTTCAATAACTGTTCCAACATCAATCTTGTACCCCTTTAGCATAACATAGAGAAGGATTGCTTCTTGTTCTCTTACTGTGCAGACGTGCTTGGTAGGGACCATAACAGATGCTAGAAAGTAAAACCACACTTTGGCCTCTTACGTAGATCTCCCTTTGCTGTAGTCTTTTGCTCTCCTTTTCCTTTCTTCCCGCGCCCTTTACCGTGCATTAATTTTCTACTTAATCTTCTCACAGTTAGGGGTTGTTCATGACTTCTTGAATTTTGATCCATTCTTCTGCCAACTTCCATTCATACATCTCATTAATAGTCTTAGCTCCATAAGGCCTTGAGCTCCTCGACATAAGCAGGTTCTCCTTCCTCCATTCAGTTGGGTAAAATTCTCGCAGACATTCTTTGCATAACCAGACTTTTGATGGTTACAGAATTTTCCCCACCCTTTTTGCTCTATCAATTCCTTGAAAGGTGAGATGAGTTGGTGACCTCTTTCTACAAATCCTTTCGACATAGTGCTTTTCAGACGGAGAAGCTTCTTAAGGCAATTCAGGTGTTTACCTTCTTCTTTGTCTTTCTTTTTCCCTTTTCCTCACATTTGCTTTATAGCGGTTGAACCACAGTTGTTGGCTGTTCTCCCTTCGAGTTCGGATGAACTTCCCCTTGATTACGAGTGTACTCCTCAGTGATTTCGCTTAGATTGGGATGAGGGTTGAAGGTTCGTATTAAATCGAGTTTTTAGGAAGAGTTCGGTTAGGGTTTGCAAGAATTGAGAACCCGGAGAACCGCTATAAGATGAAAGGTTGTATTTGCTAAAGGAAGGAGATGATAGTGGAGGAGTTTCTCCATGAGTGCAATTCAATTATTATTGTGGGCTCTTTCATTGCTTCATTTATTTGTGTTTGTCAGCGACTTTAATTTCAGAATTTGTGATTGTGTCTTCATCATTAAATTTGGGGCAAAATTAAAAAACTGCCGTGCATGCCTTCTCTTATGTCGCGACTTATTCTTGTTTGTCGCGACATAAATCTTCTTGTGGGAGGAGACAGTTATCATGGTATGACATGTTTGATGACATAGTTGAGGTTGTCAAACCCTCGCATTCTTTTGAAGGAATGGTTCTTGTTGTAACCTCGAAGTTACAGCTCAGCGACCTCAATTTTTTATCGCGACTCAATTCTCTTCAGCGACATAACTTTTGGTCACTACATTGCCCTTGTTCTTCCTTGATCTTGACTAATTGCGACCTCGGCTTACGTAGCGACATAAATTTAATTAGCGACTTAGTGCCGCTTACCCTAAATTTGATGATCAGACAACTTTTCACTCCTTATTAATTTGCACATTCTTAGCATCCATTTAATCATTCCCACACATCAATTCAAACATGTATTCTATTCAATTTTCACAAAATTTATGTAGGGACAAAGGTACTCCATACCCAGATTGCTACGTCTTTGTGAAGTCTTTGGAGTAGTGCAGGTTTGTTCCTTCTAGCCTAGGCCTTGATTCTTCATACGCATATTGTAACAATTGCAAAGTTAAATTAATCTAGTACTAACTGTAATTTCTAACAAATCATGACTAGAACTAAAAATTTTCAAACGCGTAATAATAAAAAAATTCGAGAGATACATATAAAGAAACCAAAAAAATCTATATATGGAGTTTGCCTCCATGGTACACTCCAGTTTGAGTCTTTAGGCTGGACTAGCTGTTTTAAACCTATCTCATTCCTTGCTTTGGAGTTCTTTATTTTCTTTCTCCCCTCTTCGAGATAGTGTTTGATCTTTTAGTGCTGAATTCTTCTGACATCGGTCTGAGTATTCTTGCTCAAAATAGTGCCAGCACCATTGTATATGGTCCACTCCATTTGATTTCAGCTTCGCCAAATAATCTTATCTGCGGAGTTAAACGGTAAGACGATCCTGCTGCGAACTCTTTCCTCGAATCCTTTGATCCATGCCATTTCTTTGTCTTATCCTTGTATATTCTAGCATTGTCGCAGGCTTCGTTCTCAATTCTTCAGTTCATTCAGTTGGAGAGAATCTCTCTTCCTTTGCAATTTTGAAATCAGTTAAATTTGTTGATGGCCCACATGGCTTTGTATTCCGAGTTGAGGGTGGTGACATGGTTTTCCAGACAAGCCATGCCAGGACATTCCAATGGGAGTTCACTTGATCTGTATACCCATAATGCATCATCAAGCTTCAAAGACCAATCTTTCTGCTAGAACTCACAGTCTTTTCGGAATTTTCTTTATTTCTCGTTGGAAATTTGACTTGCCCATTTGTTTGAGGATGATATGCGAAGCTCATAATGTGTTTGATACCATATCTGCTCCTTGAGTTTGTCAAACACCTTATTTGAAAATGTTTACCTCCATCACTAAATGTGCAGTTGGGTGTCCCGAATCTGCTAAGAATATTTCTTTGTAAAAACCTCACAAGCGCCATTGGCATCATTCTTAGGACAATTTGGCATACCCATTTTGATACATAATCCTGGCTAGGGTATGTATATATTTCCAAATGAAACTGGAAAGGCCCCATAAAATCAATTCCCCATACGCCAAACAATTGCACCACCGGGATGGATACCTTAGGGGCATCTCATGCCTTTTGCTGATATTTCCATTCTTTTGGCATTGATCACCCAAACTTTACCCATTCAAAACGGTCCTTTAAAAATCGTAGGCGGTAAAATCGTGGAGAAATTTTGTGGCGCTGTTTATCTCTACAAAGTGTCCTCCATAAGGTGATGCATGACATTCTTGTAAAATCGCTTTGCTCACTTTACGGTACACATCTCCTTCTCATCGAGATGTTCCTCTTTTAAACAAATATGGATCATCGGATACTTAATTTTCTTATCAGTCCTTAACCTTTTCTGTGTGGCTGGTGCAGTGGCACTAATTCCACAAGCCTAAGAATTCTAATATCGGCATACCGGGGTGATTGGGTAGCGGTAAAAACTCTTCTCATTGGAAAATTTTACGCTCTTTCTCTTCCTTTTTCTTGTACAGTGAGTTCCTCTACTCTTGAGTGATCGGCTATCCACATTGTCATTGCCTTCTTATCTTTAATTTCAAATCAAATTCCTACAACAATAATACCCACCTGATCAATCTTGTAGCTGCTTCCTTCTTTGCCATTAAATATTTAATTCTTTGCATGATCGGTGTGTATATGACATGGGACCCCAAGTATATGGCCTAGTTTTTCACATCTGAACACTATTGCCCGTATCTGTACTGAGTATTGAGTAATTTTCATGTGCTTCAGTAGGTTTGCTAGCATAGTAGATGGCCTTGAACACTTTTCATCTTTACGTCCCCGATACGGCTCCCATTACCAAATCAACGGCATCACATGATCTGAATTCTACGTTCCAATGCGGTTTTGCCATGATGGGAACTTCCGCTAATTACGGATTTGATTTCTTCAAATGCTTTAAGCGAGGATTCATCAAATAAACTTACTATCTTTCTCCGGTGATGCGCATAGTGGTCTGCAATTTTGAGAAATCTACGATAAATCTTCTATAAATCGGCATGTCCTAAACCTGATTCCATGTTGTAGTGGGTGTCATTAGATTCTTATAATTGAAACTTTGCTTTGTCTACTTCAAGCCTAACGTAGAAACCATATTGCCCAAACGATCCTTTCTGTAACCGCCGGCCTTTCCCAAGTGAGAGCTAGATTTTGTCTTTGCACCTTTGAAGTACTGTCCCGAGGTTATGCAGGCATTGTTCAAAACTAGATCCATACCTTTGTAAAGTCATCCATGAAGATCTCCACCTTGCGCTGCCTTACACTTCGATCAAGCCTAGACATCATGCATGTTTGGAAGGTACGGGGCATTACACGGTCAAAATGGCATTCTTTTAAGCAAAAGTACCAAATGGGCATGTAAAGTGGTTTCTCGATCTTCGGGTGCAATAGCTATTTGGTTATATCGAGTATCCATGAAAACAAAATGAGGGTGTCACTTGACTATCCGACTTTGATCGATGAAAGGTAGGAAAATGATCCTTTAAGTTCTGTTATTCAATTTTTACGTAGTCGATACAAACCCTCCATCATCCACCAGTTCTTGTAGGAATAAGTTCATTCTTTTCATTTAAGTTACGGTGAATCCACCTTTCTTGGAACCACATGTTGGGCTTACCCAAAGCATCGATATAACATATATATAAAACTTGCATTTAACAATTTGAACTTCTTTTCGACAACTTCTTTCATGGTAGGTTCGACCTTCTTTGATGCTCGATAAAGTTTTGCATTATCTTCCATGATATTTGTGCATACAAATGGGGAGCGATACCCGCCGGATCTTTAATTGACAGCGATCACTTCCTTGTATTTTCTCAAAATTACGACCCAACCACGTTCTTCGACGGTCAATCACGGTGATACCGATACTTAGTTTTTCTTTACGGCTCTAAAAACTCATATTTCAAATGGTAGGCGTAACTCCTTCAATGTTAACCCTTCTGCACTAGTTTCTTTACTACATGAGTTTGTTATTATGCGGCTGCTCCTTCATCTTGGTATTTCATTTATACTTGAAATTGTTTCATTATTAAACAAATTTGAAGCGGAACTTCACAATCAAAACTCTCAAGATGAAAATTCATCTCAATTTCATTGATAGAGTTTTGAATGATCTGTTCGAATTCACTTCATCATTGAGAAGGCTGTGCTTCTTCTGACCATACAAGGCATATTTCCTCTACATTAGGATGTTCAGACTCTATTAATATTAAAATGCCTTCTTCATTCCCAACTCAGTGTGGTTCGCGCTTTTACGTACGTCGTCAGCGTTGCTAGAAAGATCTTTCGACAACGGAACTTGAGGATCTTCCTTCTCATCTGCGTGATAACAAAATCACGGGAGAGAATAGATTTCCAAGCCTTATTCGTACATCTTCGGAATGCCCTCTGGTTGTGCCATTGATCTAATAGCCATGCAGCCAATGTAATTGTTGTTGGGGTTAGTTCCCCAGGCTAAGTTTACACAAGCGATAGAGGCATCAATTTATACGCTCCCGAGTCACATAAAGCTTTCTTGAACTCACATTTCCACATAGAACAGGAATAGTGAAAGCGCGAGTCTTTCATCTTCTTTGGGAGCTTGTTGGATAATGGCACTTTGCATGAAGCCAGTCAAGTTAACTATACCCTCCTCGGCTATCTTTCTTTTCTTGCTCGGCACCTCTGGCCGGAAATTTTGCACAAAGGCATTTGGCGATCACCTCTGCAAAAATAGGATATTTATTTCTATTTTCTTGAAAATATCTAAAATTTAGAAAGCTGTTCTTCTCTTTTGACACGAGTCTACGTAGGAATGGCTCTGAGGAGCATAATTTGGTACTCCTTCTTTCTTTTACGGTGTTTCTTCCTTTCATCACGTGCGATCGGGTTATTCTTTCTCTTTTTTAACTCGGTCTCTTCTTTCACGCCTCGGTCTCTTCTTTTCTATTTGTCTTAGTTCTTTGGTCAGTATTCCCACTTCTCAATTGAATTGCCATGCGATCTTTAGGGTTCTTAAGGTGTCACTAGGGAATGTTCCCATATTCACGATTTAGTGTCGGGCCCAGTTGCCATACTTGTGTCTCTAGATTTTTCAGTGAAGCACTAGCATTCTTCTGAAACATCTGGGTATCAGACTTGAAAGTTTCCAAGTCAGATAGTTTCTGATCATGGAATTATGTATCTTATTATCCCAGCCCAGGCTGGCATTTGTTCCTCAAAATGGTTGGGTTCTCCTCGACCACGATATTCGTTTCTACCCTCCTCCCTTCCCCAACTTAACAGCTCTTTACCGGAACATGGTGAGTGCGATATCATAGTGAGGATCTTTGTCCACGCGCTTGGGCCATGTGTACCCCTCCACCATATGAAATTCTCATGGTTTCAGTCTTTGGATTGTAGTGTATGGGCAGGTTAAGATTTGGCTTGAAATGATAACTTCTTTGCTCGTTCACGTACTTAACCTCCTCAGCACCATAAGAATCTTCTTATGTGGGCACATCAGCACTTCTTCTATTTCATGAGCAGTGTGCATCTTCCTCTCTTATTTGTCCATCCTATGCATTATAGCATCCAACTTAGCCTCCATGGCTGTCATCTTGCTCAGCTCTATGACCCCTTTTCCTCTACTACTGCCTCTTGAAAACTGGATGAGAGCTTTCATATTGCGTTTGCCGGAGTCCTCTATAGGATCTCTTGCGCGTCGGCGCTTTTTCGGCTTGAATGCTCCACGGCGCATGAAGCCCTTCGATAATACCCTTGGATGTATCATTGGACGTGATACTATATCCATCACGGGTCTTCAAATTACATTCCATGCATTGGGCACCTCTTGACAATCTTTTTGAATCTTTCCCAGCGTGAACTCTGTCTTCCACTTGTTTGGAATACAATTGCTCTATAACCGTCTCTGGAAGTGAGAGATGGAAAAGATACGCCTAAAGTAAGCTTCTAGCTCTTCCAAGTATCAATGAACCATATAGTGATTCATACCATGTGTTTGCTATGTCAAGAAAATGGGAAGAGATGTAGTTTTATCACCTCTGGTCTCACATCGTTCGGCTTCCTTGCCATCTGAGAAATCTTGAGGTGCTCATTTGGGTCTTGATTGGGATGATGTTGCTGAACCATTGTAATTAAAGGGTGGCACAGTTCAAAATTGTTTGCATCCACTGTAGGCTATCTGATTGCAGAATACTCTTCTAGCCCAGATAATAGGCCTCGGAAATCCTCCATTGTGTAATCGATAATGGGGGTCTTACGCTCAGCATCCCTCTGTTCCTCTGTTTGGTCATGTCTTACGCCCGCCATTTGCGTTTCACACTCTTTGTCTTTCTTAAGCTCCACGAGTGTTCTCTCCAATTCGAGTGTCTCTTTGGAATCGGTCGAATCCTGTTTCCTATGCATTAAGGTTCTCTGAAATAAAGCATACTCATATTAATAGGATTAGTCAAACCTAACAAATATTTTCCAGCATGACATTAAAAATTAGTGACTAATGTAGTCCTTTGCCGAAAAGCTATTTTGTTCTTTTCTTAAAAATGTCCAAATTAGTATTTTCTTCTTTCGTGGGAATATTGATCTAATTAATTCTTTAGTCCCAGGAAAAGCGGCCTTGAAAACTTGTTAAGGTGATGGACATATACAAATTTATGACACTATTACCAAAGGACTATTGTCTAATCCCCGGCAACGGCGCCAAAAACTTGTTAAGCTCTCTCTCCCTCCCAATATGTAAGTGTGAGTGATGGATCAAAACATCAACACAAATTTATAGCGTTATTACCCAAGGACTATTATCTAATCCCCAGCAATAATGCCATGAAACTTGTTTGTTATATTTCTTTACCCGATTATACTAATTAAAAGCGGTTTCCTTAAGAGTAGATAATTTTCTTTCTGGTTTGATCCATGATTCACGCACTTAAGTGCACCGGGTGAGCAGTAATAAAGTGGATTTAAGTCCGGATATCGATCCCACGAGAGATCTCGAGAATTCTCAATCAACTACCACGGCTATAAGTTCTATACTATTTGGGTATGATTTGCAATTGATATATCCTAGCAACCTTTAAAATAATGAAAGAATAAAGATATAGTAAACTAAGAACAATGAGCATGCACACTAAAATAAAAAATTAAAGAAATAGACTAATTAGGTTAGCTTTTAAAGGGATCATTGAAAATACATTTATTGTGAAACATAATTCCTGCGAACTGACGCTACGTAACTGCTTCATGAACCTCGGATTTAGAATCAGTCAGGAAGAGAGGTAATGCCATGTGGATCTGCCGTAATAACACATTTCATCATCTAATCTTCCCTGTTTCTTTCGAATGCGAGAGAAGTTAGATAACTACTTTTGGTTGAGTTGCGCCATTCTGGGTATTTTTCTTTTCAATACTTCATACCCAGGAACATGGTTGTAAACCTTAGCTCCTAAGACATAGGCTAAGCTTGGGTTTACACTATCACGGTTTCTCATCCTCAAAATTGGAGCAGTTCATTCTTTCCTTGATTAGATCCTTCTTTAACACGGGTTGAACTACTTGTTCTAATCGGCGAACTCTGCTCATTTTCATTGATAAGTCATTCCAACTCATTCTCGGTTTCAAGTGAGAAGAGGTTATGATTATAATTCCACAGGCCCCATTAGATCCCAATGTGGAGTTCGCATACCCTTGAGAAATTGTTCAATACTCTTAGGAATGCCTTCTCACCTACCATGTACTCTGAGGCCTCCTGAAATCGAGCATGAAACAATCCTATTCTGGTATAGGACAAGCGATATTTGGATCAGATACAAAAATAAACAAAACCAGCAAGCAGATTCAAGACTGAAGTTAAGTAGATTCTGATAAATTTATGCGGGAAGGTAGCTTCTAACAACGGAAAGTGTGGTAGGTTTGAATTACTTCATTACACTAACGGTGTCCACGATCAAAGAACTCTTTGTAAATCGAAACTGGAAGTTCGAATTCCCGAGAATTTGTTGGGCTTCAAGCGAACCGGGCGGTAATTTGAAAGAAATAACATTTCGCATTGGCTTCAACTATTAACCCCAACATCCCGAGATCGAAATTCCATTAAATACTAATCTACTCTAATCTAATCTAAAATAACGGTAAAACAAAGAAAAAGAAACAGAAAATTAAAATACACGAGCCTTATTTGCAGACTTCTCTTCTGGCCTTGAAGTTTGCTTTCCTTACAGCTGGCAATTTGCTTATTTCATAGAGTTACGAGGTTGGGCCCCTAACCGATGCACTTCCTTGTAGGTTTCAAATCGCGGCCCATTTTTTGTTCATGCCGGCGACTCCATTTATTATTCGCTGACCTTGATGATGTCGCGACCTCTCTTTCGCGTCCAGCGACTTCAGCTGTTCTGCTTATGGTTTAATTTTTTGATGTTGACTTCAATCATACGTCGCGACCGTTTTACGAATTACGTGCAATGGTAGAAACTTTTATCCCAATTCGCGACTTGCCTTTAACACCCTTTGGATATGATGTCGCGACCGCTAAATGACGTCGCGACCCTCTCTCTTTGTAATTGATGTCGCTACCACTGAATGACGTCGCGACTTCACCTTTCTGTATTGTGACCTCTTTTGAGGTCGTGACTTCAATCATACGTCGCGACTTCAATGTTATACTTATGAGCTCTTTTGATGTCGTGGAAGCTTTTCTTTTATCGTGACTTGTCTTCAGCATCTCTTGGATATGATGTCGCGACAGCTAAATGATGTCGCGACCTCCATTCTTTGCAGCTGATGTCGCGCCTACTGAAGGACGTCGCGACCTTCTTTCATTGTAACTGATGTCGCGACCACTAACTGATGTCGCGACCATAATACCTTGCAGCTAATGTCACGACCTCTAACTGATGTCGCGACCATAATACCTTGCATATGATGTCGCGACTACAACTGATGTCTCGACCATAATACCTTGCAGCTGATGTCGCGACCTCTGAAGGACGTCGCGACATCTTCTGATTCAGTGTTTGATATCTCTAGCTGTTCTAACTGTCTCGACCTCTATGTTCAGTCTCTTTGAAAATCTTTAATCGCAACTTCTATTCGGTGTCACGACCTCCATGTCTACTGCTAAGCTTTGGTCTGTGCTGACCTCAGTGGTGTATGACATCATCTGCTTCTTGATGAATTCTTGGTAAATGCGATTTGGGTTTTATTTGTGACCTTAATTGTTATTCTTCATTCGCATCCAAAAAGTCGCGACATCAAGTCCTTTCTTTCAAATTAGTTGCGACTTCTTTTGCCAGAAGGCTGTTCTTGTGGCTTTGAAGTCAGCTCCTTGTCGCTACCTCATGGTGGTATCACGACATCATTTATCTCCTTTTGGTGTCGCGACATCACAATGATGTCGCGGCGTGAACTCTTCATTTATTTTGCTTTTAATCTCGACCAAGTCATTCTTTGTCTCAACTTCTTTCTTCAAGTCACGACTTCACTTGTTCATTCTTCAGTTTCTTCTTCAAAGCCAAATTTGTTGCTGTCATGACTTGAAATTCGCTGAAGCTGCTCTTCACAGCCGCGCAAATTCCGGCTGACTTGATTCTAACTGTGGTGATTTCTTATGATTTTTGCTTCATTGGATTACTTTTGTATTTTCACGCAGAGTGAATTTGATTCAATTACTCCCGGTTTTACGCCAACAATTCAATTTTATTCTCATTATAAACTTAGAAAAATGGTTAAAATCTCCTTGAGTTTGAACTCATCGATGCTTGATCCATTACGAGAACCACGTCGAAGTCCTCATATCTAAAGCTCTGGTCATTTGGGAACTCCTGTCCCCCGATCGAGGAACTCTACTATCTTGACTACAATACAGAATAGCGAATCTCCCGGCTAGAGAGCTCATCCCGACCCTCTAATGGCTGGGTCTATCTGAAGTGATCTAGAAGGCTTAGATGCAAATGAATCTGCGTGGCTCCACAGGTCCACTAATGTATACGCATCATGATCAGGATAAATATTACGGTGACCACATATGGGTACATGTTTGCATCTTCTTTGATCACGGCATAAACTCTGGCCTGAGTGCTGGCCTCTGTTTGCATCTTTGGGGCATTACCTCTGCCTCTACCACGGCCTCACTCCCACTGCGGCTGCGCGGCCCCTACTAGCGGGAAACCTCTCTAGAAGACTTTTTTTAGTGTATCTCACGGAGTCTTTGGGGTAGCTAAATTTGGCCTGCGATGTCTCTGCACCAATCCAGCGGGGGCCTCCTAATGGAAATGGCCTTCCTGGCCATAATTGGAAACCTACATGCTATATCTTTTACACTCCCATTGGTGTCGCCTCGGCCGCAATATGACGGATCAGGTGGAATACTCTAGGTGCCTTGCTAGCAACTTGGGGCCTCAAGCGATCTGACTAGAGATGGCTCCTCGACACAGTACCTCGGCCTCTATAACCTCTACCCTTGCTTCTCTTTCTATTGTACTGTCCAGAGCTCTGTTGGGGAAGTGCTGGTGCACTCTCTTGCTCACACTACTACGTACATAGTTGTAGTACTTTGCTCCAGCTCAGACGGCGCCAGCTAAGTCCAAATCTATTACGAGGAACCACGAGACAAATCTTTCCGGATCCGGTCTTTGTAATTCAACAAAAAACCTTTTGCACTTCAGGACTTCATACGCTGAATACTTACGGAATTAATCTAACTAGTTACGAGAACCTCTTCTCATATTCGATGCGACATGTTCTTACGTTTCTAATGCGAAGAACTCCTCGGTGAATCCTTGACTCACAGGAAAGAACTTATCAGTGAACTCCTGCTGAAATTGATCCCATGACAGACCATCAGGATACCTCCTATCCCACATCCCACCAATCAACCTTTGTCTTCCATCGGAAAGCTGGAAGCAGACTCTTTGCTCATTCGGTGCAGCAGCCTTTCAAGTAAACCTTGTTTTACTCGGTCTAGCCATAACAGTGCCTCTAGATCTACTTGCCATCATAAAAAAAAAAGAACGGCTTAGCGCCCAGCTTCTGTACTCTCTCTATCGACCTCCCAGGTTCTTCAAGAACCTCTCTAGGTGGCGGTGGAGGTTACGACTGCTGGCGTGTCGCTATGGCCACTATCTACGCAATTTGTGCCACTTGCTCTCTAGTAAACAATCTGCGCCCAGGCTCCTTACAGTGGCCGGATGGTCGGCTGACTTCTTTGTTGGAGGCTGATTCATAGAGGCTGATGATGGAACCCAACTACGTGCTCATCTCTCTCAGATGCTTTGCTTGGGAGCTCGAAACCTTTGGAATGACTCTCCTAGGACGACCTCTACGTCCTCTGCCTGACATAGTGTTGTATTTGCCAAAGCAAGCGTTTAGTACTTTAGTCCACCTCATGTATGTACTTTGAGTTTGAAAATGCATAGTTTCCAGTAAGTGTAAATTGCGTATCACAACTAAGGGCTTACTAACACAGGTTTCCTAAGAACCTTCTCTGATACTAACTTATGTTGGTATCATTTTCTCCTAAAGTCTTAGGTTATTGTATACCTATACTCTGATACCATGTTGACATGGTATCATACCTCCTCAAGCCTTAAGTTATTGTATACTTATGCTCTGACACCATCTTGACACACCCCCACCCCCTACTAGCGGTAGGTGTGCCGACCACTCCACATAAATCCTGTACCATTACCCTAACGACTAGAAATCTATGAAGCTAAGTCATTTGCTTGTCAAAAACTCCTATAAAATTTTTTCCTTTCAACTTTATGATTTTAAAATTTAAGAGCATATCAATGTAAGAAGACATATTCCAAATCCTGTAAACATAAATTTACACTTTTCTAAATATGGAAACCAACAACGTTCTTTCAAAAGAGCCTCAGGCTCAACACATTTTCACAACTACACTATGTACATACATATACTCCAATACACCAAAGTATTTCCTTACAAAATATTATTAATAACAACATCGATATTTAAAGTCTGAGAATCCTAATCAGAATGTCAGCCGCTGCATCTATACCTAAAAGTAGTTTTTAAAACACAAAATAATGAGCTAAACGAGCTTAGTGAGTGTATACTTTATAAAATGTTATGCTTTTGAAACATCTCAAATCAGAAATCTCTCTTTATAAGATATTTTAAGCCTCATTACGGCTTCGCTTTGCTTTCGCTTTAAAAGTTTCTAAAACTTTTCAAATCTCATTACGCTTTAATTGGGTTGCTTTAAAAGCTTATAAAACTTTTCAAATCTCTCATTTAAAAAGGTTATAAAACTTTTTATAAACACGGGATCCTGGGCTCAACCGCATGCTTTAAAATAAAAATCCGGAGCCTGACTCAACCGCTGCTTTAAAATAAACACGAGATTCGCTCAACTGCACCAAAGGTTGATTTCAAAATTGTATAAAATATGCTTATAAATCGTTAACCACTGGAGGCCTTTCCCTCGTCATTGCACTTAGCGAACACTGGAGTCTCGGCATCGACCGTGCTTCGGGAAGGACCCGGGTCCATCACTAAGAAAGCGTGGAAGAGCCTTGGTTCAATTCCCTTTTTCCTAAGAAATATGGTGAACCCACCTGGTCTCCGTTACCATACTAGCTAACGCTAAATCTATATAATCCAAAGACGTTACTTTATCTCCTTTAAAATGCCATGATGCATGAACTGGTGCCAGCCACCAGTAAATCTAAAATGCATGAATGATATCCTAACACCACCGTATACTGAATACCTCTCGACTCGGGTATGCTTGCCAAACCAGATTTGAAGGTCTGCTTTCGAAAATATACTTTTGCTTGCCGCTTCTTTCAAATATGGTTTTACAACTCAAAACCATTGCTTTCTTGCAAAACCATCATTCGCTTTTAAAAGTATGGTTGAATACATCAAACCATCACTTTGTTTGCTTTTTCATATATGGTTTAAATCAAACCATTGTTTGTTTGTTAAATCTTACTGTTGGTTGAAACATGGTTTAACAATTCAAACCATTAAACACCAAGCAGAAACAGCCATAATAATACACTAGTATTTTTGGAAAAATAGGGTTTAGAACACTTAGCGATTTAGCTACTAAACTTTAGCACGACCTTACCAGCCTTCCCGCCTTTGCTTTTTTAGCCTACACACTCTCAAACTATCACTAGCGAACACATTAATCACCTATGTATAATGTAAACTTAACGTACTTCATAGCACTTAATCACACTCAATTCGCATCGCCGAGGCGGCGAGGTACGCTACGTTTCTCATTAAGTTCCAATCTTCTTTGAACCTCTCTTAATCATTTAGTAAGGTTCCTATACTAACGATGTATGAATTTAAGCTTAAATATATGAAATTACCAAAAATCTGGGCATTTGGACACTGTGGTACCGGTACCACTATGTTTGGTACCGGTACCAAACACTTTCTGTATGGTGGTACCGGTACCACTTATATTGGTACCGGTACCAATCGGGTTCTGTATGGTGGTACCAGTACCACCCTGTTTTGGTACCGGTACCACCTCGTGGTTTTTGCCCAGAAATGCTGATTTTGCATCTTTTGGTACCAATTCTCTTCATACAACTTCTCCATTCCATAATACCTCAAAAACCAACATGGAATCTAACTGAAAACAACTCCACAACACTTGAATTGGTGATTTGGAACTTCTTATTACCAAACCCTAGGTGAAAATCCAAGAATTCAACCCAAGGTCCACCAATTCCTACAAAACCATATAAATAAGGATGGATTCATGTTTATTCTATACCAATTAGGGTTTTAGCCACATAACTTCAACAATTCTAGGGTTTGGGTGATCTCTCCACAAAGCCCTAGAAAAAGGAGGAACTAATCTCCAAACCAAAACCCTAGAAATCCAAATTACACATGATTCCAAAATGAAAACATACCTTTTTGGTCTTCTTCCTATTCTTCCTCCTCTTCCTCTTCTTTCTCTTCTCCAACTGGAAAGCCCTAGCCCAAAGGAGAACAAATGAGATTTTTGTTTGTCTCATCTCCTATTTATAGTCTCAACTTTCCCTTAATTGCAAATAGGTCCTCCATCTCTCAACAATTGCAATTCAACTTATGTTATTTATATTTTGGCATACTATCTTCTTTGCTTATGACCTTTATGTCCCATTTTGACCAATTACAACTTTACCCTTGTTCTAGTACACAATTCCGGGTTCCATAAATTATCATTTCACAATTTCATCTTGAACAACAACTCCCAAAAATATTACAATGGCACTTGGTGCTCATATAAAAGCCCTTGCTACATACCGTATTAATTTTCTGACCTGGCGCATAAAGAGGAGTGATTTCGCCTACACATCGGACGATATCCGTGTGACTTTTTAGGGGGAGAAGCATGATGCTTTACCCCAGACAGTGCATGACTCCAGATGGAGTGGACAGTTGATGGGTTGACTAGCAAGCCTTACCCTGGAGGATGAGGTGAGACAAGAATTGGATCTAATTCTGTAGCTCATGAGTATGAGGATGTTTCCTCCTGACGTGCTACCGGATTACCTCGCATTGCATGGACTTTATCATTGAGTTATACCCTGGTACGTCGCCCATTTCTATGACTCCTCATAGGATGGCACCGGTTGAGTTACAGAAACTCAAGGTCCAACCGTAAGAATTCGACAAGGGTTTTATTGGATCGCGGCACTCATTTCGAGCACTTCCGGGTTCTCGTTTACTAGAAAGAGGGTCAAAATTCGAGTGGAATGACTCGAGGAGAGCATGTTGCTACTCCTTAAATTATACCCTAACAGTTTTATAACATGTTTAGGGTATAATAAAAGTGAAAGTAACATTTTTCCGGAATAAAATAAAGATAAAAATAAAATAAGCAAGAACCCGGAATTAATACAAAAGTTAATGGTAAATTAATAATTTACCAATTCAAGACCCAAGGGTCATAATGTAATAAGTTCATATGCCAAAGTAGGATTTTGATAAATTGAATTGAGAATAAAAAAATGATTTTGAGGACCAAAGAGTAATAAAAGAAAGATATTAAAAATCAAATAAGGAAATAAGGAAGAAAATTGTGGAAGAGACAAGTGGCTTGAAGGAAAGAGGAAGTTTCCTCCTTTGACTGGATGGTCAAGGATGCTCCAAAAGAGAGAAAAAGTGAAATAAAAAGGAAAATGAAATTAAAATAAAAAGGGGATAAGATCAAATAAGGATAAGACCAAAATAAATCTCATTTTGGTCTTGGAGAAAGAGAGAGCAAAAAACGGATAAGAGAGAAGAAGAAGAGAAGAGAAGTGAAGAAAGAAGGAAGGGAAAAAGAAGATCACAGGTATGGATTCTAGTATGGAAGTCTAGTGTTTTGTACGGATTATGGCATGGATTCTAGTATAGAAAGTATAGATACATGGTTTGGAACCCTCTATTTTGTGTATGGGTTGGGTTTGGAAACTCCCAAACTTATTTCTTGTTAGGGTTGAGTTGTGAAGATCTCTAAGACTCCTATATATGTGTTTTGGGAAAGATCTAGTTGCAATTTGAACCAAGAAAATTTCCCTATTTTTTATCATACGCATTAACCGGACCTTAGAACGGGTTTTTGGATAAGAAAGAAAGGGGATTTGGCAGTAAGTCCTTTTCGTAAATTGTAGCCACATTAGTGAACTTGATGTTAGGTTTTTGAATTTCTCAATTCGGACCTCTGTAGACCAATTTATGGTCCATTTACCCTGAATAGTACAGCTCGGCCAAGCAGTACCAAGCCAGTTAGCTTAGCCTGCCTACCCCATTGTGACCTCCAACTCTCGTAAAGTCATAATCTCTTCAACCGAACTTCAAGCCGTGTTCTTAGACTCTATGGAAAGCCCATTGAGTAAAGATTCTATCCATATGCCTGTGGAAGACAGTAGGTGAATATAACCCTACTGAAATCTAGGTTTTTCCAGGTCAGCTCGGCTAGGATTGGCTAGTCATGTATGACCTCCAACTTCGGACGGCCATAACTTCTTCGTCCGAACTCCGTTGCGGGTGTTCTTAGACTCTATGGAAAGCCCATTGAGTCAAGAATCCATCCATATATATTATGATAAAAGTGGAACCCATATTAGGTCCAGAAATAATGAAAAATGGTAAGCATACATGGTAATCATAGTTATTCATGCATATAATGAGATATGAAAACTGCAAAGATACAAATAAATGATTGTACATATTGCATATGATTTCCGGATGACCATAATTATTCGGGAATATGAGATATGTACTGAACATAAAATACACATGGATTTCGTCGCTTAGGAACCCTGGTGAGGGATTCGATAGGCATGCCTATAGGTTACGCTGCTTCGCATGAGGTAGCTTACGATATCGAGGCCCCGTTTGGGTCGACATGACACAGACCTTTTGATCATTACACGGCATATGTCACCGCCTTCGCATGCTGATGATACCTTCGAGTATATATACAAATAGCGATCACCGCCTCGCATGCTGGGATGGTACCTTCGGGTACATATAGCTATTTATCCACTTCTAAGGTATTTGCATACACAAATATAAAAGAAAATGACAAGTATATGCAAATGAAATTTAAAGAATATATGATGATATGAGAAGCATAACACGCTATGCGATGATATGATGCGCATAAGAACAAGAAGTGAAGTACACAAGTGATGACATGAAAAGTATATGAAATATGATAAGAAATGAAACATGTTGTGAAAAGATATAAATGAGAAATGATAAGTATATGTAATTGTTACATGCGGTCATAAGTATATGCATTTTTATAGGCGTGGTGACCCTCTTAGTGTGAGGTTGTCTATATTTATTAATTCCCACTTAATACGTTGCTTAGCACTCGGGTGTTTTTATCCATGTAGGTACAGAACAGGAAACCAAAGGACAGGACAATCCACATCAAAGAATAAAGGCCACGATCACTAGGTGTCCACTGGAAGACTTTCGTCTATTTTGTATATATGTAATTTTATTTATTTTGTAAACAATGTAACATTGTAAATGTTGAACACTTCCATATGGAGCTTGTATATATTTTCTTTGTAATCCGTCGCTACATAATATAATACAAGCAAATGTTTAACATTATATGAATGAACAAGTTAAAGTTTATAAGTTTATAAAAATTTTATATATGACACCTTCGTCATACAAGGTGCCGAGTCAGGACGTCGCTTTAGTGGTATTTGAGCATCCCTGATCCGGGTTCTAATTTTCTGCCAATCCGGTTGACTCCGAGATGGGGCGCTACGCTAGTGGTATCGAACCTAGGTTTAGGCATTTTCTCGAAAGCCTAGGTTTAGGCAGCTCTGGAATAGAGTATATGGATAGAAAACATGTGTGTTTAGTAATGGGTCAGTCTCGATGTGGATGTCATTGTGTTCAGAGTAGATGGATCATCTTGAAGAAGCTGCTGAGAGTGTTAACCCAAGGGAACAAAGAGTTATCTCGCTTCGAGCCTTCATAAAGCAATGTGCCTAATGAGTTCCCGGAAGCCTCAATGAGAATATCGCAAGACATGGCTCGGCATTGATAGATTTAATCCGCTTCCAAAGCTCCAATAGACACAGAAGAAGACATGGAGCAGAGGAATCTCATGGGTTGAGCATGAAGAGCAAAGAAAGCCGACTCGCTAGAAAAGCTATAAAGGGTATTAGAAGAGGTTAGATGCCCTCCCGATCAAAGACCATCATGTGTTGTCTCACTATTGCAGGGTGAGGCATATGATTGGTGGAAACTGGTGCTCAAAAGTCCAGTGATTCCAAATCCCATGACATAAATTCCTTCGGCCCAAGAGTTCAGGCAAAAAGTGGCGTTACAGAAGCATGCATAGGAGTCCTAAAGGGAAACAAGCCTCGAATATGAAGCAAAGGAACTTATTCAGGGCTAAGTATGAGAAAGAGTTCAGCTATCTCAGCTAAATATGTGCACCTTGGTTGTCCTCACCAAGGCATTTCAATGTAGGTAATCGAAGATGACCACATGATTCCATCAAGAGGTACTTAGCACTGTGACCCTCTCTACCAGAACTTTTATCGCCTGGTCCACATAAATGAAAGTGGGAGAGACTAGGAAACCAGCAAAGAAGAAAGGTTCCAAAAGAAGAAGTTGTCTAGAGGGAGTCATCCCCTCCTGGGAAAAATCTGAGTCTCCACCAATCGTAATATAGTTCCGCTACTTACTGTAGAAGGCAAGGGTCTAATGTAGCACCTAGTATAGGTAGAGGTACTTCAGTTGGACATGGAGAAATTCTAGAATGCCCTTATTTCCATAGAAGGCATTTGGGAGTTTGTAGATTGTTGACAGAGAGGGTGCTTCAGATGTGGAAGCACTGAACATTTTATGGAAAATTGTCCCAATGAGTCAAGGGACAATAGGAATCCTTAGAGTAACAGCAGAGGGAGGTCTACAGCACCACCGTCGACTCGAGATAGAGGTAGAGGTCTAGGGGGCCAGAGCCAACATAAAGGACGAGGAGGCACAGTGTCAGAGACAGTGGATCGTCTTATGCCTATAGCACTAGCACGAGCATACGCTATGAGAGCTTGTGAGGATCAGGATGCTCTTGAGGTTATAACCGGTATATTTTCTCTTTTTGATATTGAAATGCATGCATTTAGATTGATCTCGATCTACTGGTCTATATGTGTGTACGGAGTATGTATTTGATAAAGTACTAAATAATGAGAAATTAGCATATGACATGCATGTGACTAGTCCGTTGGGGCATAGTGTTAGTGTGAATAGCGTATACAGAAATTGCCCCATTGTTATTCAAGCAAGAGATTTTCTCGTTGATTTGATAACCTTACCATTCCAAGAGTTTGACTTGATTCTGGGAATGAATCACTCGCCTAAACACCGAAGACGCGATTGTGGTCAAGATAGAGTGTTGAGATGCTTGACTGCACGGAAGTGATAGTACAAGGCATTGGCCTGGCGGTAATGTCCATCGTGATATTCGCTACGCAGCTTATGAGATTTATAAGAAAAGGATATGAGACATTTTTGGTTGTGATATTTGACTCCAGGAGAGGTCAAGTTGATGTAGAAAAGATTCCAATAGTTAGAGAATTTCCAGATGTATCCCTTGAAGAGTTACTAGGTATTCCACTCGAGAGGGAGGTGGACTTAGCCATAGAAATTGTACTAGAAATAACTCTATGTCTAGGTACCAGATAAGATGGCTCCAATGGAGTCGAAGAGTTAAAGAGTCAATTACAAGATTTTGATAAGTGACGATCCGACCCAGCATGTGTCTCTCGTGCACCTGCTTATTTGTGAAAAGAAAGATTGCACTTTACTTGGATGTGTGCATTGATTATCGCGATTAATAAGGTGACAAAGGAAAACAAGTACCCATTGCCGAATCTAAGATATTTTTGACTGCCTTGAAAAGAGCTGTGTCTTTTCGAAGATCGACCGCGATCCGGATATTAATGCTGAGAGTAAAGGAAGAGATGTCAAGATCAGATTTAGAACCCGATATGGCCATTATGGGTTTTTGGTAATGCTATCGGTCGACTTTAATGCACCGCAACATTCATGGATTTAATGAATAGGGTATTCCGAATTCTATGTGGACTTCGCCAGGGGTAGTCTTTATCGATGACATCCTCGTGGTGTATCTTGGCTAGATGTACAGGAACATGAACAACATCCGAAAATAGTCCTGCATACGTTAAGAGAAAAGAAGTTATATGCTAAGCTCAACAAATGTGATTTTCAAGGTAAGGAAGTTTCATCTTAGCCATAATGTGGTCTCACGAGGGTACAAGATGACCTAAGATCGAGAGGTCATTGTAATTGAAATCGTTTCTAAATGTAACCGAGGTGAGAAGTTTCTCGGGCCTAGTGTGTTATTAAGTAGAAGATTTGTGAGATGCTTTCTCACTATAGCTTTCGCCACCAAGTTATTCAGAAAGGAATAAAGTTTGAGGAATGTATAAATGTCATAATAGTTTTGAACAGCTTGAAAGGAATGGGTCGGGTCGGCTAATTGTGTATCGATTTAACCTACTTCGGAAAAGAGCATATAACTCTTGTATAGCGATGCATCGTAATCGGTTTAGATGTGTGTTAATGCAAGATGGAAAAGTAGTGGCTTATGCATCCAGGAAATTGAAGCTACATGAACAAAATTATCCCACTCATGACCTAGAGTCTGTCGTAGTGTTTTGCTTTGAAAAAATATGGGAGACACTACTTATATGGGGAAAAGAATCTATACCTAATCATAAGAGTCTCAAGACTGCTAACACGTAAAGAGTTAAATTTGAGATAAACGGCGTAGTTAGAGTTATCTGGCTGACTAAGGATTGCACTACAGAATACCACCGAGCGTGATTGAAGGCCCAAAAGTGCCATTTCAGCCCCATTCGAGATAGGCTCTGGCGCTTTTGCGCACTAATCGTATCAATTAAGCCAATCGAGGTGTTCATGTCCACTTAGTATCACTTATGCCATTTCGAGGTTATTTTTGGTTATTTTATGTTTCGTGATACCTCGGGAGTTCAAGTATCAGATATGTGCTAAACTACTTAAGATTGAAACTATTTTTCACCCATCAAATACCAGTATTAACAAAGAAATGAAGGCAAAATGATGAAAAGGATGCAATAGAAGGTGCAAAGAGTAAAGCAATGAAGAACAGTGCAACTCAGAAATTTCACATGATTGCGAAATTTCATTGGATTGCTAAAATTTCGTAACCATAGCTTAAAATTTTCAATCCTAAGGAACGAAATTTCATGGCTAGCTAAATTTCGCTAAGAAGCAGCGAAAAATCACCGCCCAGCCACCCCATTTCGCTATCTCCTCACAAATTCCTCGCTAGGCTAGCGAAATTCTCGCTAGCCAGCTTAAATTCACTCAGGCATAGCTAAAATTTCCAGGATTTCGCTATCTCTGCACTCACAGTTAGCGAAATTTCACTATCCTAGCTAAATTCTCCGCAGACAGCCAAATTCCCGCCCTCACACTCCGAAATTAATGCCAAACAACCCCATGGTGTATTACCTCCTGTCCCTTGTATGAGCCAATATTTTAGCTTTCAGATTTTCACACTTTGAAGTACCATATAAGCCCTTTCTATGATTTTGTAACCCTAAGCAAATCTCAAGCAATTTTTTGTATTTCCAATACAATTTCGTAGTTTTCATTTTAGGGGTTTGTTTTTCTCTCTCTTCCTCTTCTTTCATTTCTAGGGTTGCCAAACACCCCTTGAGGATGACAACCTATGGGATGCTTGCATAAGCCCTTATAAACTTTGGAAGAGGGAAGGTGGCTAGCTTGGTCATGGGGCAGTTGCAGGTGGTCCTCATGTTTTAAATGCTACAGCATCAGATTATGGCCCCTGGGCCTTTCAAATTAGGGCTGAATTACTACGTAATGTCACATTTTTGGCCAATACTTACTACAAGTAGTGGTACAAAGGTATACTTATTGTTGGGATGCATCATATTCTTTAGACGGCCTTACGGTTTCTCACCTAAATGAGGCTGAGGTTAGGGTTCTAAATCGGAAGGCCGTGGAGTGCATATTACCCGTAATGACTCAAATAGGAGTGATTCTAGGTTAGGTTTCTAGTTAAACAAAGATCCCATGCATGGCTTTGACTATATGTTATTTGCCATAATGCGAGGATATGACCTGCGAGGACACTCATTGCCCCATGTTACTGGGTTAGTGACCTAAACCTTCAAGGTTACCATTTCACAATTAACTCTGCTTCTACACTTAGGTCAAGAACTATACAATCTCCACCGTTTGAAACAAAAGTCCAAAAATCCAAACTAAAAGCCCTACCCATTTTCAACACTGATACAGTCATTCATGGGATTAAAAACTCATCCCCAGTTGCTCTCGAATTCTAGACTACTAGCAAGAAGAATGACTACGCAAGGGAGTGAATATAGGAATAAATTTTGTTGATTCCGCTCACCCTACCGTGGCACGAATCAAAAGGCTAATGTAGTAGTCGATGCTTTAAGCCGAAAAGACAAGGCAAAGAATGTCACTAACATAGTGAATGGAGATTAGCAGATTAATGAGTCATATTGGGCCAATTAAAGGCACAGTCGCTTAAAGCAAATGATTATAGATGCTCGTAAAATGATGAAGAGCCATGTAAAAAAGTTGTAAATGGTTAGAGATGGTGATAAGACCGGGTTTTAGAGAAAGAAGTCAAGCCTAGCCTGCAATGCATTATGTGTGCCACGAGCAAAGAGCCAAAGGAAAAGTTGCTATTTGAGGCTCATAATATGGTATTTACCATGCATCCTGAGGTAATAAAATGTAATGATTTAAAATAAAGATTATTGGTGGAAAAGGAATGAAAGAGATGTGATGCAGCACGTGTCTAAATGTTCACGTGTTAGCAAGTCAAAGCTGAACATCAAGTTCCAATAAGTCTCAATAATCCCTTCCAATTCTCAATGGAAGCTGATAACACTACCATGGATTTTGTGTCAGGTTTCCCCCTCACACAATAGAAGCATGACTCTGTCTGTGATTGTTGATAAGCTTACAAAGTCGGCCCATTTTATACCGGTCATGATGGACTATTCTATGGATCGACTAGCTGAGTTATATGTGGAGGATATTATACGATTGCATGGTGTATCGTTATCTATTATGTCGGATAGAGATCCACGATTTACCTCGAGATTCTGGAAGGAACTACAATCGACCTTAGGTATGAGGCTGAATTTCAAGATAAATATCTCCATCCGCAAACAGATGGATACCAAAGGTTGATTCAAGTGTTTCAAGATATCGGCGCTGTGTCATGAATTTCAAGTCAGATAGTATATTCCATCGATAATTCATTTATAACAGTTTTCACTAAGCATTGATATGGCACCACAAGGCTAGGCAGTTTAAATAAAACTCCCGTGTGTTGGATGGAGTTAAATGAGCATAAATGATTGACCTGTATATAGTGAAAGATACTAAGAAAAGTGCAAAAGTTATTCGGAAAAGCTAAAGGCCGCTGTGCTGATCTAGATAAAAGTCATATGTCGATCTAAAGAGAAGAGATATTGATATGGCTGGAGATGTCTTCTTAAAGGTATCACCGTGAGGAAAATTCTACGGTTTGGCCGAAGGCAAGCCGAGTCCAAGGTCTATGTGGCCATGAGACTCGAACGACGTCCCGTGGCTTATCGGACAAGCACTCCTCCGAGTCACAAATTACACGATGTGCTCTATGCGTCGATGCTTCCGAGATATCGGGCTCCCATGAGTCGCATATACTACCAAATGCAAGATAAGCAAGTACATGAGGGTTTTTTCAGAGAGTGACGAGGAGCCAAAGGCCATTTTGGCTCGAGATGTGAAATACCAAGTGGAATAAATAAATACTGCTTAGTGAAAGTGTCCCGACAACACTAGCGAAACAGTAGAAGTTAATGAAATGTACAACTGTTTTGGTAAAGATAATATCCGTAACTCTTTAATTAAGTGCCACTTCGAGGACGAAATTTTTAAGGAGGAGAGTCAGGACATTCTTAAATTATACCCACAGCTTTATAACATGTTTAGGTATAATAAAAGTGAAAGTACATTTTTCCTAATAAAAAAAGATAAAAATAAAATAAGCAAAACTCAAAATTAATATTAAAAAGTTAAGGGTAAATTAATAATTTACTAATCTGTGACCTAAGGTCATAATGTAATAAGTTCATATGCCAAAGTAAGATTCTTCATAAATTGAATTGAGAATAAAAATGAAATTATGAATTAAAGAGTAATAAAGAAAGATATTAAAAAATCAAATAAGGAAATATGAAGAAAAATTCGCAAAGAGACAAGTGGTCAAGGAAAGATAGAGGGAAGTTTCTCCTTGACTGGATGGTCAAGGATGCTCCAAAAGAGAGAAAGGAAATAAAAAGGAAAAAAGAAGCAAATAAAAAGGGATAAGATCAATAAGGATAAGACCAAAATAAATCTCATTTTGGTCTTGGAGAAAGAGAGAACAAAAAACGGATAAAAGAGAAGAAGAAGAGAATAGAAGAAAGAAGGAAGGGAAAAAGAAGATCACAGGTATGGATTCTAGTATGGAAGTCTAGTGTTTTGTATGGATTATGGCATGGATTCTAGTATAGAAAGTATAGATACATGGTTTGGAAACTCTATTGTGTGTAAGGGTTACTTGGAAACTCCCAAACTTATCATTGTTGGGGTCGAGCTGTAAGATCTCTAAGACTCCTATATATGTGTTTCTGGGAAAGATCTAGCTGCAATTTGAACCAAGAAAATATCCCTATTTTGAATTACACGATTATCCTGACCTTAGAATTGGTTTTGCAAGAAAGAAAGGGATTTGGCAAAGGAGTCCTTCTGGTAAATTGTAACCACGTTGAACTTGATGTTATGCTTTGACTTCTAATTCGGACTCAGAGACTGCTTATGGTCTATTTACTCCCGAATAATACAACCGGCTGCAGCCTTGGCCAGTCAGCAGAATGCGGTACGCTCGCCGGCCTACGAGGTCAAGGTCCGCTCGGCCAGATAGGCTCACTTAGCCTGGGCCTACTCCCCGTGTGACCTCCAACTCTAGAAGGTCATAACTTTCAATCCAATTTCGTCAGTGTTCTTGGACTCTATGGAAAGCCTATTGAGTCAAGATTCCACCATATGCCCGTGGAGGATGCAAAGAGTAAATATAACCTCACGAAATCAGACTTCCAGCCACTTGGCTTAGAATTGGCTAGTCATGTATGACTCCAACTTTATCATTGTATAACTTCTTCATCCAAACTCACAAGGGTGTTCTTTTGACTCTATGGAAAACCCATTGGAGTTAAGAATCCAAGCCATATATGAACATGATAAAATGGAACCTATATTAGGTCCGTAAATAATGAAAATAAAGAAGTATACATGGTAATCATAGTTATTCATTCAGAGTAATGAGATATGAAAATGTAAAGATACGAATAAATGATCATATTATTACTGCATACGACACGGATGATCATAATTATTCGGGAATATGATATGTATGAAATATAAAATACACATGGATTGTCCGCTTAGAACCCGAGAGGATAGATAAGCATGCCTATAGGGACACAAATTGTTGCAAGATACAATGCGATATCGAGGGCCTCCGTTTGGGCCTGATGACATAGATCCCGCTTGACTATAATGGTACATAGGTCATTGTCTCAGATAAATAAGATGATACCTGGGTATATAATGCTCCCGCTTGGGGTCATATATTACATGGCATAGGTCATTGTCTCCAGACAATGATGATACCTTCCGTATATATCACTCTGCTTATCACATATTATATGATATAGTCAATATCTCAGACAAAACACGATATCTTCTGGTATATGATGTATAGAGATCACTGTCTCGCATAAAGGATAGTACTCGAGTATATACGCTTATTTCCCAGATTCGTTTCTAAGGTATTTGGTGATATTTAAATATAAAAGAAAATGATATGATATAAAATGAAATGTAAAGAATATATGACATGATATGAGAAGTATAAATATCGCTTGAAGTGCGATAATAGTATACAAATTATAGAACAAAGTGGTAAGTACAAGATGACATGAAAAGGTTATGATGCGAAATAAAACATGTCAGAAAAAGTATATAAATTGAGAAATGATAAGTATATAGTCATATATGTCATAAGTATATGAATTTGTATAGAAGTGCTGTGGACTTTAAGAGGTCATCCATATGTATTAATTCTCTACTAAGCGTAGTAAGTTTAGCATCGGTGTTTTCATCTTTGTAGGTACGTAAGAGAAACTAGAGGACAGGATAATCTACATTAGCAAATGTGCCATGTATTTGCACTAGCCACCGGGAAGACCTTTTTTGGGTATATTTTGTATATGTAATTTTGTTTATTATAAACAATGTAAATATTGTTAAACGTTGAACACTTCCATATATGGAGCTTGTATATACTTTCAGAATTCACAAGATGGTAATATAATATGTTAAATGTTTAACATTATATGAATGAATAGGCTTAAAGTTTATAAGTTTATAAAAAAAAATTTATATATGACACCTTCGCTGGACACAAGGTGACGAGTTAGGGACGTCACAGTTTAGTGGTATCTGAGCAT
Source organism: Tetrastigma voinierianum (assembly GCA_016808115.1). NCBI lineage: Eukaryota > Viridiplantae > Streptophyta > Magnoliopsida > Vitales > Vitaceae > Tetrastigma > Tetrastigma voinierianum. Next base: position 556,535 of record JAEQBH010002353.1, on the reverse strand, counting down.
CCCGGATCTTGTTCGGACTCACCAATCGGGTCGGATCGGAGATGGGGCGCTACAAGGCATTCCAGGAATTGAAAAGAAGGCTTACTACAACTCTTATTATGATAGTCCTGAATAATAGATAGAGGTACACCTGCAGCCGTGGATGCCTCTAGACGGACTGACACGTGCCTTGGATGCAAATTGAGAGGGTTGTAGCTTATGGTTTCAGATAGTTAAAGAATCATGAGCAGAATTACCCTACACATGATCTGGAGTTGGCAGCCATTGTCTTTTCCTTAAAGATTTAGCGCCTACTGTTTGTAAGGGAGAGTGGCATGAGGGGCTTTAACACACATATTCAAGATATTTTCACATACAGCTGACCTCACATGAGGCAAATGCATGGATGGAGTATCTAGAGGACTATGATTTCACTTTATTACCATCCCTGTAAGGGAAAATGTAGTACGATGCACTACCTAAGTCACGAGAGTACCAAAGCAGTAGTTTCGAGAGTAGCAAAATGCCCAAAATCAAGACACCCTCGTACACTAGGAGTTTGGTGAAGGTGCCGCATCCTAATGAGCAAGGTGGTGTCTGAGTCTGTAAGTGCACACGAGATATTGTCCATCAAGGATCTGCAGAAGTCAGTACGGTGATTTGGTATTCGCCATCCACACAAAGGTAGCTTCCTGGTTGTGGGATGAGTCATGGTTCCCCCGATGACCGATCTGAGAGAGGTGATCCTCCAGAGTTCCATCATTCGATTCATCAGGTATCTAGTAACAGATGTACTGATCTTCGCTGCAGATATCGAGCGGAAATGAGGAAGCCACACTTGGGGATTTTGTCTGGATTGTCTCACGTGCAAGTGTGCCGAGCACTGGGAGCTACTGTGTGTGACGCCCCAAACACGGGGGTCCATTGACAACCCGTCAACTTGCGGAATACATGTAACCATTGAGTGTCTCAATGCCACAAAATAAGTGTCTCTCTACCCGAGACTTAAACATATGTACAAATGGCCACGTTGGGCCCATACATCCATATTCACCAAAATATAACCAAGTATATTACAATAGTTTCAAGAGTTAACTACACTCTTATACAAACATGCTCTAACTTAATATTTCAAGCATGTTTTACAGAAAATATATAATTAAAGCCATGCTGGTTTTCTCCTTTAAACGCGGCCTCTAGTGTGAGTGTCACCTTGTCACGCCCGATTCCCATTCGACTCATCATGGATCCGAACTGCTCTGTGGTGAGAAACCATATCCGGGACTCTTACCTGCTTTTTTTTTTTTTTTTTTCAGAGCTTAACTAATAATTATGGTATACAAATAATTTTGTAATAACCAAAATTATTACATATACAAATATCATCACTGAGGTCTATTAAATTATACATTATGTTTGAAACTAATGACTTAGATACAAATACTTTTATACATGTACATACTCAATACAAACATCGAGGTCATGAACAAAGGTCGGTGAGCACCTATCCTCTCGAGATGGCCTGCATCGTGTGGAATGTCATGTCCTCTTATCTCCTCTTCAAGACTTCCAGCACGGATTGAATTCCAAGGCTGCTTTACGCCTTTAGTGGGAATATATAGACAAGAACCCACTAATAACAATAATCGCGTCACTATCTTTTACATTTTCTTTCCTTATGCATATAACTAAGCTTATTCTATGTGACTTCTAACTCATCATATTATATACATGTAGATTTTATCCTTTCGCATTCCATATCATTATCTTGTTCGTGTTACTTCCATGCGGTCATGTCTTTATAAGTTTCAATCTATATCTTCTATATGTATGGTATGTCGTGATCATATTCAAACAAACTTATACATCTACAATGGCAAATCGAAATGCATCAAGTCCTATCAAATCTATACAAGGTCAAATCAGACTAATACCAATAAGCATATTAGACTCATATTATTATCTCGCCGGGTTTCATTAATCACATCCCTTAGCAAATACATTTCATGATCCGGGATGCCCGCTTAATTCTTTTAGTTATCATTTTATTAAATTTACTTTCAAAAGTGTCACGACTAACTCTATCACCCGGGTTGGCGGATTCAAGTCGGAGCCCATTACTCCAACATTTTCAATCAAAACATTTTTTGTTTGGTTTTATTAAAATTTTTATTTTCAAAAGCGTCGCGACTAATCCTTGCGCGACTACCCGTCAAGCATCCAAGTCGAGCCCATTTACTTCGACATTTTCAATTATCTTCCAAACATTTGTTTATTCCGATTTAGACTTTTTAATTACGCTAAAGTACTTCTCTTTTCTTGCAATCCTATAAACACTTGCAAATTCAAAAGACTCTATAATATCTTGGCATTTAACAAATGATTTACAAAATAATGTCTTTTACTATGAACTGTGTAATGTAAAAGATATTTAAATAAACACAATTTTCAATGTCATTTTTCACTTTCAATAAGATTCTACATATAGCTATAGGTCGACATTCACGGCTGCATTCACTTGGGGAATCTTGTCCCGCTTTGTCATTCAAAAGAACTGATTCAGATTCAATTATTATCATCTCACATATGGTCAGAGAAATCTACATTCACGACAAATTCACTGGGGAATCCCGCCCCGTTTGTCATTCAAAGAGCAAATGCGGATTCTCGCATTCAATTCATTACCTTCCTCACATGGCTATAGAAATCGACATTCACGGCTGCATTCACTGGGGAATCCCGTCCCGTTTATCTAAAGAGTAAATGTGATTTCGCATTCAATTATTACCATCTCACATATGTATTATAGAAATCACATTCACATAGATTCACTTGGGAATCCGTCAAGGTTTACACCAAGAGCAATGGATTTCCTACATTTAGTAATTATTGTTACCTTCATGACGTAATTCAATGTGGTGAATCTCACATGTCAAGCCATTCAATAAAAAAACAGGATTTCATATCTAATATTTACACTACCTTCATGACGATCTAATGGTGAATCCTGGCCATGTCGGCCATTCATCGATATATTTCAAATCACTACTTTTATGCGCACTTTGCTTATAAATTAAATACATGCACACATGCATATGTGTGACAACATTTCTGACAATACACTCAAATCAATATATATATATATATATATTTCACAAATAGTATCTATAACCGATCATGATCACATTTTGCCTTCTGCTATCATTTATGTATGACAAACATTTCAATAACAATAATTCAAATCGATATATATATATATATATATATTTACAAATAAAACTCATAATCGATCATAATCACATTTGCCTTCATATCATTTATATATTTCCTATCATTTGTTATTCCTTTTTCTCAAGTTATATATGATAATAATCATATAATTTAACTAATATGTGTTCATGACTTATTGCCTCATAATTGGGATTCATGTTTCATTTATTCATTTTCCATATCAGCATTCATGTTTCATGAATACATTTATACATGTTGCATTTTCTATATTTTCCTTGTTTCCATGCCCATTACACATGGCACTTCATATACTTCCTGTAAAGTATGATGTCTAAGAAATCATACCTCATTCATGTATTCTCATTCCTCTATGAGTTTATTTTTACTTAGAAATTGGAATCATTCCAATCGGATCATTCAAACTAAAGTGGCATTTTCATAAACTAGTCAATTCTACTCGATATTACACTTGGGACAGTTTGTATAATTCATTTTCCAGTGTCTTGACTCCTATATTTGACAATTGTTCTTTGTACTACTTTAAAGCTAAGGTGCTAAGGGTTCTTCTCCAATTGGAATCATCCAAATCGAGCACTAAACTCGAGTTATGTCCTACAACTCCAGACTTACCTTATGTTCAAAAACATAACTAGAAATTTGGCTTGAACATGACCCTACTTTGAGTGAATTTTTGGGCCATATAGAATCAGAATTTGAAGGTACTTCATTTCTGTATGTTTGGGTTCTCCTTGAAGTTCAGTTTAATTAGGCCACTTGAATCAACTCAAATCGGATAAAGAATGAGCAAGTTAAGTGGCTAAAATACGAAAACTGGTCAAACAAAGAAGGTGTACCGTATAGGTCCGACTCGCACTGCAGATACAGGCTCTGAAATGGAGCACTCAGACCGGGTACAAGTTCAAGGTGTACCAATAGGTCACTCTAAAACGCCTGCACGCTGTGTTTTCTCCCATTTTCCATATGTTGATACCCAAATCAACCCAATACTCCATAAACACGCTCAAGACCACTCCAAATTCATCTTATAACTTTCTACTCAAATTATCATTTAATACATATCTTCATCAAAACTTTCATGATTTTCTCCTAAAACAACTCTAATATGGGTCATAACCCATACACATACCAAATACAAGAATTTGTTAGGCTCTGTTCTAACACAACTCCTTTACTTTGCAATTAAAACCATGAATCCAACCTCAAAGGGAGGATTCCATGTTTTCTACATCTGGGCCTACACTTACTCTCAATAAATTCTTTGGGTTAGGATGAAATCCTATCAAAACCCTAGAAAAATCAAAACAGCCAACAAGAAACCTATGTTGGGATGAACTTTTCAAACCCTAGGCTCAAAGTGTTACTAGACCGCGCAATCAGATGGAAATTCATACAAGAATTCATAAGTCCATACAAAATCCAAAGTTCCATACCTTTATCTCGGCTTCACTCTTCTTCTCTTTCTCTTCTTCTTCTGCTCTTCTTCTCTCTTCCTCTTCCTTTCTTCTCTCTTTCCTCCTCCCTTCTCTTCTACGGTTTTGGTTCCCAAAATGAGACCAAATTTGGTCTTAAATCCCACTTTTAAGTTAAGGCCATGTTCGTCAAGTCAAAACCTCCATTTTTGCTTTTAAGTTTCTCTAATTTGCCTTTATCCTCCACTTTCTTATTTTGCAAATCCATTTATGCCATATTCTAATTTAGGGCCCCTAATCTTTCCTCAAATTCCATAATTACATATAATCTTATCGGACAGTTTTATGTCCTCTTAAGTGGCAAATGACCACTTTACCCTTGTCTCTACATTCATTTTCGGGTCTCTTTTATTTTATTTCCCAAAAATTCCATTTAGCTTTAATATACTCCTAAACAAGTCCGAAACTACTAGGTATATTTTTAGTGTTACACGCTTTCCGAATACCCTCAGACTTCTTGAAAGGGGGATCCCACAATAGGGTGAGTAATGCCTGTGAGTTGAATCTTCCATCAAGTTACTCCACCTAAGTGCTCATGTAATGACAAACACACATATTCAAGTGAATTCATGATTCCTACTCGAATGTCTACATGTTATGGATGAGAATGTGACTCACCCCTTCCCACATCTCGAGCTCTCACTAACTCCCTCACATGCTAAGCCAAGTGTGAGAAAACATTGTTTTAAAAAAAAAAGGTTTTTGTTCTTGAAAACACATTACCAATTTCCGATAAAATTTTATTGGACAACCCTTCGAGGTGAATTGTTGGATAACTCTCCGAACAATTATCGACATTCTCCGACATGAATCAAGGTAATAACTTTCTAAGGCAATTCTTCTGAAAATCTTCCATGTATTTCATTTGACAACAATTTTTTTCACGCCATGACTCACACTTCCATCGTTTCTAGTAATAAACAGATAATGAACAGAATATATCATTTCATTGGACACCGCGTTAATATTTTATAGACTTATATATTAACAAAATTCACACACAACAACACGTTATTCATTCATAGCACACACTCAAAAAAGAGCACAATTTCAGCAATCAAATAATTTGGGCAATTCTGCCTAACCGCCAAGCAACACAACCACACACAAGGTCATGCGAACAGTATAAACCTAGGTCTCAAAATTTTCCAACGACCACTCTAGGGATTTCCTCACTCAGTCCCAATTTTTGGAATTGAATACAAGGCCATTTAGGCCACAGAACATCCCTATCCATAGAATACCCTTAGCCAATAATAAAAAACAACAAGTATAGTAACCCCTACCTCTTATTCTTCAAACTCCATAATATCCTGCATCTACGATGTACTCAGACACGATCAACTTCGCTCGGCTCCCACTGATTCATGACATCGTAAATCTGCAGAAGGCAGAGCCACTCTAGAATTTCTCCTCTCTCTTTCCTCTTTCTATCTCTATTCTCTCCCTTTCCCCATCCAATCGGTTGGGTTAAGTCGTCAAGAGAATTCATTCCCCCACTGCCACATTCCCATGTATTCCTCGATTTCACTTATCCTCTTATCCATCTACCAATGATTTCTCCAATGATACGATGCCATGTCACCGGTATGGCCCACTGGTTCTCATCACTGACCCATCTCACACTCGACACGCGATTGACCTCATGGGCCACTTATCACACGCCAAGTCGGGTCCCACACTACCTCATCAAAAACGCAAATCGACCGTCCTTTAATTCAATGAATTTTGACGGTGTTAGATTTCGCGAGACGATTCCAATTAATCGTTCGCTTCATCATCCGGCATCTGTAAAAATTCCAAATTTTGACCGAAATTATCGTTTTACTCTTTTTTAGAAAATTAGAATTTTTTTGTTTTATAATGTATTACTCCAAATTTCGAGGTGCAGCGTATCGGGGCCGATATCACGATGGATTTTGCGACCCCCGCTTACTCGCGGGACACAACCCGAGGCATGATGTCAGAGGCTATAGTGACCACTTTCACTAAGCTCAGACATTCTCTAGCTGGCATAATGACCTTCACTGGGAGGAATTTCATGCTTATATATTTGTGAGATCAAGTCCTGCATGGAGTGCCAGTCTTTATCCGACGAACAGGACCCTAGATTACGCACACACTTTTGGAAGAGTTTCGTATACATGGGGACGTAGTGGATGATGAGCACTGCTTTTTTGTATCCACGTATCGTATGGTCAATCTAGATGATCATACAGCTGTAGAGGACATGCTGTTAGCATGCATCTTAAATCTTAAGGGTAGTTGAGAGCAAGGATCAAAATATTCCAGAAACAATTTTATATATCTAGTGAATTGATTTACTTGGAATATTTGAATATCTGGTGGATATTTACAAAATATCATTTGATTAAAATTTTTCATATTTTAATTATATAGATGATGAGAAATGATTCATATCTTAATTAAGGTAGATTAAAATCAAATGAATTAATAATTATTAAATTAAATATGTTATATTTAATATATTATTCAGATATTATTATGTTAAAGAGATATTATTTATTTGTTTTTGTTATTATTATAAATATTATGTAGATAATGAGAGGAGATTCAAAATATTATATATTATAATTTAAAATTTTAAATGATATTATTTTATTTCTTTTCCTTTTCAAATTAATATTTGATTTAAAAATATTATAAGTTATATCGTAAAATAAAAATAAAATAAAACATTATAAAGGGATTATGAACAAATAAATAATAAGAGAATATAAAAGTTTGCACTATATATAGCTAAGTGCAATCAATGGCTTGGTGGCTGGAGGGTGCCACTTCCAGGCATTTTGGGTGGATTTGAAACCCTTAAGAAGCATTTTTTTTTTTTCATATTTTTGGAGCCAAGAAAAAAACAGGGAAAAATCGGAAATTTCGCCGAAAAAATCGTGAAAAGTTGGAAAAAATCCGAAAAAATCGGTATAATCAAAATTTCGGTGGAGATATCTTATCGATCTCCACCGATAACTGAAATTTTGCATATATTTCGGCCGAAATTTCAGAAATTTTGTTCCCTGGATGAGAGGAGCACTTACCCTTAGTGGAATTCGCCTACAACAACATTTATCAGGCGAGTATATAGATGGCACCCTATGAGGCTTTATATGGAGCGCGTCGATCCCCAATTTGTTGGACGCAGATGGGAGAGGCTCTATTAATGGTCCGGATCTGATTAAAGTAGACACTTCTGAGAATGGGTTTGATACGTAAGAGTCTCTTATGGCTCAAAGCCGGCGTAAGAGTTAGCTCGATTACTCACTGCCTACCTCTAGAGTTTGAAATGGGTAATCACGTCTTCTTGAAGGTGATGCCTAAGAAAGGAGTGGTCATATTCGACAAGTAAGGAAAGTTAGCGCCGATAAGATATCAGCCCTTCAAGGTGAATGCAGAGGGTGGACACAACTTATATATCGTCACAAGCACAATCAGCTTTATCAGTGTGTCCACGAAGTTCCACGCCTCCATGCTCGAAGTATACCTGCATCCAACTCATGTATTGGATTGGGAAGGGATTATTGTTGATATAAATGGGACCTTCGAGGAGGGACTAGCACGTATCTTGGATAGCCTTTAGACGTTCGCGACGTAGTTACCGCTGAGGCTAGTGAAAGGCTACAAGAACACCGAGGAGTGGAGGAGGTAATTTGGGAACGAGAGGACACGATGCGAGTCACCTATATTTTCCTATTTGAGGATGAAGGTGCATTGTCTAATATTAGAAGTTTAATATTGGAACTAGAATGACTATTGCATATGCATGTGCTTATGTGTGTTAGTATGTATGAATTTTGAGGACGAAATTCTATTAAGGGGGGAAGAATGTAAAACCTAAGAAAAGTAGAAAATTTTAAAAAAAAAATGGTAAAATGATAATAATAATAATAAATTGTCATAATGGTTCAGAGAAGCCTTAAAATTCTCTAGATTCGACTTAATAAAACTGATCGCACCGCAACTTGTCTCACAAATTTAGTGACCTAGAAAAATTTCCTTGAATTATGAGACAATCGGAATTTTTTTACAATTTTCTGGGTGATAAGTTGCTAGTGACTCCTGGGATGAGATTTTTTACGAAAATCTCGGAAATGACTTGAGGTAAGTTCATTTAAACTAAATTGAACTGAAAAAAAAAATCTGTTTCGAGAGAGAAATGAACCCGCGTGAGATATGAACATTGCAACATGTATCAAAATTAAAAAAAAAAAAAGGATAAAAAGAAAAAAAACAAAGTCGAAAAGGAAAAGGAGGAGACGGGAGGGAGAGAAAAGTGAGCGAGAAAGAGAGAGAGAGAGAAGAGAGGGGTAGAGAGAGAAAAACTTCTCTATAAGATCTATGGAAATTGGACTGTAGGTTTTCATTGAAGTAAAAGACAAAGTCGGTCCACGCATCGAGAGCTATGCGTGGGTACCAAAATATTGGAGTTTCGTTAAACTTTACGAGGTAGAGAATTTTCCAACTTGAGTTATTTCTAACTTAAAGGTCATTTAATGGCTTGAGGTTTTCTTAAAGGTCATGAGAGGCCGTAAATTTCAGTTCCAAATTTTTTGGACTGAGTGTAGGAATTTTTAGAAAATTTTGGGACCTGCTTTTCTGACTTTGGCTTTCTTAATTTTGGATTGTTTTTACGCCTCCCGACTGAATTTTCGTGACTGCTTTCTGACAATTCAAAGTTGAATTTTTGGGATTTTTTTTCAGTAAATTTCTGATCGGGTCTGTGTTTGGTTTTAACTCGGACTGATGTCTTCGGTTTTGTGGTGTGTTTTGGCATACAAAGAATTTAAGGATTCCAACCACGAAGGAACTAAGAGGTGTCCTGTTTTATGTGGGTCCAAGATTTGAGCCATTTTATGTGTTATTGTTGAAAAAATAAATATTATGTTGTTGTGTGTGAAATTCATGTTAATATGTGCTTGCGTGATGTATTAACATGGAAGTTGTGATAAATGAAAATTATATGTAGGAAATAGATAATTTATCCGGAATTTATAAATGTCAGATGTAAATTTTATTATGCATGTAGCATGACATAACATGAAATGACATATCTGCCTTTCATATGTACAAGGACATCAACATATTGGGTGTGTGTGCATGGTATATTTATCCATCATCGTGTTGATGAATGGGTAGTGAGTTTCGCATTGGACGATGTCCAATTAATATCTCCTGGTTTAAAACATAAAAAGAAATATAAATAATGTGTGTTGGGCTGAGCAAGAAGGGGACCGTTAACCCCCTCAGGTGAAAAGCTCGAATATGGGTGTAAGAGACCCTAGTGGATCCGAAAGTTCTCAGATGGGTGTAAGAGACCGTGGTATGAGCCTAAAGTTCTCGTTGTCTAAAGAAGACACACTTGGCCATGGTTATCACATAAACTTGTAGTCAGGTGGGATGAGCTCTGGATTGACTTGGAATTAGTTGCCCATTGGCACTTGCATTGGGTACTGGTAAGCTGGTAAGGGATTGGTATATGTGTGTGTCATTGGTACTACCAATGACGGTTGTCACACTTGGCATAGGCATGTGTGAGGGAGTTGGTGAGTGACTCGGGATATGGGCATGAAGACATTCCATGCATGACATAATGCATATTCATGTAAACATTTTCACTTGATATGTATGGGGTCAAGTTTGACTAGCTGTATGAGCGCCAGTGAGGAGTAATCCTTTGGGTGAGACATCACCACTGGCATTGTTATCCCCTTGGCCGTGACCCCTTTCGTGCATGTGGAATTTATAGGGAGACGACGTCCTGAGCGAGGTCATGATTGTGAAGAAGGCCGACACAGGCCTTGACAATATTTCTTTGCAAAATATTTAATGTAAAAAGGAATTGTAATTAAATTCTTTCGACTATCAGATAAATATTTATGTAATTATGCGGTAAGAGGTCGTGATCACCTCTGCTGACCGTAATTAAACGCTTTATTTAATATTTTAGATTTAAATGTGAATGAATAGGTCAGGTAAAGAGATATATATATTGGGGATATGGACAGATGGATCCTATGGGGTCAATACTACTTCTGTTGAGACCTTGGATGAGTTATGATTATACTATTATACATGTCGTATATTGGGTAGAGCTCCTCGAACAAAGGAGACTTTGTCTGATTTTTTTTTTTAAATATGGATTCCGATAAATAGTACACAACAAAGATAATATCGAAGCCACCCGAAACTACACCCGATTCGGGGGCGTCACACACATTCCTCCTCGTAGTCATGATTTTCATGTATTTACGACCAGGTGGCCTAGGCATCCACAAGATGAAACAAATGTAGAAAGACTTCACACGAATCCTCAATTCAAAAGCCATTCAAGCACTAGGCTTCTTATCCTCATTCAGTTTCAATGGCTTCCCAATATCCATATTCACTGGGATGCTAAGGTGTAAACGCCAAGGCGCCGTGAAACTGCTTGCATCCGCTTCTAGAAAACTACCGGAAGGTGATGGATTTGAGCCATGGTTCAAAGTCATGATTTCGTATCGCCGATTTCTGACAAAGACCGAGACGTAACTGTCATGCAGACGGTCACAGACGGGCCGACACGCAAAAATAAATTGATTAAAATATTTAAAAATATTAAAATATTATATAAATTATTAGAAAATATATATATAGTTATAGCTAAAAAATTTAATAAAACAAATTTCTTTTATATTTAAATTATTTAAATAGTTAATGAAGCATTCAAAGGAAAGATATGTATGCTAATGTTAACTTTTAAATAATTAACTTTAAATTAATCTATTTATGTTTGGTTAAACATGCATTACAAAGATTGAATTTGCAGCAATGGAACAAGAACCTAAGCCCAGGGTTAAAGTCATGCTTTGGGCTATATCTTCTTTTGAAGGTTGTACGCTAATATTATATATTAAAATTATATTCTCGCTTTAATTTTAAAATAATAATTTAATAAATATATAAATTCTAGTTATTTTATTTTAGATTTGACTGAATTGGATTAAAATGTAAAACCACCGTTGTAATTCTTATTATTAATAAGTCTGTGAGGAGAGCCGAGAGGATAGTTTAAATAGTAAGAATATAGATATAAAAATCATGCACTTATCATTATTCATTTTTATAGATGAATTCATTCAAATTAAATAGATTATAGTTTTAATATTAAATATAGTTTCTGGTTAGCATATTATTATCATGGTCATAATATAGTTTTCATCAACGAATGATATTTAATGTAAATAATGAATATGCACTTACAAAAAATAATAAACAATGAAAAAGGGGATCTTCTATTCTTCTTCCTCGTCCAAAATCCAAAATCCAACAGGGGGGAGGGGGAGGGGGAGGGGCCGATGGTCTGATTCACTTTAGATCTGCGAGCGCCGGTCGCGGCGACGACGACGGCGGCCGGCGGACCGAGCTTTGGAGCAAGGTTGTGGAACGGAGCGGACTGGCGACCGAGGTCCAGGAGAAAATCCTGTGATTTCGATCGATTTTCCTCCTCTTCTTCCCGTTTTGCCAGATAGTAACTGCTCTTCGCTTCGCTTTGATCGATCGAGGTAAGGAGAAACGACGCCCGGCTTCTCGTTGTCGGTTCTTCGCTTCAGAACTCCTGCTTCGCTTAAGAATTTGTAATTTGGTATTCAACATTTCAATTCTGTGGGTTTTATTTGTCTACTTGCTTTTGTTTTCGTGAGAATCTCCGAGCTGACCCGATTTTTTGGCTCAAGAGGAAAACGCGGATTCGATTTTTTGTCTTCTCGCCGACCGCCAGTCATTCTGAAAACTCTACCGAAGCCTTAATTTGAAAGATAACCGATGAGCACCGAAGTTCCACCGATTCAGCATACCGACGTATCCGCCTAGCAGATCGACTTACAGGACCGGTGCTACTTAATTTGACGACTACCGATTTTTCAACCCCCGATTCAGCCCGTATGATTCGTCTGCGGAACTTATCCACTTGATTTGTCTCTTGTAGCCTCCGAAGAATTAGAATGTGTTGATTGAAAGTCAATGGCCCATTCTGGATCACTGTATTCACATCAACTTCGTGAAAGAACTACAACAAATATCTACCTTCTCCTAAATTTGCAATGGCTATTCCTTTATTAGGCTCCCAAACCAACATCAAAGCGTTTTTCATGGCTATGAAATTGATCAGTCTATCCGTTAAAAATCGCCCAACCAAGCAAAACCTGTAATCTTTGCTTTCCTGCACCGCTGCTTCCACATTTGTAGGTTCCAACTCCATTCCTCCAGTCTCCTCCTCATCGATGTGAAGATTCTCCCAAACAACCTCCAACTCAGCCAAACCACCACTACAACTGGCCATTAGGAAAACAATGAAGAAACTAGGGCACCGAGAAAAGACTCGAACATATAGACAAGAGAAAAAAACTTGTCACAGAGACAAGAATTCTTTAGATTTTAGTGTTATAATTCTAATAATTTTTTTCCCTTTAATGAGGCAACAAAATTACTAGCTTGTCCGAGAAAATTAAAGACAATTTCTAATTTTGAGAAATCATTAGCGTAATTAAGTCGGTTTTGATTTTACTGAATAATTCTTTTGGTTTAAGAAAAATGCTAGAGTCGCTAGACTAGACTTGCGAAGATTCCAACCCTTCCCTAGATTCACAAAGAGCTATTTTCTGTTGGTTCCTTCCTCCCTCCCTCCCTCCCTCCCTTCCTCCCTTTGAGGTTATGATAAAATCCAATGAAGAATTTTTTTTTCTTTTTCTTTTTTCCTACCTTTAAAAAAAAATCATTCTGAATGGGCCTTTCCTAGGGCTTTTTAAAATAGTACTATTATTTTAAAAAATATTATTTAAAATAAGATATAAAAATAAATATTTAGGAATCTATATGACTTAGCACAACTTAAGTCGCCACACATGGGATATCACACATTTTCAAGACACGATTTCAAATAGTAGGGTTCTAGGAATCGTGTCTTCAAAACAAGATTTCAGTGTAAAATTACGAAGCCATGTTTTTTAAAGACACGATTTCAATATAAAATTCAAGTCAGATTAAGACACGATTTCAGTATAGGGGACTTTCAAGTCGCATTCTTCAAACACGATTTCACAGAAAATTATAAACCACGTTTTTTAAAGACACGCCTGTAACGTGAAAATTCTAAAGCTCGTGTTTCAAGCACACGATTTCACAGAAGGGACTCGGGTCGTGGTTTTCAAAACACGATTTCAATGTAAAATTCGAAAGTCACGTCTTCAAAACACGATTTTAATGTAAAATTCTGAAGTCGTGTCTTCAAAACACAATTTCAGTATAAAATTTTGAAATCATGTATTCAAAACACGATTTTTTTTTAATACTTGCATATATGTGACAGCTACTTTATACTTACGTGGCCAAATCTATCATAATTCCTTAAATATTTTTTTAACTCTAATATTTTAAAAATTATTTTTTAAAAATATTATTTTTTTTAAAAAATCCGCGTTTCCTATGCAATTAGCCATGGTTGGATACCGGGCACATATTCATCTTATAATTGAAACATAAATACGGTTTTTGGCTGGGCGTTCGAAACTCCCAAGTCCCAACTACTAAACTCTTAGAAGCTTAATTCTTTAATCAATCTCGTCTGCCAAATGCACAGCCATGATGAAGGCAAACATGAAAGCTCTCAATGCAAGATTAGAGAGAAATACTCCAGCTGGGAAGAATATAAAGGGGAAGCAATGCAAATGAAAGCACATCATTTGCATTGAGAAATACTTCCCAGCTGGAGTATTTCTCTCTAATCTTGCATTGAGAAATACTCCAGCTGGGAAGAATATGAAACCTTAAACAAATTGCTTTCATATAATTAAGATGTTAATTTCAAGCATATAAAAAAACAAACTTAATACATAATAGAAATACTATATTAAAAAAACAAACAACTTCATGCTTAATATCATTGCCTTTATTCAATATTCAGCTAAATAAAAGTTCTATTCAGCATTTAAAAAACAAACGCCTCAATCCAACTATATTAAGAAAATAGAAAAAAAGATGGTATCAGTATCTGCAACCTGCCTAAAACTAAAAAAAAAGAAAAGAGTTTTGATAATACCCATCCATCACCATCTCAACATAGGGAATTACGGGCTTCATTTCAAAACATTCTCAGTTAATTTTTCTTTGTAATGACAATATCAAATACTAAGGACAACAATATGACAAATAAATGAGTTTTTTTTTTTTAACCTGACAGAATGAGAAAACTTCACTACAAGGCCAAATGCATTGCATCACTGAGGGTCCAGAGACGATTTAAAAAGGAACTTTTGAGTGATTAAAGGTCCAAAATATTCACCAAGTCTTCGCCTATCAGTTGATTAGAGAGTCAGTCATCCACCGAAAGTCACCTCTTAAACCCCTTGATATTGGTTAGAGTTATATACTACTGTCAATGAAGGCAGCCATCCATATTCCATATTCCATATCCATCCATGAAACTTCTGAGCCATCATGTCATGTCATGGTCGAAACATCCAACCAAACATAACTAATAATCTACCAGGGAGTTCTTAAAATTGAAATATCAGGAACTTCCTTACGAGTGTTCCTCCCCAGCAGGCCGTGGACGGATGAAATATGCAGTTCTCTTCACAATGCTGACTTCTGACAAAGGACAACTGTTTGTGGAATAGATATCCCAATCAAAATGCTACTGCACCGAACAGAAAGAGAGTAGATAGATAGTCAGCAAGGTTGGACACCCAGACACCTCCTAATTAAAACCCACAATAAAAATAGGGATGCAATAAGATGAAAAAAAACTGCGTTGATATATATATATTGAGGCTATGGCTTCTCAAGATGACTACATGTTCTGGGATTTGTTTAAATCACAATTTGACATGAAATGCATCCAACAATTACAAGGGATAGAGGCATTGTAATATGAAAAACATGAGAAAAGCTAATAACATACTTCAAGTGGGAAGTGAATGCATCTGAATCTGATCCCCTGAAATTTCATCTGACAGATCTGACTTTGAGAACCTTTCCTTTTACGGTCTAGCAGCGGCTCAACATTATCCCTGAAAAATTCATTCATATGAATCCATTAGCTGATTGAAATTAAATAACAAGAGAGAGCAACCAAGCAACACACATGAAAACAATTGATTGAAATACCACAAAGAAGGTTCATAGTTTCCATAGCAACAAGATATAGGTATAGAGAAACCCATATGTTGTCGTGAATCCTAGTGATGTGAGACTCATAATGGGCCTATAGAAATAAGAAATAACAAGGAGAGAGAACAAACAAACAAATTACAGCTAATTGGAAAATAAAGTTTATATATATATATATTCTCCCACAAACTCTTCATAATCTTACCATTTGATTTAAGCCGAGGCCAATCTTCATCCAATATATTATTATAAATTTACTGGTGAAAAATAGATTTGCAATTGCTTATAAAAAGAATAATCTTTTAATTACCCATTAAGTGCTCTAAATACAATTTCTGGGTATCGAAAGCTTTGTAACTTCCTTTTTTATCCCACTAAAATGTACATGAATTGCACATGCCAACCAACATTGAATTATCATCAAAACCTAGAGCACCAATAAAATTGAGTGCTATAAATCACATCCAAGTCAGAGAAAATCAATAGTTAACTTGCCTGAATTTACAGTTACATCTGCATTGGACTAGCTTATATTTATCTTCTTACTTATTTTATTATGATAAACATACAAATATAATAATATATCTAATACAAAAATTATTTGATTGAAGATTATAGAAATACTGTCCAATTGTTTGAATCCCTCCCACCTTTCTGATTTTCTTGTAATCCCTGTTATCTTTTTATATTGTAAAAAATTTTACGACAATTAATTCCTTCACAAGTTCCACTATAAAGCAGCTCCTTGAAGCCACCTAGGCAAATTGTCCTACAATATACAATCTGATATATGTGAATTCAATATAAGAAAACACTTATGTAATAGTTATTACTTCGTTTTATCATTCTTTTGGAGTTTTTTCCAATATATTCATATTTTGATTTATTTTAACTGATATTTGCAATGATTTTTTAAGATTCAACTCCACACTATACAACGTATAGGGAAATTTTTGTCAAAAGTTAAAGTCCAAACAATGAACAGAATGTTAATTAATATATCATAAAATAAATATGATATACAGACAGTCAATAGAACTCATAATGCTTTCCATAATTAGTCAATTGATTAGCCAAGGAATAGGAAACTTTAAAGATTTGTTAGTTTTCAAGAATGGCTTTAAGGTTTAACCCATTGGAGAGAATTTGATGGGGTTTAACACAATATGCAGCCAGAATTTCTAGATTAAAATTAAGTTAGGGTTTTGGGATGTTTGGTTACAAGGCTTAAAGAGGAATTAGGTATTGGGACTGTAATAGAAGGGTCTTTATGTAAAAGTAAAAAAATGGGCTGGTTGCGCACAGAAGTGTTCACCAGAAATACAGAGAATTAAAGATGAGGTTTGCACTTACAGAGTAGGGTTTTGAGTTATAGATGAATAATTATGGTATGCTCTGTTGTGTGATAGGGAGGAAGAAGTGGAGCAAAACATGCAAGCTACTGTCAAGGATTTTCACTCTGAGGCGAATTCTGGTAAGATGGGATCAATTTTCTTGTAATGTTTTCAGAGAGGGATATTGATTCAAGATGCTCTGTTGATTGCAAATAAAGTCAATGACTCAAGGTCGAGGGTTGAAAACCAAGGTGCTATGTGCAGATTTAGCTATTGAAGAAGTGTACATTGTTCCTTTACTTTCACAAGAAATGGATGGAAGGACTAGGTCCTGATTTCCACTGTGCTTCTCAGTGATTGTTAATGACACAAACAAGATATTGTGATAGGTTAACATGATGCAGAAGAATACTAATCTTCTTTTCTTTCCGTCACTGTTATGAGGGTGCTTAGCATGTAAGTTGCAAAAGTTGTGGAAGGTGATTATTTTAAAGTTTTCAGATTAGGTCAAAAGTCTTAAATACCTCACACTTGCTTAGCATGGGTAATAGTTTGTTGTACTAAGGAGTCAATGGGACCGACTATGGCACCTCAAGACACATTTTTTACATTCTTTTTAAAGTTTTCAACTCAGAAGGTAAATGTGCAAAAGAGTGAGCAAGTTCCTGTTGGGCTAGCCAGAGAGGAGAAAAGGTAGCCGCATTAAATGATTCTGGGAATACACTAGCTCTAATCACAAGTATCTTGTTGGGTCCCTTAGTCCATTTGTCAATTGGGTTTCATGCCTTTGGCCTAAGAACAGGATAGTGAGCGTTAGAAGTCTGGGAATCCTTAAAAATGCATCACTGGACAAGTGGTTATAGTGTTTTTGGGATTGAAATTTTTTATTTTACATGGTCCTCAGGGAAAGGAGTTGTGAAGTATCAGCAGTGGGAGAGTTTTCAAAATATATTTGCCACATGGCATGGATAGAGAGAGGATGAGGGTTTTAGTAGATTCAAAGGTCCACTGGATGTTCCCTTGATGTTCGAACTTAGGATCTCGTTTTTTTTTTAGGTCGGTCAAACTTAGGATCTATTCAGACTTGGAGTTATTTAAAAAACAAAACAAAAAAATAGGTTGCTTGCTGTAGACCTCTTTACAGTGTTTGCTTAGAAAGGAATATTCAATGAAATTTTCAGTTTTTAGAGTTGTGATTCTAGCTTATAACAAGAAAAACGAGAATATAAAGGGAAAAAAAGGCATTGCAGAGAGAAAAAGAACAGTTTTATTGACATACCAAAACCTAAAATTATGGAGCAACTCAGAAAGCCTGGTAGAGAAAAATCCATTTTGTACACAATCTCCATGACAATGATGCATCCTCCAGCTACCATTAAATGCCTTGGAGAAGAAAAAACCATATGCAACCTACCAACAGAAAAACAGGTCATATCATTCTTGAGTCCCTAAAAAGGGATATGCCCTCAGAAAAACTCCACCAGTTATTAGAGGAAAAAATACTTAATCTGCTAACTACATATGCAAAGAACATAACTACAAAACACAAAAGATGCATGAGTCAACAATCAGATAAATCTAATAAGACATATAAGAACATAATAATAGAATGGGACCATTCTGTTAAAAGGTGGCTTGGAAACAATTCTTTGCTGCTCAAAGCATCAGCGACATTATTTTTTTTTTTTTTGGTCAGTAAAAGCAATATATTGAACAAAAGAGAGCAAGGCTCCCAAAAGTATACAGGGGGGAATACAAAAAGGAACTGCAAGGAGAGAAAAAAAGACAAAAAAGCGCCAGTAGAACTGACAGACCAAAAAACCAACCAACCCAAAAAACCAAGGGCCAAGCCAGCAAAACCCCTCAACTTGCAGCCACCCACTTGCAAGAAACCTATGAAGATATCTCTTCACCTATGTACAATCTATTACACTCACAGGTTATAAACAAAAGAATGCTTTAGCTTTTGTACATCAACGATCCCATCTCTAAAAGCTCTGTGATTTCGCTCCTTCCACACTGTCCAAAAAATGCAAAGTGGAACCGATTTCCACATGTTTTTTCTTTTTTTCCCAACAAAAGAACCCTTCCAACTGAGGAGAGCCTCCTTCACCGTTTTGGGAAAGACCCAGGGTAAACCAACTAAGGAGAGAAAAAGAGCCCAAACACTCCACTAGGAAAAAAAATCCATTTAAGCAATATTCTAGCGACAGATAACTTATTAGCCGCAAAGCCCACATCAGCAAATTATACCACCGGCTTGGAAACCAGGGGTTTTTTTGGTAACTATTTCAAAAACGATTTTCTGTTCTCCCAAAAAAAAAAAAACTAAGAAAACATGTTTAACACCTAGAAAACAGAAAACAGATTCCATTCTTTAATCAAAAGTAGGATATTTTAAAATATCCTCTAATTGTTGTTTTCTATTTGTTTATTGAGTGTTATTTAAAAATAATCATACAAATTATAGAGAATGATTAAAAATAAAGCAATACATTTAAAATTTATTTTTAAAACATACTTGAAAAAACATAGATCAAGCATATCAAATCAACATTTGTTCTAAAAACATCAAAGAACAGTTTTCAAAACCTATCCTCAGAAACTACTTCTCAAAACTGTTTTCAGAAACAGTTACTAAACATGACCTAGAAGTATAATCAAATTGGTTTACTCAACAATAAAATTGCCTGGAGAAGTGAGATCCCAATTGAAAATATCCAATCATAATAGACCTGCTAATTGACTCCAGTCTAAATCTCATAAGAAGTCCCAGACTGTAAATGATCTAAAGACTGAAATCTGCTTGATTCTGAAAATAAAATAGTTTAATCCAATTTATTAAATCTGATTATCTGCTGCAAACTACGTATAAATTGGATTTGCCATGAAAATATGTATTTTGCAGCAGATAATCAGATTACTAACTATGTATAACGAGATATCTTCACCAAAGCAGGATTTTTCTCAACGTGGAGAATTGTTTACTAACTCCTAAAATGTTCTCACCATCAAAGCATCAACAAGGATTTAAATTATCGTTTCAAGGTATTCACCTTAACTCCATTACTAGAAGGAAGGGTTTTAAAATGAGAATTAATGAAGCAACTCCAAAACACTTAGTAAGCAGTTCAGAAATAGTATATTTCAATGATGAACTATCTCAGATGAATAAGAAATATTTATTACAGCTGCATTTCAATTGGACTACATTTCTAAAACCGATTGAATCTCAGATAATTTTCTAACATAGTTCCAATCAACTCACAACAGTCAGGATCCGATCCTTTGCAGGCTTACTAACAAAATGAGTTTATTAACAAAAGAAATGGTGGAAGGAGAAGAACTGAGCATATTAAAATATAAGGAGAAACCTTCTCCAGAGCAGGATTTTCTCAACCAGGAGAATTGTTTACTAACCCATAAAATGTTCTCACCATTGAACTCAACAGGTGGGGAGATAAAAACTGAGTTATTCTACACCTAAACTTTTTTGCTTGAAGGAAAGTTTCTAAAATGTAAGAATTAATTAAAGCAATCTAAAGAATTTGATAAGCAATTTAGTGCGGTATACTCAATAATGAACTATCCTGAAAAAGGAATATTTATAAGATACAATTAATTTATCAGCACCAACATTACCAATGTCTTATTTAACATAAAAAGAATAACATACACAGTTAAACATGGTTATGCTTATCCCATCTATACAAAAAACTAATAACCAGACCCCACATCTGAAGGAAACTATAAAGGGTGACTGTCATTGAAATCAAAATTTTGGAGTTCCAGCAGAATGAAGTCAATTATCTAAGGGTCATTCATTCAAGAAAAAATTTTACGAGCATGTAATTGTGAGTAGTATTCCATTCACATATGCAACATCATAACCGACTAACCACAAATTGCCAAATCAAAATACTAGAGAAGTATTTAAAAAGTTGTTATATGAGGTACCTCCTCTGCAATACTGTCAACATAGAATATTAAGATTATTCCAATAGAATGGTGCTCAAATACTTCAAGTAGAAATGGTAACTTGTTCGCTGCCATCGACGATGTTCTGAAGTGCTCCAATAAAATGAGTAAGAAGCAAGCGATGATAATAAATGAAAGCCCAACAGAGTTCATAAAAGAAATCAAAATCCAAGGCATGTTCACTACTACAAACTCACTATGATCATGTCCCACATGGCCACAGGAAACAGAAAACATGTAGCCGGTTGTTGTTATTGGCATGCAGCCGCTTTGAGTTGGTTCTGAAAGCATAAAATGGCTAATTAGATGTTGCAATGGTCAACCAGCAGCTTTTACAAAGGGGAAATATAAAAGAAGTGGTAGCATGTTGTATATAGATGGATGTCAATACCTTGAGTGAAACATCACCAGGCAATCACCTCTTTTCAATGCAGACAAAATTCCAAAGAAAGATAGGGACTGCCATCACCTTCATCCCAAAACTTGTTCTGCCGATTCCCTAATATTTCGATATCTTAAATGGTATTTTCCAGTTAAGTTTAGTCTCAACAAGTAAGAGATATACCAGTTGTCATCTTTTGTAGATAATTTTGTGTTCTGCAGCTTACAAGATTAAAAGAAGAGAAAATAAAGAAGGGAAAAGAAAAGAAGGAAGAAAAGCTTTAGATTTTTCTTCAGCTCTTTACAAGAGGACAAAATGAATGGGGAAGAGAAATGACAAAACCCATTCAGCTCTACTATAGTAGCATTTGAGAGCTCACGTAAAAAACCTTGTCTTCAGTTTACATGGTAAGTTTGTCCAAAACACCTCACCTATGAAGTGAGAGTTTCAATGGGCTCAAAACAGAAAATATTTTATTGTTTTTTTCAGCGCCCTGCTGACAAACAAGCCAACAAGGAGATGGAACATTCTTTTTAGGTGAAGTCTATTGGCTTGCACAAAATAAACCATGAGAAGGCTCAATATACAAGAGGATATAAAATGGAGAAAATGTGGCTGTAGCCCACCCTTGTGATAAGAAGTAGAAAGATGTAAGCATCGCAATGAGCCCGCCCACCTGGTGAAATATCAGGAGACACCCATCAAATTAGGGGAAATAAGAAATATCTACTTGGCTTCCAATTTGATCACCTCTATAATAATAAAATATCAGTAGAGTAAAACTCATGTTAGGTCCCAAATAAGGGCAATATCATTAAGCCAGGATGACCATGTAGCAAAAGACACGGCAAATGATTTCAGAAGAACAGGAATCATCAGGAAGCCAATGTTCCCTGATGGGAGAAACATCCAAAAAAAAAGGTTCAAGGCTCCAAACAGAAGAATACATTTTGCCTACAGTACTCCAAGAGTTCTTAGAACTTAAAACTATTTCTATAGTAAAGCATATCTAAGAGAACTACCTTTTTCCAGACATGGCCCTTCCAACCATACAAAAGTGCTGATAATACTCCAAGAACAGCACCAGAATACTCAGCCAAAACAGCTCTGAAATTTAATGAGAATTGAAATCAATAACAGCAACTATGTAGTCTTGAACAAGGAAGAAGACAATATGCCCAAAGTAATGAAAAAGAAGTAACCAGGATATTAATATTTTCAGATTAAATGATAGTCAGACCAAAATGGTTAAAAAATACATTAACTAATTCCTAGAACTGTGACACTGGAAAGGGGACTTAGATGTTGTCTAGAAGCACATAGTTGATGGATTATGCCATGAAACCAATTAAAGATTTGCCATCAAGTCATTGCAATGAACTGCATATGTCTGACTATTTAAAGTTGCTTTGAATATATTTTAGTTGATGGATGGAATTAGTAAAACAAGCTCATAGCATTTCACTTGCTAATAAATAAATGTAGTTTGAGATTTTTTTTTTTTTTTTTTGGATAACCTATAAATGCAATTTGAGAATCTAAGCTGAAGTCAATGCTAACATTCCAAGCCCACCCAAGAGGTCTATAATAATGCTAAAAATAATGACAATACGATATGACTTTCATCTATTATCAACAGCAATGTGAGTTTACGTGCATGGGGAGGAGGGGAGAGAGAGAGAGAGAGTCCAGTTAACAAATTATCCTTAATTGCAAGAAATGACTTCTCAAGGGTTTTAAAAAAATTGATAGTTGAGGTTAAAAAAAAATAAATAAATAAATAATACAAAGGCAATCAGAAACATTCACCAAAGCACTGGCTGGAACCTTCGTCTGAGCATGGGACTACCTACCTAAGGGGGCCACAGGATTTGAGGCCCTTGCCCCACAAGATGAAGTATAAAGCTGTTATACCGCCATTTATAATGGAAGGTACAACCTGAAAATTAACAGGTATTATTGATCATCTTCAAGCAAATCATCGGCGGTAAATTATAGAATTATTGTTTACTTCCTTCAAAAGAAATATTTCTATCTGACCTGTGCATTGGTGGAGTGGTCTTCCTTCCAGGGCTTTGCATAGCTAAAAATATGACCGATGATGAGCCAGACAACAGAAAATAAAACAATGCAACTGATGTGCTCCAGTCTGAGATAAAAATCGATACATAGAGTAAACTGACCAGATCCTCATGAAATTGCCAATGATATGGATAATCTGCAAGGGAGTTTCCCTACAAGAAAGAAAGATCATATTAGATCATCATTATGAAAAATGCAACTGTTAAAAAGGAGCCAGATGTAAAACTCATAAGCCAAGCTATGTGCCCTGGGTTTTCCCCAATCTTGCAAAGTGGGGCTAGCTGATTTCCTTCTTATCTCATATATATATGGAGAGATGGAGAGAGAGAGTAGTTTTCCTATATATCATTCCTAAGAAAAAATGAAAACAATATTGACAAATATATTATCAAAATGTAATCCTGAGAGGTAGCTTAATTGGTCTAAGGCCTTGGGGTTTAACTCAATGGTTATCAATTCGAGTCCCCTAAGGGCCACTGGAGGTTTACCTAGTTGTTAACTACAGGGCCCCGTGGGCTTAATCGAGGTGCACTCAAGCTAGTCCAAACATCCATGGTTATCAAATATGTATACATTATCAAAATGTAAGTAGCTAAAGAAACTGGAAATCTTGGTAATTTTAAAATATAAACAGGATCTATTAATTTCAAAGAATATATGAGTTGGCCACATCAACATTTAGATAAACTCAAAACTATGGTACAAGAAAGTCTATTTTCTATCGAAATTGTACTTTACACTATCAAACTTCCAAAAATTATAGAAAACCTATCCAGAAGTGTAGAGACAATTCCATCAGGAAGGATTCATGATAGGAGGGAATTGGTTGGTCAAAGGTGAATATCTTTATTTGAATAAATGGTTGCTATTCTTGACCTTGAAACTCATGAAGCTCCATAGAAAGCACTCAAGATGTTTAAAAGGTTATCCTATGCTATTTTTTGGAACATTTAAAAGAAAGGAGGATAGTAATTTTAAGGATGGAGTTGGGGGCAAGGCAAATCTAGTCTACTTTTAAGAAACTAAGTAGCAACAAATGTTTATGCAATTGGAGAGGCGCCTAGAAGAGGGAAACTTTTTAGAGTGGGAAACTATGGATGCAAGAGGATTATCATTAGGCATTTTGGTCTTTTGTGATAACAGGTTGTTTTAATTGATTGGTATGGAAGTGGGAGCGTTCTCCATTTGCTATCACTTCAAAGCTCTTAACATAATTTATGCGCATGTTCTCTAGAGTCTATTGGTCAATCCAAAGAGAAGAGGGCAAGAGAATTCTTAGGTGGAGTTAAGAAGCATTAGAGCTCTAAGAGGAGATCCTTGGTGCTTAGAGGATTGTAATATGGTTAGTTTTGTTATATTATTTCCTAATTCATTAGGAATCATTTCTTTCTTTTTCTTCTTAGTCTTCTAATTAGACTTAGTTTTGTTTCTTCTGCTCTAACAATTTAAGAGTATAAATATGTATGTTCCTCACTTTGTTAATTAATGAAAATCAAAGAGTTATTTTTTCTCTTCACATAGTATCGAGTTGAGGCTCTTCCCACTTTAATCTTCTTTTCCGCGATCTTCTACTTTATCTTCTTTCTCAGCTCTCCAAGAAATTCTTCGTAGACCATGTTCTTTTCTCATAGACGGCGTCTCTCCGGACGCCTGCCGGACAAAGCGACAGATTTGGCTCCTACTTTTTCAACAAAGTTTGCTGTATTCTTCTTTTTCACTCACACACACATCGTGCAAATACTCCCGACATCACCTATGGTCACATGTTCTTATTTCGGTCACATCACTGCTATGTAGTCAATTCCGACATCCTTTTCCAACAACCCAAAATCCATACCCATCTGAGCTATGTTATGTTCATCGCTAGATGCATTTGGGATTGCTACACAGAGGGACCCATTGTATCTATACGCCCAAATTACAAAGTGAGCGACTAGCTCTCTATTCATCGCTTATTAATTGAATTGAACCAAAGAGTTGGCTAGTAAAGAGAAAAATAACTCTTTGATTTTCATTAATTAACAAAGTGAGGGAACATACATATTTATACTCTAAGTGTTAGAGCAAAGGAAGGAAACAAAATTAGAGTCTAATCAGGACACTAAAAAGAAAATGAAAGAAAGAAATGATTCCTAAATGGATTAGGAAACTAATCCTTAACACTCTTGCCGGAGGAGCATAGTCTAATGGGTTACATATGTAATTTAATCCTAATGTATCCACTTTTGTTAGACATGTACTTAATCCGATGGGTATATTTGGGGTTGTTGGCAAAGTCGTCGGAATTGACTACACAACGAATTGATGCGACTAGAGTAGGACATGACCATAAGATGTGACGCTTAAAATCATCGCACGGCGAGTCGACGTGGATTTCGGAGTTATACCGCAAGTAGACTGTTGGAAAAAGTAGAGCCAAAAAAGTCTGTCCGAAAAAGGTCCGAAGGAGAAGGTCCACAGGACTTCGTCTATGGGAAAAGGGCTGCCGGAGAAGGTCCATCGAAGAAGGTCTGTAGGAGAAGGTCCATGGGAGAAGGTCTGCAGGAGAAGGGCCGCCGGAGAAGGTCTACGAGGAAAGGTCCACGGGAGAAGGTCCACGGAGAAGGTTCGCGAGAGAAGGTCAGCAGGAGAAGGTCGACGGGAAAAGGGCCGCGGGAGAAGGGCCGTGGGAGAAGGTCAGTCAGAGAAGGTCCGGGGGAGAAGGTCCGTTGGAGAAGGTCCACTGAGAAGGTCTCGCTGCGTATTGTCCGCAAGGTCCTGAGAAGGTCCATCGGAGAAGGTCCACTAGAGAGCATATAGGTCCGTTGGAGAAGGTCTACAGAAGAAGGTCCATGGGAGAAGTGGTTGTGGGCCTGAAGGATGGCCGAAAAGTCAAGCCGAAAACTCGTCTAATACCATGTGAAAGAAAAATAACTCTTTGATTTTCATTAATTAACAAAGTGAGGGAACATACATATTTATACTCTAAGTGTTAGAGCAAAGGAATGAAACAAAATTAGAGTCTAATTAGGAGACTAAAGAGAAAAGGAAAGAAAGAAATGATTCTTAAATGGATTAGGAAACTAATCCTTAACAAGTTCCATAGGCAAAGAAGAATTGTCACAATATCTTTCATATAAGGTGCGCTTTGAAGGTCATAGAAGACTTGAAACCAAGAAAATGACAAGGTGATGAGTATACTTTATACTCATTTTATCCCTATATTTTTAGTAGTTTTATTATATAAATAAGTGATCTAATGCTCTAAATGTTCAATTTTGTGATTAGGTCAACCATGAGGCAATATGGAGTAAAAACAAAGAGATAAAACCCAAAAATCAGCAAACTACACATGTAGCAGCTATTGTGTTTTGATGTTTTCAGCTGCAAGATGATCCCAAATGGCTACAATATTTATATGGATGGATAGAGACTCTGCTGCTTTCCTAAAGACCTTATTCACTCAATTTGAACTTCAAATGGTCAGGTTATGAAGCTTGATAGTTGAAGGAAGAAGAGAAGAGAGGTCAAAAGAGACCAGTTGGAGCATTTTGTACATTTAGTCTTTATAATAATTTCTAAAGTGTTTTTTCTGGCCATATCTAGATTTTATACTTCAAGATCTTTCCTAATCCAAGATTCAAGAACACCTAAATCGAAGTTCGTGATGAAAAAAATTATGGCTTTACGAAGTCAAGAAAAACAGGAGGTGAGTTGCAACGCTTGAGACGTCATGACACAGAAAGAGCTCAAAATGTCGCAGCCTACTGCTCGCGACAAGTGCCAAACGCCGCCATGATATCTCGAGGTTGGTTTTTAGGTCAATTTTGGAGCCTGCACTGAAGCCTCAAACCCTAGAAAATAAGGAGGACAGATTTAGGCCTGGGGATAAATAGCTCCTTTGGGTGGAAACACCCTAGGGTTTGTTCTCGAGGAGTTTCTAGGTTTGTTCTTGGAAGAGGAAGAAACACATGAGGAAGAAAAAAGATAAATGAGGAGAAGAAGGGAGCTTTAATGCCAAATTTGTTTTCTCTACTCTCTCTTTCCGCTTTTCTTCTTTGATGGTTGTATTTACTTTTCCACTTATGTTTTAGTTAGTTTTCTTAGTAGTTTAGATGTAGCCAAAGACATGTTTGTATGAATCTTCTCCTAATTTATATTGATTGGATGTTTTATTTCATATTTATGTTGAGCATTTCATTTGGATCTTAATGCTTAAGTGGATATTTAGCCAATATTCGTATGATTTGTGGTTTGATTCAAGATCTCGAGGAGTGAGAGCACTAGACCATGGATGATTTACCATCTAATTATCATGAGATAGAGATATAAGAGATAGGTGTGGTATTAAGATTTCTAGGTTCAATGTATCCTGCTATGATGGCTCGGAGGCGCAGATGTGGTATAACCTTTTCTAAGGGTAGTGTGCAGATGCTTGAGAGAAATTCGAATATACATTAGTGAAATCGCCATCTTCATGATGAAATTGATCATTGATTAATTGGGTTAGGAGGTTCATACATCATTGTTTAGGTGAAATCTATGCCCTAAGACTTTTTAGTCTTTATAGAGTCATCTTTGCATGCTTAGTTACTGTAATTTAAATCTTTTATAGATTTCCAACCATCCGAATAGAGTCTAAGCTAGACTAGAGACGGTAATTAGCAAACCAATTCTCAGTGGGACGATACTTTTACTTATCATTATATTACTTGAGGTGACGTGTGCAGCTCTGCGCATTACAAGATACATTTACAGTTAATAAATTGGCCTATCACAAGGGACCATGTTTCTTGTTTCTCTTCCTTTTATTTGACCTGGTTGGCATTTACATATGCACCATGTGTACCTTGTGTTCTTTTCAAGTGTTTCTTTTATAACTTTTTCCTCTTTGTTTGCCCTCAAAGAAGTCTTAAGGATGTAGAGATCTATCCCGGTGTTGAAACTTTTGGGAGGGAAAGGATCCTTTTGCAAACATTAGAAGGAAACTGGGATAGGAATTTTCTGGTAGATTTCTTTACTTGCTGAATTTTATTCATGTCTTTCTATTTTATCTTTTCCATACACTGTATACCCTTATAATTCTCCCTTTAAATCAAATTATTTACTGACAAGAAGTCATTAATAAAGAGAAAGTTCAAGATTCATACATGGTCACCAGTATTTCTATGCTTTTTATCATTTATTTTAATAGTCTAACAATTTTGGTACATTTAGAAAATAAATCATTAAGGTTTCTAGTTATCACCAAACTAACGATCCATATCCAGATTCTCATGCCCTCCAATGCAATTATCCTGCTTTCATTCCTATACTGTCGCCAATACTCTATCCCTGATTGGATCTTATAAAAAAAAAAAAAAAAACTCTATCCCTAATAGGAGAATATTTTTTTTCTTTTCTTGTTTTCCCTTTAATAATGAGAAATCCACCTTAACATCAACTAACAGTAAAAGAAATGATGTGGTCCATCCCTCTATCCTAGACCACTTTACATGTGGAGAGGGCTGAGGAGCATGGGATTTCTGGTTCATTGCCAGAGGGAACTATAACTGAGCTATACTCCCAGAGGGCTTCTTTTCCCAAATTGGTTAATATATTCTCAAACCTAATCACTCAGAAGCCACTCAAAGAAAAAGAATGTAAAGGCATTGGTTGTAAGCTGATAAACAAGACCATAGTTAATGTTCTAGCACACGATACGCTGGTGAATTGCATACATAGAACACTCAAATAGCTGCTAACTTCCATCCTAACGGTAGACCCTATGAACACACGAATATACCCAATTTAGCGGCTCTCTTACCATGAAAAACTGACAGCGTCTATTTACACAAGAGTACTTCGGAAAATAAATGAAATAATATCATGTTAACCAATGGAAATTCACAAATTGGGAGGAAGAGTGATCTTTTCTCGGATTCAGAACAGCAAAAAACCGTATTTCACAACTTCAATTTCTCCTCCTGTCCGAAGCAACCAAAGAATACAAAACAGACTCAACCTCCTGATTTCATTTCTATTATTTTATTTTCCGGAGCTTTCAAGCCAGCCAATCAAAGGTTTAGGGTTCGAAACAATGCATTAAATGAAGATTCGGAGATGCAAATATTGGGAGGGCTTTACCTGAATGAAGCAGAATTCGAGATCCGGCCTTCGGACATCTGCGTTGGAGATATCATCTCCTTTGTGAGAATCAAAATCGCCGCTTCCTGATTCTGGTATCTGTAGCTTGGGATACAAGAAACATTTTCAAAGATTTTATCAAAAGAAAATTACTGAAATATATTCAAACGCTTCTTCAGTTTCATCTCAGGAAGAATCCCCCGAAGCAAGAAAACAGACTAGAAAATCTGTGACTCTTCCGCTTGGAGATCATGTGTTGGGCCAACTACTGGAACAGCCAATTCGAACTATGTACATTGGCCCATTGGGCTGACCCATAATTTAGAGAGCAAATGAGTTTGATACTTAACCTGCATGCTTGGGCCTACGCTAAAAACTGCTTTCGTTATCAAAAAAGAAAATAAGTAAATAAAGAGACGCTTTCGGGTTTTCCAATTTTTTATTGCACAAATATAAAGAATATTAAAAAACTAAATTTGGGATAACAAAATTAGTTTTCAAAATAACATCAAAATGAAGATTATTTTATATGTTTTTAAAAAAAAAATTAATAACAAGAACCAAGCATGGAAATAACTTTTGAAAAGCAGACAAAAGATAACTTTAAAAAAGTGAATTATCGATTAAATTTTATCCATTCATATTTTCGTTACCACATATGTTTATAGCAATTTTGAAACCAAGCATATATTCTTTTTCTTTTTTCTTTGGAACAAGAGGAAGGGGTTACCCAAAGGAAACACTCATCAGTTTGGCTTGAACTTTTTGGATAATCAAACTTTCTAAGCTTTCAGAAGGATTCCTCCATCTAGTGAATTTGCTATCGGTAGAGTTAAAGGCGATCTTGGCCTTCTTGTCCGTAGCCTAGTTACATTCCCTAAGGATGTGGTTGATGCTTTACTTCACTCTATTCCCTTCCCGCCATTAATTGCATTCTTGTATCAAATTGGCATGGAGATTTTTTTATCTCTTCCAATCCTTTTATCCACTTGTACACTGTTGAGGAATGCGTCTCAACTAGTAATCTTCAGGTACCTCTTTCCCAAGCCAATCTCAAGCCATGGAGGAGCACCCAAGACTCGGCTTCTTCGATTGTACTCCTCCCAAGCCTTGTTGTGAAGCCAACTTCCCAAACCCTTGAGTCATTCCTAAGAACTCCTCCTACTCCCGAGATCCCCACCCCTATGTGAAAGCTACCATCTACTTTGAGCTTCATCCATCCTCTAGGAGGCTTGATCCAACCTATCCAATCCCGCCTAGCCCAGGCCTTCCCATACCCTTGGAGACAATGGATTGTGCGGAAAATGCTGCCTCTACCTCATGACAATACAAGTTGACTATGGCCACCTTTATTTCCAAGTTAACCTACTTTCCATTGAACACCTCATCGTTTCTCCGCTTCAACAACCACCATAGACAAGTTCCAAATTTTTCCTTCCAAAAATTCCTCTCCTTGCGGTTGAAATAAGGTTACAGGTTATCCATTCATGGAGCTACGAGTTATGAGCTCCCAAACCAACCCTGCAGCTCGTTAACCTATGCCAAGCGGACTGAGCTCTGGTACACTTTCTGAAAAGGTGGCATGGAGATCTTCCCTTTCATCGGCACAACAATGTCGGTGAGGATTGTCCGTGAGCCCCCTCCTCATTCTTTCCCAGTTCGTCATTAATCTCCCATGCGATAAGATCTACATGAACACATGAATTTTGGAGGCAGTTTATGTTGATTAATTCTATTAATTTATGGATTATATAATTATATTACAATTCTAATTGTAATATTGTGCATGTTAATTATAGCCATTTATGGGATGGTTTAATATTAATCTGCTACTTTTAATCTGGCTATTTCTATCTTTCCCCCGCTTTAATAAATTCCATCGACCAAACCCCAATTGTTCCCTTATACTCGAGTTTTGTACGAAACTATTGCATTTGAAAAAAAAAGAAGATAAAATTAGTTTACAGTCCAAACTAATGACCAAATTGATGCGTAATACTGCTATTTGAGACAACGGCAATTGATTCCCGAAAAAGCCAGTAACTGAAACAACGACAATTTGTGGAAATCAAATGTCAAGCGACTAGTCAAATGGATATTTGAACTAATTTCATTTGTCGCCGACAAAGAAAAGCGGATTTAACTCATTTGCCGTTGTCCATGACAATGAATCGGGTTGGCTTAAATTCCTCGCGCTAAAGGCTTCTTTCCCCGCTTCTTCTTCCTCCTCTCGCCTCACGCTCGGCCGCCGACTTCTCCACCTTGCCTCTCCGCCGTCATTGTCAAAATATCACCCCGGTTTCTACTATTTGAATCGTGTATCTATGAAACAAATGGTTCAACAAATGGATAGCTCATACTAGTTTTTATTATCACCTTGCTTTTCTCTCGCCATGGAGGCCTTAAGTATTGCACGTGCTTTCATTTAATAAGAATAAATTTTGACATTTAATTTTGGAAGGGTATTCCTTTTTCCTCTTAATCAAATGTGTTTGGTTGGTGTTTTCAGAAAGTTGTAATTGCTTTAACCCTTTCATCTATTATTAGCCTCCGACTGATCCTGAAAAATTTGTGAAAAACTAGAGGAAGAAGAATTGTAAGTGTTATAATGATAAATTGAATTATGTTATAAGCAACGTATATTATACTAAGATAATGTCATTAACTCGTTGGTATATATGTGTGTGTGTATTTATATATTGACAAAGAATCCTTTTGGTATAATTTAATATATCAGTCTCGTATTGTACTAAAATCACATAAAGGCTAGATTTTTTTTCCTTTATGCTACAAAATTTGGTTCAAAACCAAAAAAGAGAAAAACTCCAGTTGTTTTTCTTTAGTTTTTTAGAAGGCCACTCTCACCTGTTGTAACCAGAAATCATCTAATTGAAATCAGAGACACTCGATTGTTTTCTTTACGATAAAGCTTCGACGCAAGAGTCGTTTATGCACGTATGATCTCTATATTATTTAATCTATCGGTAATTACTAGATGTGTAAATTATGTCTCGTTTAACAATTCACGTGATATGTTACTATAATGGACAAATATTGAGGACTAAAACAGATGTTGAATATGAGGGGAGAAAAACTGTTATTGGACCTTTGGATATACCAGTTGAATGCATGTTTCAACAATTGATTGATATGATATACTCAAAGACAACCATTGACAAACAAAGGTTCAAATTAAGACTAATCAGAGTATCCCCTTAGAAGTGGAAATAGGTTCAAATCTTTTCCAATACAGATGACAGTAGTCTATGCCGAATGTTGAATCTAGTTAACACAACAACCATTGAGGAAACTGAACCAGATATCAAGTCGTTCTGTACTAAGGCACAATCGAACTAATCAGGTGGCCATGTAGATTTATTTGTTCGCGACACCATAATGTTGCACACCTGACCACTACGCGGGTTTAGTAGCGGTCCAAGATCGGATAATCGACCAAATGGAGATGACGTAAGATAGTGCGTGATGAAAAAGTAATGATGAAAATGATGAAGATGTTGATGATGAAATGCGATGAGATGATGTGGATGGGTTGCTTCGATGGACACGCATCATCCTTTTGAACTTTGAACCAAGTTTTGGAGAATGAACAAGGGATATATGTCTCTGCACAAGTACCATCTTGTAATGTATCAAATCACCCAGATGTGATGAGTCATCCCCTGTTCATTATCACTTACCACTAACACCTCAATTTCAACATGCTGAAAACCCGGATAATGTTGCTGCAGTTGTCGACTCCACAGCAGATACTACCTGCTATTCGAGCGAGAATTTGTAATCGCTAAGTTTTTAATTCGCAACTGACGGTAAGAGGCTGCAGATTTACTCAATTAAAGCACACCAAGAGTTTGTTGTTGCATCCTCAAAAAAATTGCTCGTTTTAAGATGTAAGAAGGCGGAAGAATGTCATTGTCCATGGAAGCTTCGTGCAATGGTTGTGAAAGATACTTTCTTATTTGTTATCACCAAATATACTGGGTCGCATACTTGTGTCAATCCTTGCTTGAACCGAGACCATCATTAACTAGACTCGAACTTAGTTGCTGCTTATATAAAGGCAATAATTAAGGCACAATTCACATTGACTACGACTGCTATTCAAGCAAGTGTGATGGAGAAATGGGGATATAAAATATCATACAAAAAGGCGTTGGATGGAAAGCATAAAGCAATTAGATGGGCTTATTTTGGGTGACTTCTCTTCCTACCATATACGTAGCTACACGCTTTGTTCTCGCCATGGGAGCAAGCAAATCCTAGATGTGTTGTAATTTGGAAAACATGTGACATTAATATGCCAAACACTGAGATATTCCAACGCGTGTTCTGGTCATTCAAGCCATCTATTGAAGGGTTCGAACATTGTCGTCCCATAATGAGTATTGATGGTACACATTTATGAAGTATAAAGGCAAGTTATTGATTGCTATGGGGTGTGACGGAAATAATCAGTTGTTTCCATGGCATTTACTATTATGGCTGCGCAGAATACCGATACTGGGATGGTCTCTGCATGTATAAGTAATAGAGTTACTTATCGCATCTGAACTCAGGTTATATCCGATGCATCCGTATCATGGCAAGAATGACCGATCCCCATCTTCGTCATGCACCACCAGCTTATCACAGATTTGCGATGTGTCATCTTGGTAAGCAATTTTATGACCCAATTCAAAGATAAAGTTTTGAAGAATTTGGGTATGCAGAAAGTAAAAATTTTTTAGCGAGTACATAATGCAAATTTGAATAAGTATATGACTATAATTGAGAATTAATTCAAGAATACAATGGCTAGAGAGGCAATCCTTTCTAGCTTATGGGCTCTTCCCACGACTAAGCTTCAAAGATATGGATCATGACAACTAACATTTCGTGAGGTATTTAACAAAGGTCCTTAAAGGAGCTCATTGTGAGTTTACAAAGAATCGCATTTAGTGCAATTTGACCTTCTACCGCCCTAACAGCTACATTTTGTTGCAAAAAAGGGAAATTGTGTGCTAATAGATTGGCATCTGCTGAGCAGTTCACTCCGTATGTTGATGCTCATATTCAGGGTCGTGTTGTTAAGGCTGGTTCGATGGAAATTATGCTTTACAATTACAATGACTAATTCCTCATGTCGTCAAGGAATGGTCGAATCTTACGGTCTCAACTTACATGAAAAAATTTGCACATGTGGAAAGACACTAATATATGGATTTCCATATAACCGTTATCATACAAAGATGTTAGCATCACTGTTGATTTCCGCTTGTTTGTGGAAGGCTATCAGACCACTCAACTAGACTATGACACATGGTGCCTTTTCCATCCATTCAATGAAGATGAATGATTTCTTTAGCGATTATTACAACAGACATTCGAGCTAACGCAACGGATTGAAGTGGACGCCTTAAATCAACCCGGGCTGTATAATGAAATGGACGTTAGGAGGGAAAACCTCGATCACATGGTTGGCAGAAACAACTCCGGGCCGCACCGACGGTCTTATAAAGCAATGCAAATCAAGTTTAGTAAATGAATGCTGTATTTAATATATGGATGTGTGATTTAAATTTAATGTTTGCTTTAGAATTTAAAGTCCTCACAATTTTATTTTCTTTTTAATGGAATTTCCAATTTATTTATTTATTTATAAATGAAGAGGTAACCAATTAAAATGTAAAGGATTTAATACAATTGGATTTATCAAAATGGGCATTTGGAATTTTCTTTAATCCCCTTTTCATGTGGACATTTATAAACAAAGGTCTATGTACAAGTATATGTTATCTTCATAGGGAATAAATTAAGAAAAAAGACTTTCATATAGAAGTTCGTAAAATGAATTTTGATATTTGAAAATAAGCAAAAACCGTCATTCCAACCATAGCTGGGAAAGAAATATGATGTAAAATTGGTTACTAATGCTCAGTTTTAAACTCGAAAGTATTAAGGGAAGAAAGCAACCTTGACTGCACAGTACTGAATTTGTTCTTACTATATGCATATATTTAATTTTTCTGTGATCTTGGCAGGTGGAGAAGGTCTTTAATGTAAATCATCCTGACCCTCTTGAGATTGACAAAGCAAAGAAAGTGCTGAAGCAAGAAAATGAACCATCTTCTTGTTCAATTTTTGAAGTTCCCTTTGGCTTGCATAAATTTATAGGAACTGAATTGTTAACGATAATGTAGAGCATGAATTGAAGCATTAATTGATGCAATTGGGAGACTTGCAGATATTTCTGATGGCGAAAGCGGTATGAATATTCACATTTCTTCTCCCCGTTTTTCTTCTATCTTGCATCCTTTGATTATTCAAACCTGCTATTGCCCGATTTTGGCTATCTCAAATGGTTTGCATTTGACTGTCCCATCAAACTTAAAAGGCATATATTTGATTCCAGTGTAGGTGGAATATCAAATTGTATCTAGAATGGAGGCATAGCCGAAAACAGCTTCACACACACCTGAGATTGCTAACTTGAAATTTCATGTTTCTGGCATTTGATAGAACTCTTCTGGAGGCATCGAATCAAATGGAACAGAAACAAAATCATTAATCACTCCACTCACCATTTAAAAGAAGAAAAAAGGAAGAATGAAAAAAGCATACACACACACATACACATGTACTATCATTATCATCTGGGAGTTACGAAAAAAGCAAATTGGTTATTATTTCTTATCTTCAAATTTCTGACTTTGTTTCCAGAATGAATGCTCCTTTGCGCATCTTTGTCGACGACATATGCCAACCAACCATTACAGCAGAGTAGTGGCGGCATTAATAATAACATAGATATTGGAATAGAAGTGCTCATCTTTTATCAGTTTCTCCATTCCGTTTCTGATGCGTTTGTCTGGCCATTTTCCTTGAAGCAGATGAAGGTGGCCATCAGTTCTCACATGGGCACTCGATGGACCGAGAATGAAGACGAGGGAAGCAGGCATGTGGTATGATGAGAAGCTCCAATATAATAGGCAGACTAAGGAGATAAACTGGTTGGTTGCAGAAGGAAGGATATAATATGTAAATGGCAATGACCCCGGAAGTCAAAGACTGATTTTTCTCCTTCTCCAGAACACGAAATAATTCTGGGCTTGGGGGGGTGTCAGTTTTGAGGAAAGAAAAAAGGCTGAGATGCTTGTGTAAAATTATTGTTAGTGATTTAACATGTAAAATATTGTTACCCTTTTTATTGGATTTCCCTTGTTGCTGATTATTAGTGTGATTCTGTAAAAGATTTTTGGCCTTAAGAAGATAAGAGGATACCTGACTTATTGTTTTTCTAGTACGGTGAAAAATTTAACCCCGACACTAACACGACACTAAACCCAATACTTGCCATGGCTGCTTAAAAGATAATCGTGGTTTTACCATATTCGTTAACCCGTCTTAACACGTTTATTAAATGGGTCAGCACTGTTGGATCCGCTCCAACACGACTCAATCTAAATCGACCGTTTAATTATTATATTAATTAATTAACCTATTTAATAAGTTTATTTATGCTAAATACTTGATTATTAATTATAATTCCTATTAATTTAAATTATAAAATTAATAAACATGTTAACTTAATAGGTTATTTGTAAGAATATGCATCACGATTAATTATAATTTTATTATTTTAAATAATTAAATTAAATGAGTCATATTTATACTGACCGTTTAACACGAATAATAAATGGGTCAGTTTAAGCAATGAATATTAACACGTTTATTATTCGTGCCTGGCGGTTAGTAAATGTTATGACACACGATTCAGACATTGACACTATTACCTAACACGACCCATTAATACGAATTGTCACCCCTAGTTTTTCCCCCATTATTGCTGATTAGGGTTAGTCATGGATTTTTTTGAGAGTGGGGACTTTTTAAATCATTCCTGAAACCAACATAAGCTACGTCGTGGCTCGTTTTTTGTTTTTAAAAGTTGATCTTGAGAACAGTTTTGGAAAACATAGAGGATATGGGTTTGGTATTCTTTGAAAATTGTTATTGTTATTGTTATTTGAATTTAATTTTTTGTTGTGTTTAAAAACAAAACAAAATTGAAAACTAAACGTATTTTTTTTGTTATTTTTGTTATTGAAAACAAAATTAGTTTTTAAAAGTTGTAACCAAACACTAGTCCTTAAGTTTTTTAAACTAGTTTTTCAAATCAATTTATTGTATTCTTATATTATCTATTCAAAAATGGAAGATGAATTAATTGCTTCTATATTCAACTGGTTGTTGAACATTCAACACGGTTTGAAAACATTAAAGAAATAAGAGTTTCAGATAGATGAAATAATAAATAATGAATTATAAAAGCGATTCACATATAAACAAGTTCATGTTTTTGACACACCCATTTGGGCTCTCTTAAAAGGTAGTTTATAACAAAGGGAATATAACTACAAAAGATTTAATAATATGAAGAAAAGCTATCGCTCATTGCATCTCATGCATAATCTTCTAAAAACATTGTATCTACCAAATCATGCATATACCAAAACATTTAAATATATTAAAACATTTTATACAAATATCTAATATATAAAAATAATAAGCATGTATCATCAATGAGTACTATAAGATGACGCTTTATATTTCTTAGGATCTAAGTGCCTAGAATATACAGTCCAAGGTTAGGTCCGTGGAGTCCGAGAGATGGATCCTCAAGGAGTCAAGGGACTTGATGGAGCTAATGGAGTCGATGGAGCTGATGGAGCCGAGATAGCTAATGGATGAAGTAGTCGATGTACATGTCGAGTACGAGGTCACCTAGTTGGAAGTCTACCCCACTCTGGTAAAAAATCAAGGATGGTGTCATCGATGGGAGGCAATGTATGGGATGGTAAAGGGTGTGATGACAATGTGATATCTACTGCTATGGATGATGGCTCTGGCGACATCGGATATGGTACAAACGTGTAAGTGTGTGGGGGTATGGAAGGTGATGTATAAGTGTCTGGAAGTATGGAAGGTGATGTGTAAGTGTGTGGGGGTATAAACATCTCGGGTGAGGGGTAAGTATGGGAGGGTATCGAAGTAGGCAAAGCCTGGCCATGTACCTGTGATCACGCCACTCTCTGACCATGACTCACCCACCATCCCCGACCACGACCCTAATCAACTCTCCTCTACCTCGAATACGATACGCTAGAGTGGATGATAACGGAGGTCTAATCATGGTCCATGTGATGTCGGGCTCGAAATGCACCTAATGATGCGATGGTCTTCTCCTCGATCCGTAACACCGACGGGGCAATATGATGTATGTCGCAGAACATTACCTCAATGCAGAGCATAACAAGATCGACTACCTTATGTCGCCCATGCATACATCCGAAAGTTAACTAAAGAAAAAATTATAATACATAATTTCATTGATTAAAATTACGAAAAATTTTAAAAACACATGATTTCTAACTTACCAAAAAACACAGTACTACTTTGGGGCCAGGTGTATGGAACCTCGAGAAAGACATCCCTATGCAACAGGGTGTCATAAAACGCCATGTAATACAACGATACTAATCGCATGTATGGATCAGCGAAGTCCATCAAATCCACCATAGGGGTGAAGTGATGATCCCAGTCAGCCGCTATCCCATAATGCTATGCACGAGCATGATACGCCACCCAATCAAGCAGGTCGCCCACGGCATTAACTCTATGTACCGTTGTCGTAGGGCAGAGCAAGCTGGAGGTATCTCCTAATGTAGCCCAAACTAGAGCAACACTCGCTCTGGACAATGTTACTCAACACTCTCGAAACATATGAGCAAAGGATATCGACGCTAGATACCCTGATCGTTTAAGCAAATATCGAAGTCAAGCAACCAATCCTCCGATGTATACTACCATAAGACTCTACACATTTACCATTGACGCCAAAAACTTTTATGTCAACATGAATGAAATTACTTATAGAACCATATACTTTTACATATAATTACCCGATTCGAAGTTCAGGCGTCTAGCCGGATCTCGAGATGTGGAGGAGTACAACGGATTAGTTATGCATCCATGTCAGCGTACTCTCCACTCACACCCCAACCGTAAAGAGTCGGGCTTTTGGTTTCTACTCGCTCTAGTCGCGCTGAACACCATGCTCAACTGGTAATCCATCTTCCAGACCCTCAACTACGTTGCCATCGACGACATCGGCATCGTCATCATGGAAGGCATGAGGGAATGGTGGTGCTGGATATGTCGCTAATCGCCTAAAATCGGGTCGTCCCACGTGAAGTTTCTCCCAAGACCATAGCTAAATATAAAATAAACAGAAATTGAGCAACCTAATTACATAGCTAAATGTGCATGTAATTACAAAAATAAATAAAAAATTACATACCTGTATTAGTGTAATACAACCGCTAATACCGCGTCTACGGTCCAAGTTGGCTCAACATAACTCTCGATATGTATGTGCAAGTACTACACCACCCCAAATTTATAAGTCGATA
The DNA here is from genome assembly GCA_016808115.1 of Tetrastigma voinierianum. NCBI lineage: Eukaryota > Viridiplantae > Streptophyta > Magnoliopsida > Vitales > Vitaceae > Tetrastigma > Tetrastigma voinierianum. The sequence goes on along the minus strand of JAEQBH010002353.1, from coordinate 516,325 downwards.
CCTCAGGTCAAATCGTAGTAAATGTGGAGAAAGCACGGGATGAATGATGGACCCTTCTTTGTCCAAGAACAAGAAGGGGATCCCATCACGCTAAGATGAACCCACGTGCACCCGTCCAAATTGACCTCATCGATCGTGTCCAGGTGATAACTCGGCTGACATAACCACCGATGGAGATATGCATCCTCCGAGCATCGGGGCCGGGTGGGGTGACACCGAGCAGCTCACCGCATAACTCTGCTACATCGAGCACACATGTCCCTGTGACGGCAGGTCCATCGATACGAAGGCCAAGGATGATAGCAACATCCTGTAATGTGATCGTCATCTCTCCGATTGGGACATGAAATGTGTGTGTCTCGGGCCACCATCTCTTGACGAGACAAGTGATAAGTGGCCACCCATCGGCGATGTGGCTCTAAGCGCATATACCGTGAGAATCCTGATCACGTATGGACTATCGCGTGATCCATCCTCCACATACCGAAGGCTCTCATCTCGCCTTCGAGGGTGGCACCTCGAATCCATAATTAATGAAAAAACCATGTTTATAATTGAATATATACATATTAGAGGGTAAAACTGGAATGTTAATTCATGAATAATAAAATACATACTTGCTCAGTGTCAACTAAGTGAGACCAGTGTCTGTCTTGCAATACCAAGACAGATGGATCCAATGGATCAGCATCATGAAGCCCTCTGAACACCATATATATAACCTGGATGTCTAAAAGGCACTATAAATATTAGTAAAACACATTGGAGAGACTGTATCACAATAATTAAAGCAAGTAATAATTACAACCACAATAAATTAAAATAGACACATACATGATTGATGTCTCATTTACTTAAAGATGTCGCATTTACACATACATGATTTAATTACACATACAAAGCATAGCTTCATAATCCAAGAAATACACATTCGATAACAAAGTGTTTTACAAAGCAACTACATTCATACATTTGATTTACTAAACTTGATTTTTATTCTTACAAGACTGCCTATTAGGGTTTTAAGGTTTTAGGATTTTAAGGTTTTAGGGTTTTAAGGTTGTAAGGTTTTAATGTCATATGGTTTTAAGGTTTCAAGGTTTTAGCGTTTTAATGTTTTAGGGTTTAAGGGTTTTAGGGTTTTTGGGGTTTCAACTTCTTTGTGCATATGTGTGTGATATGTGCAACAAAGGCATCCAAAAATTTTAAAATGTGGGCAAAGAGGTCATACAAAAAGAGTGTTGACAATGGTTTTGTGCCCAGATACAATAAGTGGCCCATATCCCCCACACATTCATCTGTATTCTAAGTCTAAGTCTAAGTCTCGGGAAGATAATATCACAAATTTGGTCAAATATAGGTTTCAATATCAACTATCTCCTACCATTTATTCCCCACACATTCATATCCGTATTCTTATCTACATCGATTGTCTCTCCACATGCAAGCATGAGATCACACATGGGGCAAGGAAAGCCCAGCTGCTTACATTATTTGCTCATATTCTAACTACAGATTCATCTTAACACATTTCATATGCACTTTCATGTGACTTGAAGGGTCCTATCATTTAGGTAGACTCCAAGTAGAAGGGATTCGGTTTGCTTTTGTTTGATAAAAATACAAAATCATACTAAGACGACAAGTGTTTTTTTTTTTTTTTTTTTAAATTGCTTGAAAGTTGAAACTGACATTGATTTTGCTTATGTGAGGTGGGCTTTTATTGCGAACTTGCTCACGGAAACAACTGGCTTGGGACACAAACTTTTAAAAGTAGGGGTAAGATTTCTAGATTTCATACTAAGCCTACATTTGGCTGTATTTTTACTATAAATATTTTCTCTAAAATTAGTTATGCTAGCAGTGGTTTCTAAAAGCATTGAGAAATACTCTTGAGTCTTATATAAAAAGTTCGTCATCGAAAGAGAACACAAATTATGGACTTAATTAGTCAACAAACTGAACTTGCTGCGATATTCATGAGTACTGGTTGGGATGATCATGATCTAAAATAGAGTTTATCGTTTCAAATAAACTTTCCCAAAATAATCAACAAATTAGTCTTTTTAACTAAGTAGACATTCACGCATTTTGAAATTCACATTTATTAACTATGGTTTTGAAATTAACCTAAACCATAACAATGAATGTGATTTTAAGGTTAATTTTCAAAAACACGATTGATGAATAAGATTTTCAAATCCCGTAGATGTCTCCTAGTTGGATTTAAAAAGACTAGTTTGTAGATTATTTTGAAGAGAAGTTTCAAGAAGGCATTGTTGAAGCATGGGATGACATTGGCAAATGCACATTTAAAGGGAAACCATGTGGGTTTTTAGGGTTGGTTTCCAAATCTACATTCTTAAATAGGAAAGTTCTTTCCGAAAAGAGAAATATAGTCAAATAAATGTCCAAGGAAAGATAAAGGTTCATAAGTCTGAAATTAGTCTTTCAGGTCTGGTTATTGACAAAAGATGGCTATAAATGGCAAATGGATGCAGCCTCCTCAACGAAAGAGACTACACTAATCAAACAAGCTTAAGTTTCTCTGTAGGGTTCAAACAAATTGGTATGGGATGAAATCAAAATTTTCTCAAGGCTCATTGAGACTACAAGGAAATTAGCATTGGTTTGACATCAAATCTTTTGGCTGATGTGTTCACAACCCATTGGATGAACAATTCTCATATTCATCAAGCTACTCAACATAGTAAAAACACCACTGCCAAACCACTAAGGATAGTAAAAAAATATTGTATTTTACAAGAACAGGACAACCTAAGGATGGCAACAATCTTTTTTTAATAAGCAAGCAAAAATATCGGCAGATATGGACAAAGAAGCTATACACTCATGCACAAGATGTATAGAATGGTATCAAAAGGCTTTCATAAAAGAAACATAATGCGTGCCCCTCAATTATATTCCATCTAATCTACAAAATAAATTAAAGGCATTATAACCCATACAAGATATTATTACTCAAGGACTCGTATTTAACAATTCAATTGGTTATTCCTATTCTTAAACACTCCTCCATCACTTTCCTCTAAATTAGTTCAAAAATGCTCAAGGGGGAGATCGTGATACCCTGAACCCTCTCGGGGTCTGATCACCAAACCACGGAAATGCAGAGCCCACACATCATGATACCCATGTGAGTAAAAATGGTCATTGCTTCATATTATTACCTCACCAAGAGGATATACAAAAATAAGTTAATTTATACTGGTTTGATTGCAATTATTCAAACCGCCCTTACTCTAGATTTATTGTGGATACGTTGACATATGGCCATTTCTTTGTTCCTATATGCCGGATGCGTCCCATCCCCAAGTGAACCTCAGTACCCGAAATACCTTTCCATCAACCGGTGAGCAATGCCTAGTGGAATTATCCTACATGCGTTCTCCCCCACCTAAGTGCTCATGTACGACAAAACCAACATTCAAGAAACATATATGTTCCTACCAAATGTCTACATAAAATGGATGAGGAATGTGACTCACTTTCCCACTTCAAGCTCCTCATCGACTCCCTCACGCATGCCTAAGCCAAGTGTGAGAAAACATCGCTTTCAAAACAAAGGTTTTGTTCTTAAAACATAATACCAATTTCCGATGAATATATTGGATTAAACCCTTCCAGGCGAATTCACTAAACAATAATGGCCTCCTCCGGCATTTAATCAGGCTTCGACAACTTCCAAGGCAATCTCTTCTAAATCTTCCTTTGAAAATTCCTTTCACAACCATTTTCCTTTTTATTTTCTTTCATGTCATGCACTCACACTTATTGTTCTAGGTTGCTCCAGTGCATATGAAATGCATTATGTCATTTCACAACAATTCATGTTAATATATTAATCATGCATATACTAACCGTAATTTATCCATTAATTATCATACATGTTAATATATCGCTACGCATATATTAACAAAATTAACACAACAACATGTTATTCTCATGGAAGACCAAAATTAGCTCAATGGGCTAATAAACAATTTAAGAATTCATTTTTAATGTTCGCCAACACAAACCACACACAAGATCACACGTGAACGCACAACCCTAGGTCTCAAACTCGTTTCACGCATCATACTAGGGATTTCTTCCACTGTCCAAATCATGAACCAAACAAGGTCATCCGCAGCCTAACAAATCCTTATCCATTAAAATGGCTCTTAGCCAAAGAATAAATCAAGTAGGAGAAGACCCCTACCTCCCAGAGTTGTCGAAACTCTACAAAATCGGTGTCCACGCATAGCCCTTGCAGCGTAGACCAACTTCTCCTCTTGCTCCGACGAGAACCGACGGTCCGAACGTAAGGAAATCTAGAGATAAGTTGGACTCTCTCTCTCTAAAATTTGTTTATCCCCTTCACTACCTGGATATCAGGCCCAAAAGAAGAGAAGATGTCTTTTTTCTTTTCATTTATTCCCTTTTTGTCCTCGTTGTTTGACTTTAAGGACCCTTTTTGACACATGGCTTAATATAAGTCATTTACCTCTCATCCTCTCATTATTCATGTGACATGTGTCACATGGATACATGTTGTCACATCACATGCCTCTCATATTATGTGTACTTCTCATAAGCTGTCATACGACACCCGGCACCCGGTGCCTCGAAAGACGTGAAATTTCAACTATTTCGAAATTCAACGAAGTTCAACGTGGTAGCTAGATTTCGCGAGACAATTCCAACGGTGAAGTCCGTTTCATCATCCGAGATCTAGAAAAATTCCGGATTTTGACCGAAATTACCGTTTTACCATTTTTCAGAAAATTAGAATTTTCTCGGGTCTTACAGAGACCCTCCAATTTTTATTCTGCTTTCTTCCCATAAAATAACAGTGTTAAGTTAGAAGAGTTTCTCCATTCATAGAAGAGGAAAATAACTAAAACTGTAAAACTCAAGAAAATTCTAATTTTCTAAAAAATTGTAAAATGGTAATTTCGGTCAAAATCCGGAATTTTTCTAGATCTTGGATGACAAAACCGACCACCGCCGAGATCATCTCATGAATCTAATACCACGTCGAATTTACCACCCGAGACGTGAAATTTCATGTTTTTCGAGGCACAGAGTGGTTTTTACTGACACTTTGGCGAAATGGGGCCAGAGGGGCGACACGTGGTCCCGGACAATGAGCCGCGGCTCATACGAGACACATGGTATCATGCTATCGAGGTAAATCCATGGCGATGATAAGGATAAGGTGAAATTAAGTCAACCACGAGGCTGACATGTGGCAAGAGAAAAGACAATTCTCTTGACCCATGCTTAACCAACCAGTTTGGGAGAGGGGATAGCAAACCGAGAAAAGAGGAGAGATTTTAGAGTGAGTGTATCTACCTTATCTCTAGAATTCTCGATGATCGACCGTCGGTTCTCGTCTGAATAAGATGAGAAGTTGGTCTACGTTGCAAGGGCTACGAGTGGGTACCAGTTTTGTGGAGTTTCGACAACTCCGGGAGGTAGGGGTTTTCTAGTACTTGTTTAAGGACCTTGTTAATGGTTAGGGATGTTTGGGGGCCGGAATGGCCATGTTTTTGGTTTTAAAAGATTTGGACCAAGTGGCGAAATCCCTAGAGTGGTTTTGGACAGTCCCGAAACTGACCGTGGACTCGTATAAGCAGCCAGGTCTTGATATACATATATATTTGAATAACATGTTGTGTTGTTGTGTGATGCTTTGGGTAGTTTCAAGACGGGCTGTCGGATTGTTTATTAACCCATGTGAGCTAATTTGTGTTGTTGTTATAAATGAATAACATGTTGTTTGCGTATGATTTTCGTTAATATATGCATGCGTGATATATTAACATGATTTATGGTGAAATAGCACATTGCATTTCATATACACTGGGGTATCCTAGACTGTAGAGCGAGCTGCATTGATACGTAAATAAATCGAGGGTTGTCCAAAATAATAATTTTATCGGAAAGTTGTTCAAAGAATTGTGTTGGGAAATCGTCCAACAATTCACGTCAAAGAGACCCATGAATTGTTTCAGAGAGTTATCCAACAAATTTACCTCAAAGGATTGTCCAATGTATTTATACCGGAGGATTGCCCACAATTAAAACAAATATTTTGTTTGGAAACGATTTTCATACATGGTAATTGCATGTGTGAGGGAGTCGATGAGGACTCGAAACATAATCGGGTACGTAGGACACTCGAGTGGTGAAACATTAATTCACTTGAACGCTGCCAGCTTATCAGATATACTTAGGTGGGGAGTAACCTATGTAGGATAATTCCACCATCGTATTTTTACCACCCTCGTCGGCGGAAAATTATTTCAAGTATTGAAGGTTCACCTAAGGATGAGACGCATCCAAGGTCTTAGACAAGAATGGCCATATGCGTCATATGTATTTTTGTAAAAAGGTAAAGACCTGCTTTTGGATAATTTGTAATCAAAACAAATTGTAAATTCAGTAATTTATTTTTTCAGAGCAAATATACATTTTGGGCGAGCATGGATGTGGCGGGCCGACGCGCCATTTTTTATTCACGTACGGTCTCATGATATGAGACACATAGCTCGCAAGTCGACGTGCGGCTAACGGACCGGAAATCGGGGGCACACACACAATGCCCCACTTTGTGAATAATTGCATATTAAAAACCACCGATAAAGCCTCAGAAATTCAAGTCATCCAAAACAAGTCTTACAAATCCGACAGCAAGAGTCAAAATTAGAACCCTAATGAAACGAAATACCAGGACCGCTTGTATTATTTCATGAAAAAAGTCTAACTGCCGGGAATCAGGCACACTAGAACACGTAAACACAAAATGATAAAAAAAGAAAAACAAAATCAAACATCACAATCATAACCAATCTTCATAAAGGAGAAAAGTTCAGAACACAGGAACAAAAACAAAAACATTTCATCTCCTCACATTTCGTTAATTTCATATAGCATTCCATAGAAACACATGAAAATAATAAAATAAAACGTTTCTTAAAAGCCAGAGGCGTTACCTGAGTCAGAAAAGCTAAAAACACCAACACTAAGAATCTGAATGTGGATCAACAGAACGGACGTCGAGAACTAAGAAATGAAAACCCTGAGAAATAGACGAGAAGGAGGAGTGAGGTGGTGCTATGATTTTGCGTGAGAAAGATTTCTGGGGTATTTATAGTTTGAAACGTGTTGTCGCTTCAATCGGTGGAGGACGGAAATGAGTGCATCAGAGGAGGACTCCGGAGAGGAGCAAAGACGAGGAGAAGGAGAAGAAGAGCAGAGCTTAAAGGAGAAGAAAAAGAAAATAAAACCCTAAGATATAAGCCCACTACCGTCGTTAAGTGGCCGGTGTTGAATATACTTAAGCAATTATCGCAGCCTGGCCGATACATTTAACCGAGTAATCGCGCACTTCAAGCAGTGGGCATTTCGCAGATTTTTCAAATGCCATTGTTCCAGTTGTCGGCTCTCGCGAATCAATTTGCCTCTGTCTCATACAGAGGCATTGCACATCAATTTGGTCATTAGTTTGCACAGCAAACTAATTTGTTCATTTTTTTTTTTCAAATGCAATAGTTTCGTACAAAACTCCTTATACTCTATATATATATATGAGTAAATAAAGCCTTAGAATTTGACAAGGGTTTGGTAAAACACACTTTAGGGAGAAGGAAAGACACATCTTCAACTCTAGCCTTTCTTTGATCTCATCCCTTGCAGATTTGGGAGACTATTGGCAGCCCATAATTCTGGATTCATGCAATGTATGTTTTTTACACACTAAGAATTGATATGCTTCTTTGTTAATTAAAGTTTGTATTTTGTAATGTATTTATTAGGTCCTTTGATCATTAATCAATTGTTTTTTTAGATCAATAAATACTCCTAGTTTTTACAAAATAATTTAGCAATTGGTATCATAGCAACTTTAATTGTTATTGAAGCTGTCAATTTTATTTTTCTGTCATTTTTGTGTTTTTTTTTTATATATTCGTGTTTATTCTTTTCTGTACGAATTTTGATTTAAAGGAAAAAATAAATTTCCTTTGATATTCCTTTTGGGTTTGACCAAGGTCTTTGTTTTGGATTGATGGAATTAAAATTATAATATAATTTCATTCATTACTTGTCAAGATACAACAAGGAGAATATTCAAGGTTTTTTTTTTTTTTTTTAAATTCACACAAGACTACTTCATCTTTGACGTGACTAATGCTTTGAATAATAAGATGATGGACATTTTGTTTTTCTGTGAGATTTTGGTGGAATTTTTTTCTTTTTATTAATTTTTTTTTAATTTGATTAGTATTAATGGCAATGATAGAGGGGCATCGGATTTCTTAAGGAAATCCTTCTTCGTAAATTTTTTTAATTCAATATCATGATTGGGTATGACTTATTAGATTTTTCATTCTGAACAATTCTTTTGCCAGAGGATTACCAGCTTACAGAAACCTCCTTTTTTTTTTTTTTTTCTTTTTTTTTTTGATTTTATGGAGAGTAAATTTGAAGTCAAATTTACTTTTGTCTTATTTTTAATCTACTATCCCATTATGATAAATTTGTTTTTAATAAAAAATTACCTTGAACCCAATTTTGCAATATTTTTATTATTTCTTTTTCACAATATTGCCTTAACAATTTATATTTATGCTATTTGTAATTACTTATAGCATCATATTGTGAATAAGATTATTATTGATATTATTGCACTTCGATAAAAAATTGAGAAATATTGAATGCTTATGAATTTTCTTCATAAGTCCGGGAACATAACACTGGATATTCTAAAATCGAGTGCGTGAACTAAGTATCCGTCTGGCGCATCAATTTTGTTAAGATCCATACGGATAGTAAAATTGTTCTATCATGACTTTATTATTTAGTAGGATGCTTAGTTTGGTGAAGATTTCACAGTGTTATGAACAACACTTGGCTTAAGTGAAACACATGGTTTGGTGATAAACTGCAATTGTTCTTCCGAGTCTTTTTGTATTTGATAGACTCTAGCATTTGGTGACCACTTTTGTGGGTCATTTAGTAAGCCGAAGAATTGAGCAATTTGCATGTCTTTGTTTTATATGTATTTTTGGCATTGCTCTCTGATTTATGCTTCAGCTTTAAGCTTTCCTTAGTTCTCTGCCATCACGAAATTCAATGAGACTAATTGCAAGAATGAGAAAAATGAGTTATCTAATAATCATTGAGTGAATGTTTGTTTTAAATCCAATATCATTGATCTGTTGTCTGATACTTGGTGGTTAGATAGTGGTGTTACCATTCATGCTTGTAATTCTATGCAAGTGGTTATAAGTAGAAGAAGTCCAACTAGTTTGGAGCAGCATGTATGCATGGGAGATGGTACAAAAGTCCAAGTTTATTTTTTGGGAGTTGTTAGATTACAGCTCAGTACATGAAATTTTTTGGAATTGCAGGATGTGGCATACATACCGATCAGAGAATGACATCACGCTCATTTTTTATAAACTCGATATAATTTTCTTTTGGAACTAGTGTTAAACTGCACTTCGTAGATTCACTATTGATTGAACACCGGAGTACTTTGGGAGCCCTACAGATTGAGTTATTCGTCGCTTCTTCTACTTACCCTTATCGTTAATTACTACTAGCAGCTCCAAACGTTTGAGATTGAATGAAAAGTCTTCTACTCTTTGGCACTAACGTTAGGATCATATTTCTAGACGGAAAATGGAGAGATTAATTAAAGATAAGATTCTTCCAGATCTTGATTTCATTTTGATAATTGTGTAGATCTATCAAAGGTAACCGACTCCGCTTAAGGTTTGGAATGCCAAAATTGATAGATGTATTGAGTTGCTTAGGGTTATTCATACAAATATTTGTGAGCCATTCACTCCTCTTGCTATGGGTGGCTACAAATATTTCATCACGTTCATTGATGATTATTCCCGTTTTGTGTGACGCCCCAAATTTTCAAGGGTCAATTTTTTTTTTTTTTTCCTTTGGGTCCCATTGGATCAGAAACCCAAAGTTGAAACCCATGTGAACAGCGGTCCAGCGGAACAAGAGCTCAAATGCTGCACAACACAAATGCAAAGGAGCTACCGACAACTTGTCGCGACATAGAAACTCGCCACTAATGCAGTGCATCGCCGCAAAACACACGGCGCTTCGCGAGCCGCTACGTTTGCCACGCCATACACACCCGCCTCTATCGGTCATGCCTAAGATGGATTCTTTATCGAGATAGAGAATTCTCTGTCACAATAGAGAAACGGTGAGAAGTCTGTCGTGATAGAGAATTTTCTGTCGTGACAAAATTTCGTTGCGCGCGCAATCGCCAGCAGACCTGGGCGTCGCTGTCGCATCGGGTTAGACTATGTCACACGCGCCAGGGACACTGTGGTCGGGCTCGAAGGCACTGCCATGCGCATGGCCCTATAGCGACACACACGACCCTATCGCGACACGCACTGCCTAGTCGCGACCCAAGACCCTGCCAAAATTTAACCCTATCGCGATAGAGAATATACTGTCTCGACATGAAATCAGCAATCTCTGTCGCGACAGGGAACCCAGCCCATTCTTCTTCTTTCTTTGCACTTCCAAAATTTCACCCTATTGCAGTAATTTCAATACTGCTGCCTTTATACTTTTTTTTTTTTTTCGTGTTGCAACTGGGAAAATTATTAACACTACACGCGATTAAGTCCAACACTAAGCTTTATTACAAAAACTGTATATTTACATCAACAAACCTGATATTCATCCAAAATTTACAAAGCATATGAATAGGCCACAAAATTTGCCTTTTCACAATTAACCTCTGACTGCCTCGCTCTGCTTACCTCCAAAGAGTTCGAAAATATTTCCCCATAACGGGTGAGCAATGCCCAAGAGAAAATTCTCCAACAAGTGGCTACCACCTAAAATGCACATGCAAGAGCATACATAAACATCAAATTATATTCCATATAAATACGTATTCCTATATGGAATGTTACGTGGTCGCGGATGAGATGAGACTTCTTATGCCCACAACCGTAGCCTTGCCGACCTCTCACACCCGCAACACCAAGTGTGAAACCGGGCCATTAGTGTTTCACCCACGACATAACCCATTAATAATCCTCCAATATTCATTTGAATTTTATCAAATCACGTGTGTTTATTTGGGTAGCGAATTTCCAGGGTCTCACCGTAGGCTTCGCACGCCTTCCGACACTTTTGCGAACTTTCATCGCTTGATAAGAGCCCAAAACTTTTCTTTTCCAAAATAAATTTGCCTTTTCACCTTGTGGGGATTGCCTCATCTTGCTTCACCCAAACACACACGTGATTTATTGTTATTATTGTTTACACAATCATGAGTTCGATTTTGACGTTGTCCTATTTCCAAGTTACCACACATTCACTCAAGAATGGTGAATGACCATCACCATGCACACGACTGATGCGATGTGGCCGCAGCATTAAATCGCAATCATGTCATTTCATGCTATGTCATGTTACATGCACAATAAGAGGTACATGCAACATTTATAAATTTCGAATAATTATATTTCCTACATATAATTTCCATTCATCACAATTTGTATGTTTAAATATCAAGCAAGTACATATTAACATGATTTTTACACACAACAACATGTTATTTATTTTTCCAACAATAACACACAAAATAGCCCAAATCTCGAACCCATATAAAACAGGGCACCTCTTGATCCCTTTACTGCCATGAACCATTTTTTGTTCCATTCAACGCCGATTCACTGTGACATCATAACATACAACAAAAACCGGAGACCTCAGTCCCGGGATCACAACCAAATCTCAACATCGTCCGGACTACCCTAACTAATCCTGTGTTCTCCAAATATTCGGGCCCCAAAAAATCTTAGGACTAAACACACGCGCCGCTTCGAAGAACGCCCCCATGCCATTAAATGGCCTTAGGCTAGAAATAATCCAAGTAGGGAAAATTCACCATGGAGTTTAACCAAACTCCAAGATTTGGTACCACGCCGTAGCTCAGCATGCATGGATCGATTTTTCTCTTAGACCGTCGAGCCCAACCGTCAGAACGGAAAATTCCTTGTTTCTATTTCTCTTTTCTCTCTATCCATTTTTCTTTTCTCCTTCTCCTCGTTTTCCTTTCTTGCTCTATTATCCACCGAACTCCCCTTCCTTTGTTGTCTTATCTCATTTCATTTTTCTGTCTCTCCTAACATCTCTCTTTCCTTCATTTTCCTCTCTTTTCCTTCATTTTCTCTTTCTCATCCTTCCTTATCCCTTTTGGATTTCCCTCTAATGATTGATCAAAGCGGGGGAAACTTCCCCCCCACTTTCTTCACATGCCACATGTCATCTTCATGTTTTTCCTTATGTCATCTTTATTTTTATTTTTTTCCCTTTTATTACATCATTGAACACATGGCTCAATGTGAGCAATTTATTCCAAGTGCACCACATGGCTCTTGCCATGTGTCACTACCCTAGGGTTCCATGTGGCATCAACATGATCATGCCATATGTCATCCGACACTCGTTGCCTCGAAAAATGTGAAATTCCGACTGTCTCGGAATCCAACAAAATTTGAAAGGGTAACTAGATTTCGAGAAAAAAATTTAATGGCGAAGTCCGTTTCATCATCCGAGATCTATAAAATTATGGATTTTCAACCAAAATTACCGTTTTACCTTTTTTCAGAAAAATTGAATTTTTCCTGAGTTTTACATTATGGTTTTATCGAGCTCATTCGTGAGAAGTCTGAATCTTTAGAGGGTTTCAAAGCTAAAGTTGAGCTTCAACAAGGGAAGAGGATCAAAGTAGTTCTATAATATACCCTCCCAGTTAATTTATACAGCACTGACGTATTTTTCCATGTATGGAAGTGGGATTAATAATGTTATTTTACACCTGAGTAGCCAAGGTTTTAATGTAATTGAAAATTTGAGAGTATGTTGGGCAAATGGATTGGTGGAATATTTTTGGACGATGGACAAGCCAGAACAAATTTTTATTTGGTGACTATGAAATCAAACAATTTGGGAATGGATTTATTCATTCAAGAATAACTCATGAAAAGCACAATCCATTAATGAAAAGCACAATCCATGTCAAACTCACATGAACCAATAATAAAATGCCACGATTGAAATAGCTTGGATATGGCAAAATAAATAAATAAAAGTTGATTGGGGACTTTATTGAGAACTTATGAAATGTTTGGGAAGATTGTGGGATTTATAAATTCATGTGAAGTCCAATTCATGAATTCTAGATACTTGAGGGGCATTAGTTGCATTTGTTAATCATATATAAAGTGAGAAGCTAGTAGAAGATTGAATATTAACGTTCTCAATCAGAGTAGTAGAAAGCAAGAGTGATTTTAGTCCAGCAGCACTGCAACATAGCACAACCAAATTTCCATTTCGAAGTTTGCTTCATTTCAAGCTCTTCTTGAAGGGGTTTTTAGTCCCTTACCATTCAAGCTGGCTTGTTCTTAAATTTGGAAGCAAGAACAACTTGGTAAGAGCTCCAAACCCAAGCTTGATTCATGAAGGGCTAAGTAGTTGTACAGCTGAAATTTCTGGTTTTTATGATAACCGAAGGTTAATGGTTGTCTTCATGAGTTATAGGTGTTCTAAGGTTCCTAGAGGCAAGGCCACTCATTGGAGGCAAGAAAGAGAATTGATTGGCAAGTTTTCATGGCTTGAATGGCATGTAAATTTGATTTAATGTATCTTAAGGCATTAGAGTTGTATAGGTTGCTTGATGAAGTTGGTGTATAAAAAGATTAGGGGGTTAAAAGAATATTTAAAAATGTGTGGGTCGAGCGGAGACTTCAAAAAAGATGTGGCTCGCTTTATGGGAACTCGGAAACATATAAAAGTATAGTGTGAGTATTTTCATAAATAACTTTATAATTGATAATGATTTACTTGAATAAAGTATTTATACCATTTATATATTTTTATTAAATGAACCGATATGGAATTGTTAAGAGAAAATTTTAGTATTTATGGATTCCGCAAAAATTGTCGCTATATATTTTATAAGTTTAGAAAAGTAAAGGAAGATATTAGAAGAATTTACTAAACGGGCCTCATAAATAAGTTTTCTTTATAAATGATACCGTCGAGTATCCTAACGTGCATGGCAGAGTCGTGAAATGCATTCATGAAACATTAGATTTGTGAGGCATAACTGAAGGCGGCCGTCGCCTCCTACTTAGGTATATAGATAGTAGCGCGCATTATTAGTGGTTAATAACCATTTTACTCTACCCGGGCGACTGAAAGGAGGTACTCTCCATGTCAGCCCAAGATCTCTGCTATGTGGTGACCCTCTCGAAGGTCGACATGGCCGACACGTGGCTATGACCTCATGGCTAGTCACTGATCTCATTTTCATAGGTGGCGCCTGGTTGGAAGATTTTGGAATTTTAATTAAAAAAAATTCATTGCCACCACCGTAAATGATTTTCAGAAAAAAATGAAAGAAAAGCTTACAAAATGATTTATGAAATTATTTATGAAATGATTTATGGAAAAATATTATTAAAAGTGGATTTAATAAATGAGTTTTAATAAATATTTTATGGGAGGTATTTATATTATTAAGCTTTATATTTTTAAACACTCACTGAGCTTCAAGCTCACCCAAAATATTTTCGTTCTTTTTAAATAACTCCTGTGTATAGGATCTGGCAACATATCGTACATCCCTACAGATATGGACACCGCCAAAGTATGTTAGAGTTTGATTGTTTTTGTATATGTAAATATTGTATTGAATAATTGTAAATATAACACTCCGTGCATAACCAAATGTTTTGTCAGATATAAATTTTATACTCTAATGTTTTATTAATAATCACGCAAGAATGTATATTAAATAATTAATATTGTATTTATGTTAATTATTGGTTATTTGGTTGCGGGAAGATTATGGGTAGTAAAGGATGGACTTATTTGAATTATTAGAAGTGTGTGCTTTCTATAATTTTTGAAGAATGGGTTTCTAGAAAATAAACTTAATCTCGTCAAAAAAATATTCCATACAAACTCTAATTTTTAAATAAGGAAACGACTTAGCTCTATGGGAACCCTCCAATGAGCCAAATGGCGATGTGGGGGTGACTGGGGTCATCAAGCAGACTACCTATGCAGGGCAGGGTCCGACATTTTGGTATCGTGAAAGATGGTTTTACTGTTTCAGCATTGACATTTTATAAAATTTTCATGCACACATTTTAAGAAAATACAAGTATTATAAATTTTTTTATAGAATTACAACAAAGATGCGCCGACGCTGCAGAGGTCGCCAGAGGGCCATCCCGGATTTCCAGACCGATGTACTTGCCGACAGAGGTCGAAAGCACGTAGCGGTTTGTGTAAACCGCCCATACCGCCACCTCAACTGATCACGACACCGCACCCGCCAGGGTTGTGACCAGAGAGCAGATGGCGCTGCATTCTAGCTACCACCATGTGTCGTGCATGCGAGCCTTAATGCTTCCCATGTAATCTCGATTGAGCGCCACCTTTGTAAAAGTTATTAGGCGCCAAACCCTTTGACACGGTCAGACTGGAGAGTTGATTACTGGATAAGGTCACCGAGATTTATAGAGTGGAGGAGTGTACAAATGAGCAAAGGGTTACTTTTTCTAGATTCCTATTAGAGGGTAGAGCTAAGGATTGGTGGCACGCCCTAGAGACTAAGCCTGCCAGCGAAACCCGGAGCAAGCCAGAGAGTTTAAAGATAACTTATCCAAGGGGCCACAGATGTCTTCGATTGAGGAGTTTTTCGTGATCGTGACAAGTGGTCCACCCCGCTTACAAATTATGAGAGAGACTTTCTCTGGTTGATTCGCTTGGGACCCCTTATAGCAGAATGTGCTGATGTGGCAAAGAGGTTCATCGCCGGCCCAGTATTCCGTGATTGAGAGTTCATTTGACACTCCGCCCCTGGACACACGAGCCGGGTCGACGCCCGATAAGAGTGGAGAGAGTCCCAGCACTACCTTCGGTAGTAGATCGAGGGGAAACGATCGGTTCAATACTTCTCTAAGGTATTCAGCCGCAGTCGAAGTGCTGGGCAAAGAGAGGTAGATCAGGTGGTATAGTGGCAAGAGACTGGCAGAGCAAACATCTAGTCAGGGTCCGTAGATCATCAGGCTTCCAGTGGTTCAGACACACGAGGTACCATCAGAGCAATCATGAAAGAGAGACTGGTGCGAGATGGACACTTCATGGGGCACCGCCCGCTTTCATCAAAGAGGGCCATTTTATTAGAGAGGTCCACACTGACTATCACAGAATCGAGACTATTCCTTCCGCACCCACACACTAGTGGGAGTCATGCTCAAGAGGTTCCACTCGCTGACCGTGAAGCCAGTGATCAAAGGCAGTCCGGCGAGGTTATAGGGTAGAGGTCAGAAAATTTCCTTCAAGACATCCAGACAAAACACCGACCTGTGCCAAAAGTTTTGCACACCCAAGAAGAGGCGCACGCTTATCCAGGTTGTGATCGCATGATTTGGCCTCCGGGGTCATGATAAGTTGGTGTATTAGCAGATCCGAAAAAGACCATTCTTTTAGCCTAAAAATTTTTAGGACCACTAGGATTTAGAGTTGCATGCTTAGATGTACTGATAGTCTCCATTCAAGCCGAGATGCATAATAGTGTAGTAAAAGATAGTGTTAGGAGCTAGAGTGGAGATTAGAGGATCAAGAGTAGTCAGTAAAATCTAACACATAACATTTGAACCCACACGATTAACAAATTGATTAAACGGGCTTGGGTGAGACCAACGGGTTCGGTGGATAAACTGCCAACCCATTAACACGTTTAATAAATGGTCGTGTTCGCAGACATGCTAACCCGCTTTATAACCCGCTGCACCCTTTGTTAACACCAATAAATTAATATTTTTAAAAAATTAATCATTTTTGTTTAACAACATAGAAAACAGGTATACAAAATTTTCTTAATCCCAATCTCACTCTGCCCTCCTCCGCCGACTTCACCCTCCTCCTCAGATTGTCTGCCACACCACCCACCTCCCCCGCCACGCTCCACGCCACTCCTCCCGCCACACCTCGCACCAAACACTTCCCGCACCCTCCACCGTAACCTCCCAAGAACTCCTCCCGGGCCACACTTCCACCGTAACACTCTCCACCTGGCCACTCTCCACCCCGGCCGTTCCTCCCGGCTTCCTCTTCGCGATCTCCGGGGCCAATGTTGCTCTTCTTCGCCTGAATTTCTGACCGGGCCCCTTTGTTAAGAAAGCGACCTCAATCTCGCTCTGGTTTGGCTCCATCGCTTTCATCGGTTTGAGCCCGCCATTACCAAGAAAATTCCAGATCAATCTTCGGGGCAAACTTTCCTTCCAGACGAGCCGAACGAATAAAGTCATCTAACTTTCACCGACGCGCTTTCGGGTTTCCCTTTGAATCCATCCATTAGATCTGAGCAATCCTAGGTCACATTTTTACATCTGGTTTGAACATCCAGCGTAGCGCATATTTAGCAAATCGCTACATTACTAGAAACCCATCATTCTCGGAACTTTTTCAAGCTCCACTTTATATCGATGATGTCAAAAGGATCTAACAAAACCTCAAGCCGTGTATGAGTCTCTCTACTTGGAGACACATATATGGCTCGTACCTTTATACCCCAGAATTTCAACAAATTTGGGAGAATATGTCTTTTTTTGGAC
Organism: Tetrastigma voinierianum; assembly: GCA_016808115.1. Classification (NCBI taxonomy): domain Eukaryota; kingdom Viridiplantae; phylum Streptophyta; class Magnoliopsida; order Vitales; family Vitaceae; genus Tetrastigma; species Tetrastigma voinierianum. The sequence goes on along the minus strand of JAEQBH010002353.1, from coordinate 498,626 downwards.
ATAATAGATAGTCCTGTAGTTCTTAAAAGAAGACATTTGATTTTGTTATGAATAGGTATATATGTATTTTCATAATTGTGCTTTAAGAAGAAAATCATGGATGTAGAAATTGATTTTGAAATGGGATGTTCTCACTGTGACCATAATAACCATTGCCACGTGTGCCTAAAATTAATAAGATCACCCAAAGATGAAAGTAGTCACACTATAATTAGTAGATATAGTCTGATCATATTTACTTTATAAATGCGTAATGAGCAACGGATTCTATTTAATTCTATTTTTTTTGCCTTAAACAGATGGATTCTTCCGACATAATATTATACTTCGATGAAGATCAGTCAAGATGAACCTAATGTAGCCGTTAACTCCAAAGAACACGCATACATCAACCGGTGCCAACTACGTAAAAGGTAAATCTAATCGTAGTTTTACAAAAGACTTCGCACAGAAGCGGAATCATTTGCTGCACTAATGAAAAATATCCCGCATTAACAAAGAAGCGTGCATGTAATATTTCAGGGACAAATATATATGTGAGTCTAGTCATGGAACTCGGTAATAACATGCATACCACATGGAAAATGTGTGAAAAAAACCATGGGGATATCGGGACAATTGCTTATGAGTCAAGGGCAAGGATCTATAAGTACGCGATCCACAAAATTTGATCCAAAAAGCTCGTGAGTTAGCGGTTGAGGCACTTGCTATGATTTACCATTTCGATTGGTCCAATATGAGGGTATTAGAGCAATGTTCAAGTATGCTTATGACAATATCAAGATGCCTTCTAGAATACTTCAAAATCGTATGTGTTAAAATTTACAAGAGAGAGAAGGATAAACTTAAAATCAGGTCGGGTTCCTTCGAAGAATTGTTTCGACATCCGATTTGTGGACTTCTATATCGACCGATGGATATGTTTCATGTACTGATTATGCGATTCAATTGAAGCGCGTAAAAAAATTTTGAACTTCTGTCTCATGCCCCTCCCAATAATCGGTATTGCATTGTCCGAGAAAATTTATACATTTTTGACTCCGATCAGGAATTGGAAAGGAAATTATTTTTCGACTTCGATAATGCTTCAGTAATGATTGTTTTGTCGAAGTTGTTGAAGAGTCAACTTAACCTTAAAAATGCCTCTGAGGGGATGGTGAGTTTTTCATACCGTGTGTTGTGCACAAATTTCTACTGATAGTCCAAGATGGATCAAAGAAATTGATGTAGAATCCAAGGATAGTAATTCGAGAAAGACTTCAAATAGTGTTAAAGGCTCATCGGGAAGGAAAAGTCTATGATTGTGTTGCTCAAGTTTCATTAGAGAGTAAAAAGATCAGTAGGGATGTTCCATTCAGGGTGGAACTCAACTTATGTTATGCTTGACAGTGCACTTTTTTATCGTCGTGCATTTATTCATTTACAGTTGAGTGATTCTAATTATAGACATTGTCCTTCCCAAGAAGAATGGAGCAAAGTAGAAAAGATTTCTAATTTGTTGAGGGTGTTTCATAAAGTTACTTGCTTATTCTCTGTACATCATATCCCATGTTAATTTTAATTTCCCTAAGTGTTCCTAATTCAACATACTTTGAATAGAGGTATTGACAGACAATGATAGCTTTTTATGAGGAATAATGGGAAGTCATATGCATGCCAAGTTTGACAAGTATTGTCAAAGTATAGTATTCTTTCAATTGCTATCATCTTAGATCCTCTATGGTTAAAATTCAGTTTGTAGATCGGGTTTATTCAAAACTTTTTATGGTGGTGATTCTATGAATTCAAGTGTGTTCGTGATACCTTATTTGAGCTCTTTGAATCAGATCACAACCCTGCTCTGTGTTGTCTTGGGCATTTCAAGTAGTAGAGAAACAAGTTAGCGAGACTCATGGTCTTGATGATTCCAAAGTTCCTTCGTAAACATAATTTATTTTGTTTGAATTAATGTGATCAAGGTAGTTTATCGATATTAAAAATGACTTATAAAATGTAGATTTGAAAAACGAAGAAGAAAGAGCCTCGCTTTCTCGAGTGACCGAGTTGCGCTTGTATTTAATGAAAAAAGGTTTGAAAGAAAAAGAGCGATATTCTAACTTCGAAAGGAGAAAGCGCTGACATCCTATATTGTCTCTGCTATTTGTGATGTGATGGCAACTATTTCTACGCTTGCATCCGACCGCATTTAGTACCTGGTAGAGTTTTGAATAAGTATCGAAGTTCACTTTGCCGAAACTCCGTCCGCTTTGATTTGGTACTACAGAGATTGATCTACGGGAAAGAGCAAAGAAGCTTTGATTCCAAGTACTAGTATTATTTTTCTCATTATTCTAATTCATATGATCGTTGATTCATTTATGTTTTCAGACTTTGTCAAGTAGCTGTAGATGATTCAGTGATGATTCAGAAGGGGAATTAGATGATGATGTTTTCAATCAAAATATGAAGTCTAATAAAGTTATATCCGCTCAATGTTCTAATTCTATATCTATCATTGATCATGACTAAAGAGAGGTAATGTCAAGTTTTTGGTACTGATTTAGTTATGAATTTATTTAATTATTAATGTTATATAATACTTCATTTTAATTTGTAAAGTATGGGAATTTGGCTGTTGAACCTCGCTCATTGTCGTGGAGGTGGAGATTTGATATCTTTTCACGGAATTTTGTGGAATCAGGAATTTATAGTTGTTCGAGATTGTAATTTGTAATATGATTGTTATTTCTGGACAGATTTATGATTTGTAATATGGTTGTTGGTGGAATTTGGATACTTTGGATTTAAAATATTTAGATTGTAATTTGTACTTTATTATATAGTGGTGTGGTATGAATGATGTCTCTAAATATTACATTTTTTGTGTTAGTTTGTTAGTTTTATGAAGTTAACATTTTTAAATAAACAGGTAAATGGTTAAACGGGTGGTTTAACGTGTTAAATGGGTCAAACGTGTGGTAAACAGGTAAATGGGTCAAATGAGTGGTTTATCGTGTTAACCCGACCCGACCCAACCCAACCCGTTAAAATTAGACGTGTTAAACGAGTCGTGTCGTGTTACCCGTTTATTAAACGGTTCGTGTTCGTGTTTCGATTTTTTACCCGTTTATTAAACGTGTCGTGTACGGCCATATTTTTCACCACACCGCTTAACCCGGTGAATCCGCTTAACCCAATCCAACACGTTTGGACACCCCTAATCGTGAGCTTTCTAGCTAACTGGCTTTGTCAAGTATCGAGACTTTGATGTCATCCTAGGGATGGACTGGTTATCTACATACCGAGCCACCATGGACTGTTACAGAAAGGAAGTCAGATTGGGTAAATCAGGGGAACCAGAGGTAGTATTTCGTGGAGTACGAAAGAGCCTGGCCACTCAAAGATGATGACGCCTATGATACCAAGTAAGATGCTCTCGCCGAGGGTGGTCCTGATATCCGGGCCGATGTGGATCGAATTACGGTGGATGGATTTAGGTTAGATCGAGGATATACCGGTGGTTAGAGAGTTCCCTGATGTGTTTCCGGAGGATCTCCCAAGGTTGCCTCTAGAGAGGGAGATCGAGTTTGAGATTAGTCTGATTCCAGGAACCGAACCAATCGCTAGGACTCCTTATCGATGGCTCCAGTAGATAATTGAAAGAATTGAAGGTGCAATTGGAAGAGTTGACAAGTAAGGGATTCATTCAGCCCAGTACTTCTCCGTGGGGGGCTCTAGTGTTATTTGTGAAAAAGAAGGATGGTAGTTTGAGACTATGCATCGATTATAAACAGTTGAATAGAATGACCATCCGAAATCAGTATCCACTCCCCCAGATTGATGACCTCTTCGATCAGCTACAAGGATCTGAAGCCATTCCAAGATTGATTTGAGGTCATTATTATCAATTGGAAAGTTAGGAAGAGGATGTTCAAGACCGCCTTCAGACGCTGCAGATAAGACACTATGAGTTTTTAGTGATGCCTCTTCTGATTGATGAATGCCTCAAATTCGCCTTTCATAATCTTATGAATAGAGTCTTCGTAATCGTTTTCAGATCTACTGTGATTGTATTTATTGATGACCTTTAGTATTCAAGGCCGAGGAGCACATGGAGCATCTAGACGCTCCCGCAAACCCCACGAGCACCAGCTTGTATGCGCTAAGTTCAAGAAGCTTGGCCGGAGATACAGCTTTCGGGTCACATCCTTCAACCGAGGGCCTCAAAGAATGATCCCCAAAAGATAGAGGCGATTTCCGTACTGAGACCACCCACCATCGCACAGAGATTAGAGCTTCCTGACCGGCGCTGGGTATTATAGGAAGTTTGTTGAGGGGTTTTCCATATTAGCAGCCCCGTTGACCAGATTGACCAGAAAGGAAGAAAAGTTCATATGGTCAGACGCCTGCCAGCAGAGTTTTGAGGAATTGAAGCAGAGGTTGATGTCCGCTCCTATCTTAACACTACCTACAGAGGGAGAGGATTTTGTGATCTACAGTGATGCCTCCAAACAAGGTTTAGGGTGTGTTCTGATGCAGAATGACAGGGTCATAGCCTATGCATCCAGACAACTGAAGAAGCATGAGCACAATTACCCTACCCATGATTTAGAGCTTGCAGCAGTGGTGTTTGCACTCAAGATATGGAGGCACTATCTATATGGGGTTCCGTGTCGGATTTATACCGACCACAAGAGTTTGCAAAGACTCTATTCACGTAAGGACCTCGAACTCGAGGTGGGAGTGGTCGAGCCAATCAAGGATTATGATCGCATTCATTAAGCTTACCACCCAAGGAAAGCCAATGTGGTGGCAGATGCCTTGAGCAGGAGACCCCGCAGCTCATTAGCACATCTGAGGACAGTGTATCTTCCTCTTTTGGTGGAGTTGAGGTCTCTAGGAGTCAGACTTGAGATGGCAGATTCAGGGGTACTTCTAGCTACTTTCCATGTCCGCCCCATTTTGGTAGATCGGATTAGAGAAAGACAAGAGGAAGGCCCTCATTTGAAGAAGCTGAAGGAAGAAATAGAAATGCAGGAAGAGAATGACACCACCGGGCTTACCGATGGTGGCCAAAGGATGATGGCTGTAGATCGTGGTGCACCGTATCTCGTATGGACTCAAGAAAGATTACAGAAGCCATTTCTCTCGTGATATATGCATTCGGGTAGCATGAAGATGTACCATACCCTGAAACAACATTACTGGTGAAAAGGGATAAAGAGAGAGATAGTTGAGTTCGTCTCTCGGTGTTTGACCTGTCAGCAGGTTAAGGCAGAGCATAAGAGACCAACAGGGTTACTGCAGTCCCTCCCTATTCCGCAATGGAAGTGGGAGAACATCACTATGGATTTTGTTACGGGACTGCCACGTACATAGAGAGGACATGATGCTATATGGGTGATAGTCGACAGGTTGACAAAGACTGCCCACTTTCTGCCGATTAGGGAATGATATTCCTCGGTGCCGACCGCCCAGCCTATATGTGGACGATTATCGGGATCGTATGGGATTCCTATTTCGATAGTCTCGCACTCGTGATCCTGACATTTACTTGCGCTTTGGCCGTAGCTTACAAAGATGCCTTGGGACGAGACTACACTTTAGCACTCGCCTTTCACCCCTGCACCAATGGATGTCTGAGAGTGACGATCCGTGACACTGGGAGGATATGCTCAGAGCCTGTGTCATGGATTTCAAGGGGAGTTGGGACACACGCCTACCATTGATGGAGTTCGCCTACAACAACGGTTACTAGTCCAGTATAGGCATGGCTCCATATGAGGCACTTTATGGGAGAAAGTGCAAGACCCCAGTATGTTGGGAGGAGGTAGGTGAGAGGAGATTGATAGGCCCTGAAATAGTCCAGATAACTTTCGATCAGATTCAAATGATCAAGGACAGATTGAAGACGATGGGTGATAGATAGAAGAGCTATGCGGACCATCGCCGTAGGGACCTGGAATTCTCAGTTGGTGACAGAGTCTTTCTGAAGATTTCCCCATGGAAGGGTGTGCTGAGATTTGGGAGGCGTGGTAAGCTAAGTCCACGCTATATAGAGCCCTATGAGATATCAGAAAGGATCGGACCGGTGGTGTACAGAGTGATATTTCCACCTGAGCTCGCTAGGATTCATGATGTTTTTCACGTGTCCATGCTCCGGAGATATATTCCAGACCCTTCACATGTTCTTAGAGACTAGCTAGTGGAATTGAGAGAGGACCTGACATACGAGGAGATCCCAGTACAGATCCTAGATCGGAGAGAGCAGGTTCTACGGAATAAGACAATTCCACTCGTGAAAGTGTTGTGGAGGAACCAGGTGATGGAGGAAGCCACTTGGGAGCATCCGACGAGTGCGTAAATATCCGCATTTATTTAATTAGTTTCAAATTTCGAGGACCTAAATTGAATAGCGGTGGGACTTGCACATACCCCCAAGACTTATACAAAGACCCAGATTCGCATTTTTCCGTGTATGACGTGATGAATAATTATTTTAACCTTGAGTAGCCAAGGTTTTGTAATAAAATTAAAATTTGAGAGTATGTCAAGTAAATGGATTGGTGGAATATTTTGGATTTTATTGACAAGCTTGAGAACAAATTTTTATTTGGTGACTAAGTGAAATCAAACAATTTGGGAATGAATTTATTCATTCAAGAATAACTCATGAAAAGCACAATCCACTCATGAAAAGCACAATCCATGTCAAACTCACATGAACCAATAATAAAATGCCACGATTGAAATAGCTTGGATATGGCAAAATAAATAAATAAGTCGATTGGGGACTTTATTGAGAACTTATGGAATGTTCGGGAAGTTTCAGATTTATAAATTCATGTGAAGTCCAATTCATGAATTCTAGAGACTTGAGGGGCATTAGTTGCATTTGTTAATCATATATAAAGTGAGAAGCTAGTAGAAGATTGAAGAAGCAATCAAACAAACCGAGAAAGAGAGAGCAAGAGTGATTTTCGTCTAGTAGAAAAAGCACCGTAACGAGCGCAACCACCTTACTGGAAGTTTTTAGTTTATCAAGCTCTTCTTGAAGGGGTTTAGGTCCCTACCATTCAAGCTGGTTTGTTCTAAATTTGGAAGCAAGAACAACTTAGTAAGAGCCCAAACCCCAAAGCCTTGATTCATGAAGGCAAGCAAGTCAGGGCCGCTGGAAATTTCAAGCCATGGATAACCAGTTACTGTTGGTTGTCTCTATGAGTTATAGGTGTTCTAAGGTTCCTAGAGGCAAGGCCACTCATTGGAGGCAAGAAAGAGAATGATTGGTGTGCTTTCATGGCTTGAAATTGTACAAAATTGATTTAATGTATCTTAAGGCACAAAGTTGTATAGGTTTGATGAATGGTGTATAAAAAGATTAGGCTAAAAGAATATTTAAAAATGTAGGTTGAGCTGAGACTTCGAAACAAAGATAGGGCTCGCTTTATGGGAACTCAATAAAACATATAAAAAGTATAGTGTGTATATTTTTCATAAAGAACTTTATAATTGATAATGATTGCCTTGAATAAAGTATTTATATCATTTGTTATATATTTTTATTAAATGAAACTGATATGGAATTGTTAAGAGAAAATTTTAGTATTTATGGATTCCAGGAAAATTGCTACTTATAAGTATTTTATAAGTTTAGAAAAGTAAAGCAGCATATTAGAAATAAATTTACTAAATGGGCCTCATAAATAATTTTTTATAAATGATACTATCGATCAAAGTATCCTAACGTGCATGGCAGAGTCAGAGAAATGCATTCATGAAACATTAGATTTAGAGGCATAACTAGGAAGTCACGTCGCCGCACTCCAAGTAGAGCAGATAGTAGCGCGCTTACTTATTAGTGGTTAATAACCATTTTACCGGCCTGGCGACTGGAGCAAGGTACACTCGCCCGTCATCCAAGATCCCCCGCCATGGTGGGACCTCTCGTAGAAGGTTCCGGGCATGGTCGACATGTGGCAGACTCTAGTAGAAGGTCGACGGATCCATTTTCATAAAGCCACGGTGGTTTGTAGATTTTGGAATTTTAATTAAAAAATCATCGCCACCACCGTAAATGATTTTTAAAACGAAAGAAAAGGGCTTACAAAATGATTTATGAAATTATTTATGAAACAGATTTATGGAAAATATTATTAAAAGTGGATTTAATAAATGAGTTTTAATAAATATTTTATGTGAGGTATTTATATTATTAAGCTTTATATTTTTAAACACTCACTGAGCTTCAAGCTCACCCAAAATATTTTCTCTTTTTTTTAAATAACCTCCTCAGTAATGTGGACTCAAGGCTGAGAATGTGGCATCCTCGCAGATAGGGACACCGCTGGGCGTATAAGAGCAGACGTTTTAAGTATATGTAAATATTGTATTGAATAATTATAAATATAACACCGTGCATGAATTGTAAATGTTTTGGTTGTATATAAATTTTATACTCTAATGTTTTATTAATAACCGTCACAAGAATGTATATTAAATAATTAATATTGTATTTATGTTAATTATCAAGTTATCGTTGTGGAAGATTCGTGGTAGTAAAGGATGGTCTATTTGAATTATTAGAAGTGTGTTTATAATTAAAGAATGGGTTTTCTATGAAAATAGACGGAATCTGCTCAAAAAAAAATTTCCATACAACCCTTAATTTTAAATAAAGGAAAACGGCTACTTATGGAACCCTCCAACAAAGCTTCAAATGGTGACTAGGGGGGTGACTGTGGGGTTGCCTGCAGACTACCTAGGGGTTGGGGTCTGACAAGTTCATTCTAACAAAGGTGGTGAGTATTATAGTAGATATTATGAGATAGGATGCAACCCTGGACCATTTGTGAGGTACCTTCAGGAATGTGGCATTGATGCTCAGCAGGCACTGTCCATACTCAACAAAATGGGATCATGGAGAGGAGAAATCGCACGCTTCTTGGATATGGTGCAATGTATGCTTGTTAATTCTCCTACTGAAAGCCTATGGGGGTAAAGCTTTGAAAACCGCAATTTATATTTTGAATCAAGTGCCTAGTAAGTCCGTTCCTAAGACTGTGATGAGCTATGGTCACGTAATAGCCTACTTGTCACTTCCATGTTTGGGGCCGCAAGGTCGAGGATAAATCGCATAACCCGTGATCCAAGAAAGTTGATCCAAAAACCATTAGTGGGTACTTAATTGGTTATTTGGTGGAATCAAGGGGTTCTAGGTTTTATTGCACATCGCACACCACCAGAGTGATTGAGTCAGATTGAGTTATCTATTTTGAGAATGATACCTAGATAAAGAGAAGGGCCAAGAGAAATTAGAAGCTTAAGGAACACCCCATTTTATTCATGTGCCTATTACTGCCCATCTCCAAACTCGTTGTTGACCAAAGATCCAATAGCCACTATCGATGATGAACCAATTAAGGATGTAGATCCAAGAATTTCAAATGTGGCCATGGATATAACCTTGAGTGAGGTTAGAGAGGCAAGGAGGTCAATTTAGATAACTATATTGTCTAATATTGTGAGCATGAGTATGATGTGGGTGATGTATCAAATTCATCTACCTATAAAGAAGCCATTGTTAGTCCTCAATCCAACTTTTGGATCGATGCAATGAAAGATGAGATGACTTCTATGTCACAGAATAAAGTATGGAGCTTGGTAGATTTATCAAATGGCTGCAGATCTATTGGATGCAAATGGGTATTCAAGACCAAGCACGATACCAAGGGATAGGTAGAGTGATATAAAGCAAGATTAGTGGCTAAGGGTTACAATCAGTGAGAAGGTATTGATTTTAAAGAAATCTTCTCTCTCGTGTCCACTAAAGACTCTTTACGCATTATTATGGTTATAGTTGCTCATTTTGATTTAGAGTTGCATCAGATGAATGTGAGGACAACTTTCTTGAATCGAGACTTAGTTGTGGATGTTTACATGTCTCAACCTATTGGTTTGAGGAAGTTGGTAAGGACCACATGGTTTGTAAACTCCAGAAATCCATTGATGGTTTAAAGCAAGCTTCTAGGCAGTGGTATCTCAAGTTTGATGAAGTTGTCACTGCCAATGGATTTAAGGAGAACATCATCGATCAATGCATATATATAAAGGTCAGTGGGAGCAAGTTCATATTCTTTGTTTTATATGTTGATGATATTTTGCTCGCATCTAATGATACTGACCTGTTGATTGAGACAAAGCAATTATTATTTAGCCATTTGATACGTAAGTGATCTCAAATATCTTAATGCCTTTATATAGATATTTCGCAATAGACCTAGTAGCATTCTGAGCTTGTCTCAACAGACGTATATTGAACGCATTCTAAAAAGGTTCATATGTAATCGTGTTCTTCTAGTAAGGCACCAATTGTAAAGAGTGATAGATTTTCCAAAGGCCAATGTCCCCAGAATGATATTGAGAGAGATCAGATGAAAGGAATCCCCAACGTCCTGATATTGCTTTTGTTGTCGACGTGTTGGGAAGATACTTGAGTGATCCTAGTCAAAGCCATTGGAAAGCGGCTAAAAAAGTTTTGAGGTATCTTCAGGGTACCAAGGATCTCATGTTGACATATCTACATACCGACACCTTTGGTGGCTGCTTAGTGATTCCGACATGGAGACTCCATGGATGATAAAAAGTCCAATTCTAGTTATATCTTTATGATGATTGAAGGAGTTGTTCGTGGAAAAGTGTCAAGCAAACATTTACAGCTTCTTCTACTATGGAGGCAAAGTATGTGGTGTGTTATGAGGCTAATTGTCATACAATATGGTTGCGAAACTTCATTTTAGCTTTGGAGGTTGTTCACTCCATTTTTAGACCGTTGAAATTGTTCTGTGATAATTTCACAGCTATATGTTTCTTTAGGAACACTAAGAGCACTTCGCCTGCACATGATGGAAATTTCTTTTTGTGAAAGAGAAAGTTGCAGAGTCCCTCATTTCAGTTGAGCACATGCCTACGACTATCATGTTGGTAGACCCACTAACCAAAGGCCTATTTGTGTGTTTCAAGAACAATAACACCTCACCTACATGGGATTGTTAGGAGCCTAGAATATTTTTTTTAGTGGGAGTTTTGCCTTTTTTCATGTATTTTATGAGGAAAGCTCATGTTTTTCGTTATTACATACACATTTTGACATTTTTCATTATCTTATAATTTTGTGTAATTTTGACAAGATGAACATTAATGGTGTTTTCTTCGTTGAATCAATACTCAGAAGATCAGTTCCAATTTCTCGAAAAAGGGCAAAATCAAAGTTTGGTCAAAACCGGCTTAGATCTCTCGATGACAAACTGATTTTACCGTTGAATCGCTCAAATCTAGCTAGCACGCCGACTCGCCGAATTTCGAGACGGAGTTAGCACGCTTTTTCGAGGCATCAAGTTTCGGGTGCCGTAAAACGATTTTCGATGCAACAAAAGTCACATATAACATGTACCAGCGCCATAAGTGGTATGGAGTAGAAAATGATGAAATGGACGCACAGATAGTGCCGAATGTCAAACTGAAAGTTAAGGGACAAAATGGTCATTTTGGAATCGCGGTTAGAAAAAGACAAAACTCAATAGTGTCACTCCTTTGATTCAAAGACCAAACAAAAACGTGTTGGGGGAGAAAGGCCCACAATGGCTATATTGAAGTAAACAAATGGCAGAGTCACTCTCTAAAAATACCCGCGATCCGACCGCTGGAAAGTCTCTGAGCAAGGAAGGAAGCGTTGTTCTATCGCGAGAGGCCTACGCGTGGGCTCCGGTTTTAGGGAGTTTCGTCAAAGTCCAAGAGGTAGGGGATTTTTCCTACTTGGGTTTTACACTTTGTTTAAGTGCTATATGATGCTCGATCGCATGAGGCCTCGAATGTCAAGCTGATCATCCCAAACACGTGGACCGAAATTGTTTGAATTTATGAAACCTAAATTTGTGTCCGTGGTCGCCGCAGTCGTTGAGTGGTTAATCGGGTATAATTTATGTCATAAATCATGTTGTGGGTTGTATGATACCGAACGCCATGAAATCTCTGTTCATAAAAGTCGAATCGACGATCAAGTCATTTTTCGGGGAATAGTAATCGAGGGTTTCACTATTCGAGAATAGTGTTCAAAGCAAAATAATTTTGTGAAATAATGTGTTTGCTGAGTAATTCAAACTAATTGCTCGTGGTTTGATCATTACCACGTGAGCTAATTCTTGATGTAATTGATGGTGAAATTACACACATGTTTGTGTGATTTAAATTATGTGAATATATGCATGATTATATATTTGCATGTGTTATAGAATTGAAATGGAATTGGCATCATGCATTCCATATGCACTGGGGCACCCTAGGACGAAAGGAGTGAGTGCATGAGGTAATTCTTAAGAAAATGGTTCGGAGGGTAGTCCACACATAATATCAATCATCGGAGTCGGCCCAATTAATATATACATCGGAGGGTTGTCCACAAACAAATAAAACTAAGGGTTCTCATACGTGGCTTAGGCAAGTGTGAGGGAGTCGGGGAGGACTCGGGATATGAGATGATCACAGGGACATTCAAGAAAGATTCATGCATTTGCTTGAATGTGTGTTTATTTGGTTATCGGTGATATGCACTTAGGTGGAGAGTAGCCCACTTAGGGTGATTCCACTACTGAGCATTAGCTCACCCTGTCAAGGGATACTATTTTACATGTACATGGAGCGTGCAAGGAGACGGTTCATCATAGAGGCCGTTTAGAAGAAAGCCGAAATGTGGCTTTGATGGTTTTGCATGTATTGTATCAAGTTTTTCATTTTAATATGTGTTGTATAAGAGTAGACTATTAACCTTGTAACTATGATATATAGTTAGGATGTTTATGAGTATTGGTTATGGGGCCTAAGTGTCGTTACATGTTACTTGACATATTGGATGGGAGGAAATATATGTTGTGAGTATAAATGCAAGTGGGCCCAAGAGGTCATTTTTACTCAGATAGTCAGATAAGAGACCCGCGGTCATCAACACGCTGACGGGCAGCTATATACAGCGCTGGACAAGATTGGCAGAGCCCCGTACAAAGGAGACTCCCCGCCTGATTTTTCGTGAGAAATGCTCCGTCACCGACATCTCACGAGTGTTTCCGCAGGCTGACTGGGTGGTACTCAACTGACCCTGGATTGGGGCCACAACTCTCACATTGAAATGCTTATAGATCAGTAGCGCTTGATTATGTACGATTATTCATCTTCTCGGTGTATTAATTGTATATGATTGGTTATGCCTATATAAGTCTCTTGTTGAAGCATTTGAATTATGATTTTGATTAGTAGCGTCTGATTATGTATGATTTATGCATGCTCTTGATGTGTTAATTGTATATGATTAGTTATGGCTATGTATGTAAAACCCGGGAAAAATTTAATTTTTCTGAAAAATAGCAAAAAGGGTAAAATTTCCAAAATGGGTCAGGGAAGCCTGAAAAATTTTCTAGATCTCGGATGATGAAACAGACTTCACCGTTGGATTCTTCTCGAGAAATCTAGTTACTCAGAAAATTTTCGTCGAATTTTGAGACAGTCGAATTTTTTCACGATTTTCGGGGTAACAGACGTCTAATGATTCCTAAGGACAAGATTTTTATGAGAATTTTGGGAGCAGGAATTACTAAAGTTAAGTTCATTTAAAATTTAAATTTGCACTTAACCGACAAAATAAATTGTTTTGGGGCCGTAAATGCACTGACAAGTCGTGACATGTGGCGCGACATGGGCCAAGTATTTAAAATGGAAAAAAAGGGGTTAAAAGGGGATTTTGGGCAGAAAATATCAAATTTTCTGCTGGGGAAGAGAGGAAAACCTGTAGAGTGAGAGAGGGAGAGAAAAGAAAAATCAAAAATCAAAACTTCTCTCTTCGATCCACGGAGTTCCGTCGGTCGGAATTCATCGGGCTAAGAACGAAAGTTCATCTACTCGACGAGGGCTACGTAAAGTACCAAAAACACGGATTTCGCCTAGATCTGCCAGGAGTTTGAGAAATCAAAGGTTCTTGCTTGTATGTCCACACAGACTTCCTAGAGTTTCTTCTACGCTCCAAGAGGTAGGTATTCTTCCTATTTTGGTTTATTTGCCATTTTAGGGGATGTTTGGTTGAGTTTTAATGCCCTAAGGGGCTGTTTGGCCGTTTTTTCCCTAAGGGGATGTTTGGCAAAATAATGGGTTATGGGAATAGTGCCTTGTTTTGACCATATATGATGTCCAATTTTTGGGGCTGATTTTTGGTTAGAAAAAGGGAGAATTTGGACTAGTATCCTTCAAGTAAATTGTAGCCCTATATGAGAACTTGATGTTAGGCTTTTGAATCACCCAAATTGGACATCTAGAGCCCAAGTTATGGTCTATTTCCAAGGACTGCCACAGGCTGCCCTATTTTGGCTGAACCTACTATCCAGATTTTTGGGACTGATTTTCGATTGGGAAAAAGTGAGAATTTTGACTAGCATCCTTCAAGGAAATTGTAGGTCTATCTGAGAACTTGATGTTAGGATTTTAATCACCTAAATCGGACCTCTATAACTCAAGTTATGGTCCATTTTCCGGGACTGCTATAGCTTAGGCTGTTTAATGGTTTGTGTCCGTATCTGCAACTGCAGTGAATACCAGTTCTTTGGAACTGTTCGAACTATTCTCAGGGTCTATTATGGCTTGTCAGGTGGAATGTTTTGTGGGCATCTCTGTGCCACCATTAGTCTTGAGGATCAAGTGTCATTGCTTGACTAAGAGTGACGTGTTTGGGTGTTAATGTATGTGCTCTAGCATGTTGACATGAGATGAGTTTATATGTGCAAATGGCTGTGACATTGCTCGATTGTGAGTGTGCCACTACTTGATAATATAGTGACCTGTTTGATGTCAATATGTGTACTCCAACATTTTGACGTATGATGAATTGTTATGTGCAATGGCCATTATATGGCTTGCTTGTGTATGTCATTGTTTGATCATATAATGACCTGTTGAATGTGAATGTTGATATATGCTTGCATGATAGGTTGACATGAATGAAATGTCCATGACACCGGTAAGTGGTGTGGATTGTGTTATCCATGTAGCATTCATTATGCATGTGACATGATATAACATGCAATGGCATCTTGCATTGCATATGCACGGGACATCGCATGACATGAGTGTGAGTGCATGGTGGTAGGATCATTAATCAGACATGCCTGATGGTATTTCATGAGTACATGGTAGATTGACATTGTGTTTGGTGTTCGATGGTGGGCTTGGTAAAATGGAACAACGTCCAAAATGAGTCTCATGGTTGCATAAAAGAAAAAGAAAATGAAAAATATGTGTGTTAGGTATAGCAAGAAGAGATAGATACCCCCTCGGATGAAAAACCCGGTATTCTTGGTTAGACATATATATCCAGCGATGAAAGATCGTGAGTTGTCGGAAGGCATGCGGTCATGCAGGAGACCTCGGCAAATTCGCTACCCACAAAAACACACGAAACTTGGTAAAAACAAGTTGATATCGAAGATTGTCCAATTGACTTTGATTTATAAAACAAAAAACTTTTGTTTTGAAAAATGGTCATTGATGGAACATAAATGACAATTTTTACACTTGGCATATGCATATGTAAGGGAGTCGGTGAGGACTCGGGACATGGGATAAGGTGAGTCACATTCTCATCCATGGCATATAGACATTTGAGTAGGAATGTGTATGTTTTTACTTGAATGTGAAATGGCATTGCATGTGCACTTAGGGTGAGAGTTGTCCTTTGTGAGGGAATTATTCTATGGTATTGCTCACCCTGTCGTGAGACCTCTTCAAAGTGTGTGGTAGACAAGAGGATGACGCTCATTCGAGGCCATGATTTTGAAGAAAGCCAGGATGTGGCTTTGATAAATATCTTTGTAAACTATATTAGAATAAGCTAGTTTTAATATATGTTATTTATAAGAGTGTTGTAATAAACTCTTATGGACTATTGTGATATAGTTGTATATTGTGGATAAAGACGTGTATTTGACCGTAAGCGCCACGCTACTACTTCGTTGAGACCTGATGGGTCATGGATATATTGTTATATGAAGTCAGAGAGTCAAAAGCGCTTTAACAAAGGAGACTTCTACCCGATTGTGGAAATGGATCCGTGATAAATGGGACATAATGTTATGTGATCGGTCACCCGATATTCACGAAGCTTCCATTGTGTTAACTGGGCCGGGTCAACCCGACTCGGGTTTTGGGGCTGCCACAATAAATCATAGAAAGCATTTGAGTTATGATTATACCGTCCAAGTGGGAGAATGTTAAATTAATTTATTAATATATGGACTAAGCAAAATTATATTACAATTTTAATTGTAATATTGTGTATATTAATTATGGGTCATTTATGTGATGATTTAATATTAACTAACTGATTACTGCCCAAATAGTGCTATTTTATGCCCTTAATTCTCCATGGATTGAGCACTTTTTGTGTAGTAATCAACATAATTAACCCAATTGACATGTTAAGGACCTAGCATTACTACTAATCAAATTTTGTGGCAAGTTTTGTTGTTTTTGCAGGCCATTTGCACCTGGGTTAGAATCCAAATTTCATTCATAAAGAATTGTTGAAATGAGAGCATCGTAGCAAAAATTGATGAGCAAAAGAAGTGCAAACAAGGTAACGTAAGAAGAATGGCAATTCAGAATTTTTTGCCACTTCAAGAAATATCAGAATTTCAAGACACAAATCCCGCAACTTTGCGAAATTTCCTACGTTGCGAAAATGGATGCTTCCTCGCAAGCCCCGCACTGTTCGTAATCGCCCACCGCTTTTGACTTTTAATCTCTTTCTCTCGCTTCTCCTTTGTAATAATAAGTTCGATTTGTAGTTTTGGTAATTTTGTATGGGGTATGGCTTGATATACCAACTCAAGACTTTGTATGAGACAATCATTCCATTATTGGTACCTGGGAGTTTCCCAGAGCTCGTTTTCTCTCTTTTCTCTCCCTCGTTTTCATTTTCACTGGAGTTTCAAACACCCTCTCGAGAAGGTTTTCTCGCAGGACGAGCGGCAAAACCCCTCCTTCCTGAAGTAGAAGGCACCAAGCAAAGGAACCTACACCTGTGGTTTTATTTTCAACAAGGTATTCACTACTCATTTATGTTTCTTTTAACTTTTAGGTTTAAAACCCTCTCGATTCAATTCTGAATGATTGGTATTTGGTAATCTTTTAGGGTTCAGTGGATTCTTATTGCTAGATCCACTGATATTCATTAGTTATCTTCTATGGATTATTGGAAGGTGGGTCAAGGAGGAATGTCTTCACTGTCTAAGACCATTTCTGACAATAAAGTAAATGTCATTCTCAAGTTATTTGGGGTCAATTTATATAGCTAAACCAAGATCCGATTCGGGAGATGACTATAGGTCATCCTCCCCAACGAGAGGAAAAGACCCGAGAAACCCTAATTTGCCCTAGGAACCTAAGCCCGGTGACCTAATACTTCAAGGACTTCTCTTTTACATTTTTACTCATTTTAATTTTAGTTTTCAACCACCAAACTCCACTGTTTTTAGCAAAATCCCAAAATCCAAATTAAATTCACCCGCTTTACACTTCACCTGTTAGTCATTTGCATGAAGAAAACCCATCCCCGTGGACGATCCTAGAACCACTATACTACATTAGCTATGCTACGGTAGTATAAGGTATTAGGTTTTATAAATTTTGTTGATTCGAGACACTCGATTTTCCCTAACTGGGCATTGAACCAAACGGTACCTTAATTGCCGCGAATCACTAACTATGGGTCCATGGTTACAATCTTCTCCCTTGCTTTGGTAAGCCCATTTAACCAAAGCTCAATTGTTCCCTTGTGCTTTATATATATGACTAAATAGAGCCCTAGAATTTAACAAGGGTTTGGTAGAACACACTTTAGGGAGAAGGAAAGATCCATCTTTACCCTAACCTTTCTTTGATCTCATCCTTTGCAAATTTGGGAGACTAATAACAACTAATAATTCTAGATTCATGTCTGGTATGTTTTCTACTCACTACGAATCGATATGCTTCTTTGTTTAATAAAGTTTGTATTTTGTAATGTATTTATTGGGTCCTTTGATTATTGATAAATTGTTTTTGGATCAATAAATACTCTTGGTTTTTACAAAATAAGTTAGTAGTTTAAGTTTCCATATGGTATTCCATAAGTCGTTTGGGAGGGGATCTTGGATAGGCAAGAGAAGATTGGAGGCAGATTTCAATGAGAACTTACTATTGTTGGAGGGTACCTAGAATCCATCCTTTCCTCCCTCATCTAACCAATCACCAAGTTTCCCAGTTTGAGGAGTATTCTGGTTTGGAGCATGCCGTTCAAAGCTTCCCAATTCCATCCTCCATCTTGTCGGCAATAAGCTTTAACCATTTTAAAGTAATCTTCCAAACTTATCTCCCTCAACGTGTGATTGATTAAGGGAGAATCTTATAACCAAGGATCTTTCCAAAAAAAACATATCATTCCCATTGTATGCTTTGGATCCCATGCCTTTTCAAATGAGCTCTCTTGCTACCACAAAGCCTTGCCATGCATTTGAGTCATTGTGTTTCTTTTTTATTTTGGAGACCTCTAGATTTCCTCTCACATATTGGGAATGTAGGATTTGGCCCCAAAGACAGTTCAGTTTTGAGATAAACCTCCACCCTAATTTAGTCATGAAAGCTAGGTTTAACCTCCGCATGCTCCTAATCCCCAGGCCTCCAGCCTCCTTATCTTCAATTACTGTTGTAAAACATAACATCATCCTTAACATGTTTATAATATAGAAACATGAAACGAAATAGGATTTTACATACCTCTAGCCATTGAATTCATGAAACTCTGAAATTCAAAACCTTTAAATAACTTTATGACTTTTCCCTTGCTTTACTCTCACTATACAATGGTATTCTTAAAAATGAATTATTTCAAGTGAAGCAACAAGAGAGGACCCTAGATGTATTTATAGATTCTCCCATCAAGAATCATGTCGATTATGAATCATCACTACTTTGAAATTCAAGTTTTAGAATTTCAAAAGTTTGAACTTAGTGATCAAACGTTGCACCACTTCAAAATCTTACATTCTCCCACTTGGCGCAAAAGTTAATCAAAATCTTTAAGTAACAAAAATAAATGAATCATAGAGATAGGTCCTCCAATAATGAGTATTATCAACTATGTATCACAATGCATTTCGCTTCTCAAGTACTTAATGTGGTAACGAAAACTTAATGAATAAACCCTATGTTTATTCTAGGTCCAAATGAAATATATTTTCTCAAATGAATTAAAGTGCACATGAAAATGAGAAAAAAACTTAATACTTAAGAATTTCATAAAGTGAATGTATATATACAATTACAAAGAGGAAACAATCCCCATTTTGTCTACATGATCCTCGAATTTCATAGGTGGCATGCCTTTAGTCAAAGGATCAACAATCATCAACTCAATACTAATATGTTCAATGACCACTTTCTGTTCCTTAACATGTTCTCTAATGGCTAAGTAGTTGATGTTGATGTGTCGTCGACTCCCACTCTGTTATTCTAGCCAAGAACACCGCAGCTTGAGTTGTCACGTAAAATCCTCAATGATCAGGAACAGAATCCACAACTCTAAGCCCAAAAATGAAACTCTTAAGCCATACACCTTGTGAGGTAGCCTCAAAACAAGAGACGAACTCGACTTCCATGGTAGAGGTGGCAATCAAAGTCTATTAGACACTTCTCCAAGAAACAGCTGCACCGGCCATAATGAAAATGTACCCAAATGTTGATTTACAAGAATCAACACGTACCAAATAGAAGTTCATGGCTAAAATAGCCAAACTTATCCAAGTTCGTCACCGTCTACATACATATGCTAATCTTAGTTCCTTGTGATACCTCATGACTTTCTTGCGCCTCCAATGGTCCATACCTGGATTACTTTGATATCGCCCTAACACTCCAACTGCATATGCAATATCAGGTCTTGTACAAACCCGAGCATACAAAAGGCTTCCAACTGTTGAACCATATGGAATATTCTTCATGGATTCCTTTTCTAAATCATTTTTCTGGCATTGATTTAGACTTAACTTATCTCCCTTCATAATGGGAGCAACACTTGGTGAACAATCCTTCATCCGAAATCTCTCTAAAACTTTGTTAATATAGGTTTCCTGTGATAGACCTAAAATACCGCGAGATCTATCTTTATGGATCTTAATGCCAATGACATAAGAGGCCTCACCCATATCTTTCATATCAAAGTTTTTTGAGAGGAATTGCTTCACTCCATGCATCATTCCCTTATCATTGGTTACAAGTAAAATGTCATCCACGTATAAAACAAGGAAATGAGTTTTACTCCTACTGACCTTCTGGTATATACATTGATCCATGGGGTTTTCAACCAAATAGAAGTAATTTACTCCATGGAATTTGTAATACCATCGAGGTTTCGTTTTAAAACCGTATACGGATTTTTAAGCCAGAAACCAAATGCCTACCTTCCATAGAAGCAGAAACCTTCAAAGGTTTCCCCATGTACCTCCTCTTCTAGATCACTAAGAAATGTCATTTTCACATCCATTTGTTGCAACTCAAGGTCTACATGCTAACTAAGTAAAATAATACAAGCAGAATCTTTCTTAGATACAGGAGAAAGGTCTCAGGTAATCGCTCCGCTTTGAGTGAATCCTTTAGTAAATGTTCTCGCTTTATATCTTTCAATGTTGCTTAAGGAGTCCCTTTGGTCTTATAGGACTCATTTGCGTACTAATGGCCTTCGCCCCTTTAGGCAACTCTACAAGGTCCTAGACTTCGTTTCCTTCATGGAATCTAACTCATCCTTCATAGCATTATACCACAAATCAGACTCTTTACAACTTATGGCTTGTGAAAAGGTTTTAAGATCATTTTCAGCTCCAATATCAGTTTCTTGTAAATACACTATGAAATCACTAGGAATTGCCAACTTCCTTCCACGAGTAGATCGTCTTAATGTTGGACTATCTGCTTCTTGAGGAGCTTGTGGTTCAACTGTTTGTTTAAGATTATGAGGTAATTCCTGAACTTGTTGATCCTTTGAAAGTTCTCAGCTACTTGTGAAACTTCAATGATTGGTTGTTCAACACTAATTGGAACTTGAGGAATGTTATGAACAATAACCAATCTATCATATGGCATGGAAGGTTGAGTTTCTATATGATCGTGAATGAATTAACCTCGAATTTAATCTTTCAATTGAACAGGTCATTTTCAAGAAACTTAAGTTCCTCGATTCCACAAACCCTAGTCGAATGAGAGATGGACACAAAATCTATAACCCTTAGACGCTTTAGCATAGCCAATAAAGAAACCACTAAGTGTCCTCGGGTCAAATTCTTCTCATGTGGATTATACATTCTGCCTTGCATGACAACCCTAAACGCAAGATATGTCGCAGAACCTCGGTTTCCCAACCCTTTCCATGGGCTCAAAAGGTGTTTTGAGACAAATTAGCTGGATCACGCTTTAATATATGCACTACTGCCTTAAGTGCACAAATTCATAAAAATTTAGGAAGATTGAGTTATACATACTGTGCACCATGTCCACTAAAGTTCGATTCTTTCTTCGCTACACCATTTGGTCTCTGAGAACCATACAAGAAGTTGGGCAACTATCTCATGCTCTTGAAGAAACTTTGCAAATGACCAAGTGTCATTCATTCTCAAAGGTAATCTACCATAGTATCTACCACCTCTAATTTGATCTCACTATTTCAGATTATCACTATCAATTCTCAACTTCAGCTTTAAAGACTTTGAAGGCATCCAATGCTTCATACTTGTTATGAAGCAAGTACACATACATATATCGTGTGTAATCATCCATATCTGGATAGCATATGTCAGTATGTATGATTTCTAATATGTTTGAACTCCTATCAAGTATCTCTTCTTAGACTCGTTTATCCGCTCTTTAATGCAATCCTAAAATCTCAAGATCGTATAATCTAGTACTAAGTACTCCATCTTTTACTAATCTCTTAATTCTATCATGGAGATGTGACCTAATCTCGATGCTACAACATGTAAGAATCCCTATTAATATTACACTCTTAGTGTTATGAACATGCAAAGAATTATTAGTGGCCCTATCTTCTATAAAGAAATTCTATATAGATCATCTACTAAAATACTTGTTCCAATATGATTTGATTTATAAATAAAAGTAAATATATTGTCTTGAAAGGTGAAAGAAAACTTAACGGAATGTCTAGAATGTGAATCAAGTTTCTGAGAAACTTATACATAAAAGGTCCTATCCAAAACTAAAAACAAAGTAATCACAGTTAACGCATGTCCCGATAGCCTCCACATGTGGGCCCATCTTGTTGCCTGATAAGATGCTTAGCTCACTTCCCACTGGCTTCCTTAGGTTTTGCATACCCTGCAAAGAGTTTACAATATGGATTATAGAACCAGAATCAATCCACCAAGTGTTAATATTAACATTAACCATATTAGATTCATAGCAAACAAAGGATAATATATTACCTTTCTTCTCAAACCACTTCTTGAATTTAGGACAATTCACGTGTCTTCCTTACGTAGTATTAGAAACACTTATTTTCCTTCTAATATCTGTATTCCTACCTTCCTTCGATATGATTTAGAAGTGTAAGTCTGAGATGTGTCATTCCTTTTGTTCTTCCCATGAGTTGTAGCCAACATTGCACTTTCATCCAATTCCATCACGAGCCTTTCTTCTTCTTAAACACACATGGTCATTAATTCATTGATTGACCATTTGTCCTTATGTGTATTATAAGAGATCTTAAAAGGTTCGTATTGATAAGGAAGAGTGTTCAGAATAAAGTGCCCTAAGAAGGACTCTAACATATCTATCTCGAGTTTCTTAAGTTGAGTTGTGATGTCCCTCATCTACATGATGTGCTCACACACACCCCTAACGCTTGTGATACGAATGAAAGAGAACTACATTGTTAGCGTACTTGCCAAAGCTGTAACATCCCAAATTATACCCTAATAGTTTATTACATGTTTATGGTATACGTAAGTAAAAATTTCATTTTTGAAATTTATACTAAGGGTAAATTGCAATTCTTCAATCATGTTCATGGACATAAGATAAAAAGATTTATAAAGTAAAATATGATTAGTTGATTTTCAATAGAATGAAATGAAGACCATTGGCAAAGGAGAAATTTAAGTCCAATGAGGATAAGACCAAACATGGTCTTCTAGAACGAGGAATTCCCATTTTAAGCCATGAAGCTAGAAGCACTGATGAGAGAAATACTTACCTTTGGTTTGATTCTCTCCTTTGTCTTAGGTTCTTTGTTCAAGTAGGGAAGGAAGGAAGAAGAAAAGGAAAAAGTAAGCTAGGTTTTTAAGGTTTCAAGAAGATTAAGGTATGAAACCTATATGTATGGAAACTATATGTGTATGGAATAATTGTATGGAAACTATCACAAATCCCTCCTTGTCTAGGTTTGTATAGGAAAAATCCTAATAAAGGTGTTTTTGGTTGGTCTAAGTTCGCTTGAAGGTTGATTTGTTTTGCTCTTTGGTTTGAAGGAAAATTTCGATGAAAAGGTGGTGGCCACCCCATCTGGGGCTACCGACACCCCTCGCCTAGGCGGCGCCTCCTGCCCACTTTCCTAGTCTCGTCGCCAGCAAACCCGAACCCGCTTTTTGTTCCCGGGGTTTTGTTAATTATGGAAACCATCAATTGGATTAATGAGGATCCTAACAAGTGAATGAAAGGGTCCGTATAAGTATAAAAGCTATATGAAAAATGCTCTAAACCTCGCCAGTTGAAGTGCCAAGTAAGCAAACATTGTTTCTTACCCTTATTTGCCAATGTGATTAAGAACAAGAGTAACAAGCTCGGCATCACATAATTGTGAAGGATCGCTAAGACCGGATAGCTATAAAACCCTAGAAAATTCTAATTTTCTGAAAATAGTAAAATGGTAATTTCGGGTCAAAACTCGGACTTTCATATCTCTCGATGATAAACTGACTCACACCGTTGAATCGTCTCGCGAAATCTAGCTACCACGTCGAATTCCGAGAAAATCGAAATTTCACGTTTTTCTAGGCACCGAGAGTGGTGTGGGACACTTGGCACATTGTGAGTGGCTCAAGAGGTGCCACGTGTCATGTGCAGAATGAGTCAAACATGAGCTCAAATTGGACCCATGAAAGACTATGTGGCAACATGTGAGAGGGTGAAAATCCATGGTAGATGGATAAGGGGATAAGGTGTAATCTAGGGAGCCAATGAGAACTTGACATGTGGCAAGTGAGAGGACAATTCTCTTGACCCAACAGGTTTGGGAGGGAAAAAGAGAGAAAGAGAGAGAAAGAGGGAGAAAGGAAGAGAATTTAAAGAGAGGCTCTTCCTTTTCTCTAGATTTTTCTGCGATCAGTCCGTCGAATCCCGGTGAGACAAGAGGCAAAGTTGATCCCCACTGCAAAGAGCTATGCGTAAGTACCAAAACCAGGGAGTTTCGGCCATCTCCGAGTAGGGCTCCTACTTGATTTATTCCTTCACCAAGAGCCATTTTTTTAATGGACGGGGATATCCCGAGGCCTGATGGCCGTATTTCAGTTCCAAAGATTGGGACCGAAAGGATGAAATCCCTAGAGTGGTCGTTGGATAGTTTTGAGACTATGTTTAGACCACGCTTCTACATGACTTCAGGTGTTGTTTGTGTGATGCCAAGCGCTCCAAGATGGATTGTTGGTTTGTTTATTAGCCCATGTGAGCACTTTGTTATTACAGAATGAATAACATGTTGCTTTGTGGAATTTTGTTAATATATGCATGTTTGATATATTAACATGAATTATTGTGAAATGACATATTGCATTTCATATGCACTAGGTAACTGAGGACAAAGAGGTGTGAGTGCATGACATGAAACATGGTTGTCAAAATGAATTTCATTGAAGATTTTCCAAGAATTGATTCTGGAGAGTTGTCCAAACATCAGATCGAGGATGACCTATGACTATTTCCGGAGAGTTATTCAAGAATTCACCCTGAGGGTTGTCCATAACAGAATTTTATCAAAATTAGTATTATGTTTTCGCGATAAAACCTTTTGTTTTGAAAATACCGTTTCACACTCCTGGCTTAGGCATGCGTAAGTGAGTTAGCGAGGGCTCGAGAAGTGGGAAAGGGTGAGTCGCATTCTCATCCATAACATGTAGACCTTCGAGTAGGAATCATGAATTCACTTGAATGTGTGTGTTTGACATTGCATGAGCACTTAAGTGGGGAGTAACCCAATGTAGGAGAATTCAACTATTGGGCATTGCTCACCCCGTCGTGGGATCCCCCTTATTCAAGAAGACGACTCTCACTAGAAGCCACTTTTGAGAAGAAAGCCGACTTGTGGCTTTGATTATATATTTTGTAAAACATGTATGAAACATTCTAATTTATACATGTTTGAATAAGAGTATAATTAACTCTTGAAACTATTGTAACATAGTTGGTTATATTTTGGTGAGTATGGATGTATGGGCCTGACAGGAATATTTACATATGTTCGAGTCCTCGAGTAGAGAGACACTTCATTTTGTGGCATTGAGACACTCAATGGCTACATGTATTCAAGGAGTTGACGGGTTGTCAAATGGACCCCGGTTTGGGGCCAGCTAATGAATAGGCACCTCGATAAGTGTTACGACATCTCTACTGCTACTATGACTGCCATGTTACGACACTTCGTTATGCGCGTGCATGTCTCTCGATTAGTGCTCGACTCTGCTCGCACTACAAGACTTCTGTTAGTGCTACGACACTTCAAGCATGGGCATGCATTATCTCTCACATTTGTGCTTCAAGACTGCTCGCATCAGAACGCACCTTCAAGTACCTATTGTGTTATGTCCATCTCATTCATTATTTCCGGTCTATACAAGCAAACATTTATATGATAAGAATCAGAATAATATGATAGATGGAAATAATTATACGAAATCACAAGTAATCAGTTTTGTCCTATAGTGTACCCACGAGTACCCTCTGTATAAGATTTATGTTCTGCACTCCTAAGAGAGATATGAAAATTCTGATATATGAACTGTTGAATATGTATACTGTAATTAAGGACCACTGTTTTGGTCATATATATTATATGTTTTCCCACTAAGGTATAAGCTTAGCACGACTGTTTCATCCGTGTAGGCACTGAAGAGGACATCCAAGGCATTCCGCATTCGCCAAGGCCAACACAGCAATAGGAGTCCACCATATGTAGGTCTCTGACTTTGTTTTGTAATGTAAATGTAAAATTCTGTAATAGTTGAACTTGTGTAAGTACAAGTAAATGGGACTCAAAAATATATATACAAAACATTTTAAACACCACTACGGTGGTAGTTCTATAATTTTATGTAATTATAAAAATATGATCGAAATGGGCCCACCAATGTCAGAAAATCAGGTAAATGAGTCCCAGTCTCGTGTGGCGCCTCCATCATCCGCCTAGGCAGGGGATGGGGTGTTACAAAGCTTTGTCTTAAGTGACAAATTGTTCGCCAATGGCTTTTAACAAATCTTAGACCTTATCGTATTACTCTCCAACAACCCCTAATGTCAAAGAAGTGATTTTTGTCTTAATGAGCATTACGCCGAGTTGATTGATCTCTCCTATCACTATGTACAAGAATTTCAAATAAAGTGTGTTTTCTCTCACTTCTCGTGGTTTTGATTTTTATGGTACACCGATGTCCATATACCCTAAATGAAGAGAATCCTTTCTTTCCATATTTTGTAGTTGTCACCCTGCGTTCTCGATGTCTATGCATATCAAGCAAACTATGTGTCGAGATATTGTAACAAGTCCAAAAGCTTATGTTAAATGTGAGGCTTATATCACTAATTACATGTGTTACCAACGTACAAGCACACTAAACTATATCTAATTTAATAAAGATTACCTGTGGACTAAATCTTTATTTAAGTAATACACTTTATATGATAGAAATTCCAAATTATTTAATCTTGATGGGAGAACATTGACCTAGGAAACGGATAGGTATATACATTTATATACACCAAAAAAGTCTCTAGGTAAGCCGGAGGTCACAACGTCCTCTTATAATCATCAAATTTTTTGAGGCTTATTGCCCCTTTTGTTGAACTTTCTGTACATGTATAGTTCACACAAGTACCACTTAATGTTCCAAAGTTTCGAGACCACTTTGTATAATTTGCATTTCTATCCTTAAAGAATAAAATTACCACATTATGTACCAATTCATAATTCATGTGGGTAGATTATGAAAATAATATGGCATTTCATCCTAATTAAATATATAATTATAACAAAATTTCCCGTGGGATAAATTTTATTATATTAAGCACAATTAATTTTAAGTTTATGTCGTATTCTTTATGTGATTTTAACTTAATATATAATCTTAATCAATTAAAGATGTTGTGGCTATGCTTTAATTAATCAAAATTATATTAATCACTTGGACATTTTTATAAGTTTTTAGTTGTGCTTGCTAACTTAGGCACCAAACTTAAGTTTTATGTATAAAATTAAATTTTATGAGAAAACCTAAGTTTTTCACAAAATTCTAAACATCTAAACTGAAGGATATAATTTAATTTGTGAAAATAAAATTCTCAAATATAAACCAAATAACATAATAATGAGAAAGTATAATTGGATCATTATATTATGCTCCAAAATGAAATTTTCATAATCAATTACAATTATTATACAAAAAAATGATTTTGTACATAAAATAGTCAAGCATAAATAAATATTATTTGAGCAATACAATAAATAATGCTCAAATACTTAATTAATACATAATGGTATAAGGATCAAATATACAAGCACAATAATGCACTAGCCAAGTTGGCGTGGTGGTAGAGTTTATAACTATTGAATCCTTGCTTTACTCTCACTATACAATGGTATTCTTAAAAACTAATCATTTCAAGTGAAGTAGTAAGAAAGGACTCTAGATGTATTTATAGATTCACCCATCAAGAATCATGTCAATTATGAATCATCACCACTTTGAAATTCAAGTTTTAAAATTTTAAAAGTTTGAACTTAGTAATCAAACGTTGCACCACTTCATAATCTTACAGCTCTTTCCCTATTAATTAGATGTAGTTTCCTGCCATGCCACCTTTTGAATTCCCCCATAAAAGTTCCTCACCTTTTTGTCAATGTTGCCACAAATCCACAAAGCTTCTTTGGAAGAAGGGTCGACTGCATAAGATAAGAGGGGGTGATGCACCCTGCCAGAGTGAGGTAATTGGTCTTCTAACCCTCTAATCTCTCATCAATGCATTCCAGAATATGGTGGAAAGTTTCTACCTTCATCATTCCCATAATAAAGGGAGTTCCAAGGTATTTTCCCATCTTGGTGGTGATTGGGATCTTCGAGAGAGCCGAGATTCTAAGAGCTAGAGTTTCATCCACCCCTGCAGCGAAAGCTATGTTGGATTTTTGGGGGCTGATTTTCTGACCATAAGAGATACATAAAGTGTTGAGATAGTCCATGATAAACCAAGCATATCTTAGAGCCACTTATTAAAGGTTTTATTGTTTCATATTAGACTTGATATTCTTTCAGCATAACTAAAAAATTTTACTCATCTAAAAAGTTGTTCTAATGCCAAACAAGACAACAATTTGCTTTAGATTTTTGGTTGTTTATTTTAATTTTTTTACGTTTTTTAATAATTTATTATGAACTTTTTCATTTAATAAAAAATAGTTATTTAGTTTTTCAAAATAGAGGGATGAATTTGTTTTTTTTTTATTTTACTTTTTAATACTTAATAGTAATAAAATATTATCAAAACACAATCTAATACCTAGGGTATTAATTTTAAAGTCTATTAACTTTAGATTGTTTTTTTTTTATTGGACTCATTCGAGCCAGATCATATGACATGAGTTCTATTCAAAAAGCTAAATTCCAACCAAATACATCAAAAATTTGGGTTGGGTTTGTTACCATTAGATGGCCCCATATATAAATAATGATATGTCAATACTACAATTCCTTTAGAAGGCTCAGTTACTATGTTATACTAAAATTGTAGGATCCTTGAAGGTGATCTATCTCATGCATAACTACTAACGAAGAGGTGTGTAATTGATGAATATCATAACCATTTAGAGATGCTAGATGGTATATCTGTTGCAAATTATTGTTTATTACAACAAAGGACAATTAAAGTTAAATATTTATTAAAATTAAATAAGAGGTTTCACAAAAAAAAAATAGTGTTTTTATTACTTGTATATGAATCATATAACAAGATGAAATGCCTATGAAGGACAATATAGTCATGTAATGATTTACACCTTTGAAAATAATCTAGATGTCAATCCGTCCAATCATCGTCTTGTCATTCATTAATGCATCTAAAATTGTGGCAATACCATGTCTTGTTTAATATAAAAACAAATAAGAGGGAATATGATAACATCTCATTCATTAATGCATCTAAAATTGTGGCAACCTACGTCTTGTTTAATATAAAAACAAAGAAGAGAATATGATAACATCTCATTCATTAATGCATTGAAATTGTGGCAATATCATGTCTTGTTTATGTCATTCTATAATAGAAAAACAAATAAGAGGGAATATGGTAAATCATATAATTGAATTAGTAGTGCAACGCATGGAGTCTCATCATGGTATCACCTGCATATGGTTGTTAGATAATTTACATTCAAAGAATGAATAAAAAGTCATGAGAAACTATTAAAATTCAATAGTAACTATCAATTTGGCATACAAAGTTGATTAGATATTATTTTACTTGATTGGACATGAATCAATCCAACCAGTAACCTAATGAAAAATTCCCGACAAAATCGGGTTACCCGCCCTACCCCATATGGGACACATATGGGGGATAAGTTATTGGGTTATTGGGTTATTTGGTTATAAGGGTTCAAATAACCCTTATATTTACATATATAACCCGTCACTCAAAAAGCAAAAACATTCTCCCATTGAGGACAAATATATTTTTTCTTTTATTTCCCTCCTAAACACAACACATCTCATTCTCTTCTCTTCATCTGGAGAACAAACTCTTCATCTTGCTTTCAAGCCCTCCCTCCAAAACACATATACACTTCATCCTCTTTTTTTCATCCAAACTCTTCTGCCTTGCCTTTCAGCCTCAGAAACCATCCAAAGAACAGACTCTTCGTCTTGCCTTGAAGCCTAGAAATTTTACGCTTTCATCCCTCTCTGCTTCATTCTCAGAACCCAGAAAATCTTTCATTCTCTTTTGTGAAGACTTGGTATTTTATTTTCAATCACAAAAGGAAGAATAAGTTCACGAGTGAGAAACAAAAAGATTTAAACGGTGGCCCAAAAGGAAAAATCTCAATCAAAGGAAGAAGAAAGTGAAGTTATATAGCAAAAATCGAATTTCCAATAGAAAAAGTGCCACAAAGAAAAATTTAAAGCTAATGAAGACAAACTGAGTCTACAAAGTCTGTAGTGTAGTTTTTATATTTTATAAATTTCTGGAATTTTTAACCAAATATTATACAATGGATTTGAGTAGGGTTAAGTCTATTACTTAATATTTTTAAAATTTTGGAAAGTATTGAAAATAATAAATTGTATAAATTTATTTATTTTTTATTTATAATTTTTTTCATATTGTTGTTAAATTATGTATTTTAAGTGAATAAAAACTATATATAATGATTTCATGCAATGACATATGATTATTGACAAGTTTTTAGAGAATTTATGAAAGTTTTAGGATTTTTTGAATTTTTAGGGATACTATGTAATGGTGTTTGAGTAGTGTTTGGTTTGTTCATTAGTATTTTTACAAAATTGGGAACTAATAAAGTGTGTTGAAAATAAAAGATTGCATATTCATTTTTATTTTTTTTAGTTTTTTGTATTATTATCAACCATCTGTATTGTAATGACATTTGATTAAGCATAAGTTTCAAGATATTTTATGAAATTTTATAAATCTTTTGAATTTTTAGGAATATTATGCAATGGTATTTGAGTAGGTTTAGGTTTCTTACTTGATGCTTTTAAAAATTTAGGAATCATTGAAGTGTATTCAATAGTATATATATATATATATATATATATATATATATATATATATATATATATATATATATATAATTTTTTTTAACTCTATATTGTTGTTAGTCATGTATTTAGAGTGAATAAAAAATATGTAACTATTTTATGCAATGAGATGTGATTAAAGATAAGTTTTTAGAGATTTTATAAAATTATAGGGATTTTTTGAATTGTTAGGGATGTTAGACAATGGTGTTTGAGTAGGGTTAAATTTGTTAATTTATGTTTTTAAAATTTTGGGAACCACTGGGGTGTGTGGAAAATAATAAATTGTTATTAAGCTAATATATGATTATACAACATTTTCAATTTTGTATTAAATCTTTATTAACTTCATTTTATTTAATGTATAGGCTATTACGCCCTCAGCATGTTTTATAGTCAAAATACCCAAAGAATAACACTTCCCATCGAAGGCATGCGGCCTGTCACACCCATTTGTAATAGAAAATATTAAAAAGAAGCTCATTATACAACAATTAGATATATTCATGAATTCTTGCTTTGGGCATTTTTTGGTTATGCTAGAACTTAAATTTTCAGCTCAAATTGTGCATCACATGTTATTACGTCAATGTGTTACAAAGAAGGAAGATGAAATGTGGTTTTTAGTGAGGTCAAAGGGATTGAGATTCGGTCAAGATGAATTGACACCGCTGGTTTAAGTTCTTTGGTCTCATCCTCAACATGTCCATCAACATTGAGAATAAGAGATGTTTACTTTAATGGTGAAAACAAAGTGCGTAATGATCAATTGGAGAAAGTTTTCCTTTCTTTTAGTGAAGTGAAGAGAAAGAAAAAGAAGCAAAAGAAAAACCTTGATAATCTGAAAGATGATGACATGGTCAAGTTAGCTTTATTGTACTTTTTAGAGCATGTTCTACTGGGGAAAGAAGGGAAAAATTTAATAGAAATGGAATGGGTTAGTCTTATGGATTGTTTGAAGTTTTTAATAAGTATCCATGGGGCAGGATTTGTTATGAAAAACATTTTTCACTACAGTAGTTTTAGAAACTGGAAAAGTAAAATACCAAGGAAAGAAGCAACAAAAGGGAAATATTGTACAAGAGGCATATAGTCTAATAGGGTTTCCATATGCCTTCCAAGTTTGAATATATGAGGCTATTCCAATTATTGGAATGAAATATGCTCATCATGTTGCTAAGAGTTGCCCAAAGATATTAAATTGGAGTGCTACTTCTACACCAAGGTCTATGGAGCTCCAACAAATTTTTGTGGACTCTAATGTGAGTAATTTAAATTATATTAACTTAAGTTAGTGTTGTCATTTACATTCTTATATATGTATGTTTATGTTTATTAATTGAGTTACTTAACTTGAATTTGGCAGTTATCCTTATGCTCCCTGCTTAAACCTACTTTGGAGGAATGTCAGCAAGAGTATTACAAGTATTTGAATACGTCTAAGTCATTGCATGATGTTCCTCTAGAAGTTTTATGCCAACTAACAACCCCACAAGATGATACTATAGGTAGAGTTTTAGACTGAAATACTTTATTTGAAAAAAAATTATAAAATTAGTTTGGAAACCAAATTAATGTCCAAAAAGTAGCTGCACGTCATATCCATGATGTATAAGAATTGAACTTGTAATAATTCTGAAATGAATGGGGACAAATAAAAGACCCAAATGTTGTTGTCCAAGACAACGGAAATTGAAAAAATTTAAAAATCAAATGTCGTTGTCCAAGACAACGACAATTGAATCAAATTCAAATCCGCAGTTCGTGATTGCGGCATTTGAACTTTTGAAGGAAAAAATGCTATCAAGAACAACAGCATTTTCCAAACACACTAGTTTGGGTATTAGTTTGGCTGAAAAACTAAATTCCTCATTTTTTTTCTCCATAAACACTATTTCGATCTAAAACTCGAGAAAATGATGAAGATGACCTAGTTCGCCTTTCGATGTATATAAGTACATATCATTGCTAGGATGGAAAAACAATAAGGAAGATGATTATTTCATCCCTTCAATGAAGGTAATTTCACTATCAAACTTTTTTCTATAAATACCACATTTTCTAGTTCAATTGTAATACAAAGTTGAAGCGAATATTCAAATTGAGAAATTAGCATAAGTTAAGTTCTTCATCAATTTACTTAATCATAACTAAGTGAAAGTGGATATTATTTTTTTCTCAATTATATCAATATTATTTTTTTCTTAATTATAATATAGTCATGCCCTAATTTATTTATGTTTTAAATTTTGGTGCTTAATAATGTATGACAAGTTGAAGTTTGATTTGTTTATAACATATGCAGAATCTGTGGATAGGGTTCATAAAGCATAGAGAAATATGTAAATATAATTACAACTATCTCGAAGAGATACGAAAGAAATCAAACACAAAGATAGATGACTTAAGGAAGCTTTATTGGATGTTAGGTGATATTTCTTATTGAATTTTATATTTTATTGTACAAAATTATATAGTGTATTTATGTATTTACGCTTATCTTATTATATGGTGCATCATTATTTGCCAAAGTGGAAAATCACCCGCGATATACGTAATGGATGGCCAAAATTTGCTACAAAGGGACAAGATATCAGTATAGACTATGATTCATTTAATGACAAGTTTGAGAGTTTCATGAAAGATAAAGAGGATGGGAATCATGCCCATATGGATGTCGAAACCGATAAAGAGATTGTAGTTGCAGAAAAACACATAATAGGGATGGAGAAGGATGAAGATATGAGTCTTGATCCAATCATTGATATTAAAACTATTCGACACCCTCTAGTTTATCGAAACTAGTTTATAAAATAAAGCAATGTCCCCTATTATATTTAAGCTTAAGGTGTGGAATTGAAAAGGTCTTATTTTTTACAAAGATCCTTTCACACACCCTACAAAGAAAGTGAAAATAAGAAAGGAAAGAAACATCATTAGACTTTAATCATTTTCAGTCTATTTTCGAAGAAGTAAGGAAATCCTTTCATAATTGGCTAAGTATTTAAGAAGGGTAATTTATCTATAATTGAAACTTGTAATTGTTTATTTTTCACATGTTCTTTACTTGACTATGGGTTCATTTTATTTATTTATTTATTTTGCAATATGAATACAATAAGGCCTACGGTTGATCTCGATTACTTGGATGTAGACAAAGAATGGTTCCAATTACTAGTTCAACATGGTGCATGGCTAAAAGACACGGTTTGTAAATGTTTTTATTGTGTTTGATTTTTTCTTATTATTATAGTGACATATTCCCTGTCACGGCCATTGAAAGTAAGAACCTGAGCTCCTAAGTAAGCACGCTTTCAACTTATCAAAACTCCTTTCGACATTTTCACTCCATCTGTACTTTTACATTTTTCTCGGGAGCAACTGGGCCATCTGGCTACAAATATAGAAAACCCCTAACGAATCTTCTCGTAGTATCCCGCTAGTCCTGTGAAACTACGCACTTCGTAACATTTCTAGTGGCTTCCATTCAACAACCACTTCTATTTTCTGATCTACTCTGATTCCTTCTTTCGATACTACATGCCCAAGAAAGGACACTTCATTCTTCCAAAACTCACACTTGCTCAGTTTCGCATACAATTGCTCTTTTCTCAAGGTCTCTAACACTACTTGAAGGTGTGTGTCATGACTTTCCCGATCTTTTGAATACACAAGAATGTCGTCTATGAACACTACAACAAATTGATCCACATACGGTTGGAAAACAGGATTCATTAGGTCCATGAAAGCCGCTGGAGCATTTGTCAATCCAAACGGCATTACAAGGAACTCATAATGTTCATATAACGCCCTAAATCGCCGCCTTATGCACATCGGCATCTTTAATTTTCAACCGATGGTACCCAGACGCAAGTCAATCTTGAAAAGATACTCTGCACCTTTTAATTGGTCAAACAAATCATCAATTCCGGGTAACGACATACTATCTTACCCTAACTTGTTCAATTGTCTGTAATCACACATAGCCAAGTGTATCATTTTTCTTTAAACAAAAAAGCACGGGAGCTCCCCATGGTGATACAATTTACTCATCAAACCCTTTTTCTAGCAATTCTCGCAATTGCAATTTCAATTCCTTTAGCTCTAAAGGGAGCCATTCCATACTGTAATGGATGCCTGCAGTGGTGGCACCCGGTACAAACGCTAATAGCAAACCTAATCTCCCTATGTGGGGCAATCCTGTAACTCTTCCTAAACACGTCCTGAAAGTCGCCAACAAGAGGGATATCTGACACTAGGCCCTGCCTCACCGTATCAATCACATAAGCCAAGTAAAGCTTCACATCCTTTCCGCACCATTGTTCCAGTGGGTCAGCGGATATCACATTATAGTGATCTGACCTCTCAATCGGCGAAAGCTACTTCATCTTCATCCAGTGTCCTTAAGGTCACTTCTTTCATTTTATTACCGACTATCGCTCCGTTGTCGACAACCGCTCCATTCTAATATTACACTAAACTCCCGAAGGATAACTCAATTAAACTCCCAAAATTCATACTCTCAGATTTTGATGGGACAATCTCTATACACTTTGTTCACACAACACTATGCCCGAGCGGTTCGTCACCAAGATTTCATACTCCGGTTTCACTCTTCTAAATTACCCAAGTTGGGTATGTCATCGTTACCACGTGATGAATGGGTTGACCCTGGGTCTATCAATGCATGCACAATAGTATCAAAGATAGTGAAATTACCGATTATCACATCTGGAGCATCGGTATCTTCCATTGCGTCATTGCATATGCTCTAGCTGGAGCACTCCACCATCTTCGCCTTACCCAAAGCTCAGGTCCCTTGTCTCTAACACTCTAAGGATGCAACACTCTTGTCGCCTTTGTAACACTAAAGTCGCACTCCCAAATTCAGGGTGCCGTAAATGAACAAGCTGTGGACACCCTTGCTCGATGCTCTTTCGATCCACAAATCAAACAAGCACTGTGAAGTCTCCAACATTCTCCTTATGATTTCTCCCACAATGGGAGTTAATGGAGAGCAATCATTCTATAGAAGGACCTCCCGGTGTACCCGCAATCCGATGGTGTTGGTAGAGTAAGTATTCCCACGGTGAGCTCAGGTTATAGACCGACAGAACCCCGTGGGTCCCTCTTAATTTCTTCCCTTGCTGTTGTTATGAGGCCGGACTGACCTGGATTTTCTTTCCTCGTCTTTATCCTTTCTTTTTCCTTTCTTTACTCTTCCACATTCAATGCACATGTCACAATTTTTGAGAAACTCATGGCAAAATGTCAGGACATGGGCTCCTAATATGGTCACAAGGCCGCTTCTAAACCTACGGCACTCTTCTTCCTCACTCACAAGTACCTCGGGAGCATACTTGCTCAACCGCATGAATTCTCTCGATATTCTAATACACCTATTTGTCTTTGCTTCAGACATGAAACCCTGCCTCATGTTGTTCGATAAATGCCACTCCACATAGTGCTTCTTGAACTCATCCAAGAAGAACTCCCATGTAATCCTCTCTCGAAGGTGCGGTCCCGGTCACGGAAACCCACCTCACCGATAAGCCTCATCCTCGTAGTACGAGGTCGCACATTCCAACTTCTCTTCATCTCGTGCAATGCATTTGCACAAGCATTCGCTCTACTCGAGCCACCGCCATAGAAGGCTCATCCTCTTCTTCCCATGTAAATTCCACAGTCGGTACTTGCCATTCTTCAATGGTCGATCGCTGAGCAATCATACCGGTCGCCTCGTCTCTAATGCCTCGAACTAAAATGGCCGAGATACCAGCAGTACCTCGCCACTCGCTCGTTCATTCATTGGTGGGGCATGGGATGCTTGCCCACCTTCCACACTAGCAGACTGCTTCGCGAGTCCCCCGTCATCCTCGACCCTAAGGGTGCTTCAAAGCCAGCTCCATGCTTATCCTATTAAGACCAAAGAAGATCCAAGGCTGAAATATGTCAATCCTTAATATGCAAATGAAATGCATGTTATACACAATTTCAAAATCATTTACAAACAATTTCAAAATCATTTGCAAAAAATTTCAAAATCATTTTGTAGAACCGCCTAAACCTAGGCTCTGATACCAATAAAGCTCGTGGCCCACTCATCTGCACCCGACCCATTCGGGGCGTGATCCGAACCGAAACCGGGACGCCACTAAAATCACTCAAAATCATATCTTTATGAAGCTTATTTCAAAATCTGGCAAGCCCATAAACATTTATATTTAACAAAAATACATTTTACAATGAAGGCATTCAAGCCTTTTCAAAATGATTTACAAAAATAGATGTTCAGAGTTCAAATTGTTTTACATAATATCAATATCCAAAAGAAAACATGAAATGAATGCACATGTCTGAGCATACTCCGAAATTTCCTTCTTTATGACTCGACGCTCCGATCTTGGGTTCGCTCTTGATCACTATCTATCACTGCACTACAAGATTGGTAAACAATACGCTACAAGTGATTTTCATGCTACTGGTTCTATACAACCATTCCTCGCTCCAAATTTTAAATCAATTCATGCAATTTAATAATTTAACTTTCAATCTTTCGATGATCAATATAAATACAATATATACTTTGTTATATATATACAATAAATTATAGTTCATTATCATCCATAAATACATTTTCATAATCAATATTTAAATTCAAATCAATCTGATTATGCTCATAATTCGGCCAGTCAGAATCAATTCGGGCTTCGAATTAATTCACGAAGATCAACGCAAGAGGTTAATCAATTCAATAGTAATTCAATCGGCGAGGTCAATCAATCGGGCTATGTCTTGATCACTTAACTTATGTCTGACAGATAATGAGTCACCTAAGACGGTCCTCTGGGCCGCAGCCAAGATTTACATGGTTTTATAACACAAGATAGCCCAATGGGGTCGCCACTCGGTTATAAACAATCAACAGGAATACTTTGTCGATACGTCCTACTGGGTCATGATCTGAAAGTGACACATCAATAGTTCGTAGATCGCATTGACCCCATCAGATATCAACCAGCCTTTAATGCTAAATAAACTGCTAAATATCTCCACGGCGCTGCCTAAATCCTTTATAGCAAAATATAGTACAATATGTACGCTGTATAAACAGCTTTATTTTCAATAATCATGCAATTTTTATATGCAAACATTTCACAACTACTTTCTCAAATCAATTAAATCAATTCAATATGCTTAAACAAACATAAAAAATCGAAACGAGAATAGACTGCAGAACAAACCTGGTAAATCTTTTGCACTTGATTCAACTTGAATCTAAATCTCGCTTGGCTTCTCCTCGTTGTCCCTATTCCAAACCATTAGTAAAAGAACAATATTATTCACAAGGTATTTCAGCAGCTTGTTATGATCAATTTTTTGAGTTTGAATATGGGTCTTCAAATTCATAGGTAGAGCAGAGTAGATGGATTTTACCAATGGGGCTTTAAGATAGAGTCCAACACCAATCGGAGTTTTGATTATGAAATACACCTTCCGTTTATTATACTGCAGTCAATCTCGAATCGATCAGTTGACCTGACCTGACGAGCCTGATCGATCAATTCTGATCAAACATCTTCTATCCTCCTTAGGTATGAAAGTATTCTGACCCAATGGGCTTCCATAGAGCTCCAAGAACACCTAAACGTGAGCCGGATTACACACTTTCCAAATCGGCGCCATGCGTAGTCAACCCCCGACGAGTTAACTGAACCGACGAGTTGACCGTCCCTGACGAGCTCAATATAACGCACTGGTCTGACATCTAATATCCTCCTCAGGGAATATGAATGTATTCTTGACTCAATGGGTCATAGAGTCCAAGAACACCTAAATCGGAGTTCAAACGAAGGAGATATGACCTCTGGGTTGGAGGTCATGCGTAGTCAACCTCAAGAGTTTGAGAGATGGTCCTGGCAAACTTGGTCTATCACCTAGGTCTGACATCTAATATCCTCCCCAGGCATATAAATGGTATTCTTGACCAATGGCCTTCATAGAGCTCCAAGAACACCAAACGAGTTCAACAGCGGAGATGGCGACCTTCCCGGGTTGGAGGTCATGCATTGTCAACCCGGGACGAGTCGAATTCTGAACCGACGAGTTATACTGATCTCAAACTTGGTCTATCACCTGGTAGACATCTTACCATCCTACTTAGCAGCAGAATGTATTCTGACTCAATGGGATTTCCATAGAGTCCAAGAACACCGAATCGGAGTTCAAACGGCTGAGATATGACCTTCCGAAGTTGGAGGTCGCGTGAGTCAATCCCGACGAGCTATCCCAATCGACGAGTTGAGATGACCCCAGCAAACTTGGTCTATCACCCGGTCTTGACATCCACAGCCTACTCAGGCATATGAATGTGCCCTTGACTCAATGGGCTTTCCATAGAGCCCCAAGAACACTGAATCGAGTTCAAACGTAAGGAGATATGACCTTCCAAGCTTGGAGGTCATGCGAAGCCAACCCGACGAGCCGACCGAATCGATGAGCCGACCTCGTCCCGAATGTTCGAAGCTCTACAAGATTGAGCCCACGACCTTCGCATTTGGTGGCGCTCGCTGACCTCTGCTGCATGAGGTCTGCCGACCTCTGCTTGACGACCTCTATGACTGACCTCTCACCCACTTGACTGTTCAGAGTAAAAAGACCATAACTTGGTCCACAAATCGAATCAAGAAATTCAAAATCTTTAACACTGTCACTGGATGTGTTACAATTTTACCAGAAGGACCCACTACCAAATTCCCTTATTTCTACCCAAAAATCAGCTCTAAGGTCCTAAGCACGCGCACCACACAATGTGGCAAATTCTTCCCCTTGGTTTTAAATGCAACCAACCATTCCCCCCATGTAATCCACCAATAACCCTTAGTATAAATGACCAAGTAGTGAAGACCTAATTTCATGGATTTTGTCGAAACTCTCCGATTCCAGTCTTTACTTGTAGCTCTTGTCACTAGGAAGGACTTTCCTTCTTGCTTCACCTGAGACCTATGGTCCGATTGTTGAAAAATCTAGAAAGAAGGTAGAGCCTCTCTATCTAACTCTCCCTCTCTTTTCTCCTCGTTTTCCCTTTCTTATGGATCAATTAATCAGACTTTAAATAGAGGAAGCTTCCTTTCCTACATGTCACATGTCATTTCCTTGATTTGTTTTCTTCTTTTTCTTTATTTTATTTTATTTTATTTTTATATATTTAGGTCCCTCCATTTCTATTCTTCATTTAAGTTCCTGTTTCACTTAGACATATAAACTTATTTACAATTGGACCCTTAGGTCCCCATTTTACAATTTCCATATTTTCTTTTCTACAGTTTATTTCTCTGGAATCAATAATCATTTAATCAATATTCATCTAAAAATTTCTAGAAAATACCTAAGTTGGCACACTATACCTCGAATATATAATAATTTTTATTATAAAAATTCTGTGGTATTTTACAAGTATAAATTCTCATATTACTATATAAGTTATTATTTTAACTTCTTTTTTTTACCATTTCTTATATAGGAAAATGTTAAAGCAAGGTGGGAGAAACATGGTAAATAAATATAATCAATTCCAAATGCAAGAAGATGATGTTCTTATTGGCTATGCTAATATTTTACCTACGCCTTCATCAAATGGTCTAAAGTAAACATCATCTATGTTCCTATCAATATTAGAAGTATGCATTGGGTATTAGGAGCAGTTCACCTTCCTCAGAGGAGGATATTTGTGTATGACTCATTAATAGGCATTAATAGTGATAATCGATCGAAGGCCGCCATCACACCTTTAGCTAGGATGTTACCACGTATCTTGCATGTCATAGCGTATTATGGGGAGAATGGTGATCCTAAAGGTGAACATCAATGAACAGTGAATGGTTTCACGATGCTCCTCAACAAAAATATGATTAAGTAAACAAATATCCAATCATTCATCTTATCGTTTTACCTTTTTTTTTTTTTTTGTCTTATACAATACAATTTTCATAATGATCTTACTTTTGATCATTTGTGTTTCATGCAAGCAGGTGATTGTGGAATGCTCTTACTAAATATGTTAATATTTGATGCATGATTGATGAGCTAAAAGTCATCTATTTTAGTCCATTTTTTCTCGCTTTAATTTTCATATCAAAAGAGACAATTACTTTGCGTAATATGAAGAAACTCACCCATTTGTTATTAGCAGTAGAATGGAAGAAAGAAGAAAAGCAAGAGAAAATGCGTAAATAAGTGGAATAAAAAGTGCATCAATCGGGCAGAGCGTAAATGAAAAGAACCGGGCCGAAATATTGATGCGCTTTAAGTTACATAGCCCGGGGCCAGCGAGGTCATCGAAAAATCAAGGAAATCACGCAGTCGCGACACGGATAACAAGATATCAGAGGTCACGACCGAGATCGCCATGAGAAAGCCGCGAAAGCATGAGCTAAGGTCACGAATGCGAGATCAAAGTCGGATAAAGAAGAACCACAGTTCAAAGCTACAGAGTCATGAATCGAAGTCGCGACAAGATACTGATGTCGCGACATCAGGAACAATCAGTTGAGACTTGTGGAGGCATGAAGTGATGTCTCGATAAGGGATTGATGTCTCGACAGCAAGATCAATCAAAGGAAAGATACAAGTGGCGATGCGATTTGCAGCATGCGAATCGCCTGATGTCATTAACAACATATTGATGTCGCGACATCATGAGGAAATGGGCTTGAACTCCGCATCCTTTAGTTGGACAAGCCACGATAAGAGATCACGTCACGATATCCGGGCGACAAGTTGAATGTCACAGAAGACAGAGCCGACGTCGCTGACGCGGAGATCGACGCCGCGACGCCAAGAGCGACCAATTGAAATATACAGTTCAGATGTCACGACAAGAGATTGTTGTCGTGACACCAGGAACAACCAGTTGAAGGCCCCAGAGAACTAAGTCGATGTCGCGACAAGAGATCGATGTCGCGACATCAAACCTTCGATGAAAGCCGAAAGAAATGAATCCACCGCCACGACAAGAGATCGATGTCGACATCGGCGATTCCAGCTGGACAAACTTAAGTTTATTTAGTTGATGTCAATGACAGAGAATGACGCCGGCATCAGAGCAACATGTAAAGCCTACAAGTTAAGTAAATCGATGTCGTTAAGAGTGTGATGTCGCTACATCACTAATGATCGCGATCAAGACCGTGATAGACAAGAAGCTAAGGTCGCGACGTGATCGGGTTACATGGATGATGTCAGGACAAGGAATTGAGGTCGTGACTTGGAACAAAGGATTCTCGCCCGATACTCTAAAACTAATAAACAGTTACATCGGGATTAGGGCCCAACCAAAACCCCATAAATAATGCGCCTATCCGTATGTGATGTAAGCTTACGGCCATGCACGAGTCCGGATAGCCAAGGCTCATTTTCTTTATTTTTTTTCTTTCCTTTTCTTTTATTTTTTTATGGAAAGATTAGATTAGATTAGATTTATCGTTCTAGTTTTTATCGGAATTGATGTTATCGCTTTGAGCAAAAGCCGAAAAGCACTTAATTCTTTTCAAACACTACCTGAATGTTAAAGTTCGCATAAATTTCGAATTCGCTTCTCCAGCTTTCGAAATGCAAGTATTCTATGATCGAGGAATGAGGTGTACCCAAAGAATGAGAAACCCAGCCTCCATTAAATGAATGCTATTGTCGAAATTACTCTTCCTATTGTTATTTCCAAAGACATTGCGAATATCGGGCCATGAACTTACTGCCATGGGTTTAAGGTTTTGATCCTAATATCGCTCTATAATCTATTAAGAAGCGCTTCATCATTTCGATTTCAAGGAGGTCCTCCGAGTGACACAGAGATGACATCTGAGTTATGAATATTTCTTTGAAGGTATATTAACCTTCTATTAGAGATCTAATAAGCTTTCATGAGTTTACTCATAAATCCTCTTCCTTGAAATCGAGGAACGAGTTGAATGAGTTATCAATTTAAACAAGCGTAGAGCTCACCTCAATTCGAATAAATAAGCTAATCCCATGAAGCGTAGATCTAATCAAGGAGAGGTGATCTATTTTAATTTGGAGGAAGAGTAACCCTCGAAGTTGTATATCCTTTCTTAATCTATAACTTGGGAGCTATGTGTACAAACATAAAATGGGTATGAAGTATTGCAAAAGAAAATACCCAGACTGGGAGGTCCTCAAGCAGCAGTTATCTAATCCCGTGATTCGAGAGAATCGCATCAGAAATTAGATAATGAAATGAAGTGCGCGGAGAGATCCAAACGAACTATTAACGCTTTGGACAGATTTTGAAATCTGGAATTCACAAGAAAAATTTACAAGTTGACAACGGGAATTGATACTTCACAATAGCATTGATTTTAATGTGTTCTCTGAACGATAATTATTCAATTTCTATTCATTATCCTAACTGCTAATTATTCTTTATTCTTTATATTCAAGTTTATTGTTCATTTCAGTTATTTCCCTTTTGATTCGTTTAAATTTCCAAAGACCTTAATGCTGGATCTACTATCATTTGGTAGTCCAAATAGTATAGAAATTGAGTAGTCAGGGTAGTTGATTTAGAATTCTCGAGATCTCGTGGGAATCGGATATCCGGACTTAAATCCATTTTATTACTTGTCAATTCGTGCACTTGCGTAATATCGACCAAAACCAAACTTTGAAAATGATTTACTCTAGGAGATATTTGGTTTATATAGCATATGTCAACAAGTTTTATGGCAAGATTGCCCTGATTGTATTAACAGTCCTTGGTAATAACGTCGTAAATTTGTATATGTATTTTGGTCACTCAACAAGTTTTATGATGCCGTTGCCGGGGATCGAAAGAATTTAATAAATCAATATTCAGATGAAAGAAGGATATACTAATTTGGACATTTAAAGAAAAAGAACAAAAATAGATTTTCATAAAGGGTTCATTTTAAATACAACCTTAAACGAAAACACATTGAATATATTTGTTGTTTTGACTAATCCTATTAATGGGAGTGTGTCTTACTTTTTAAAAACATTGATGCATAGGAAGTGTAGTAAACTGATCCGAGTCTCCAAATTCGACATCGAATTAGAGAAAACACTTCGCAGCTTGAGAAAGACAAGGAAAGCAGAAAACACCACCATGACAGATGAAAGATTAAATGGTGCATTCAACTGTGAATTTGGTGCCAGAAGTACCTCAAAGAGGCGAGATAATTATGGATGACCTCGAAATCATTCATCCAAAACAAGCATTAGTAGTGAGACAAACCCAAGAATAGATGCTAACAATTTAGCTCAAGCTGCCCCGATCACTAGGGTTCAAATGTAACCAATTCACAGACATCCTAATCGAAGACCCCAATGAACACTTGGGAAAATTTCGAGATAGCCAACCACGCTTAAATTGAATGGTGTATGCAAAGGTTGGTTGTCGCAATTGTTCCCATTCTCCTTAAGAGATATAGCTAAAATATGGTTTGACTCACTACCAGATGGATCTGTTAATACATGGGAAGAGCTAATGAAAGCTTATTTTAGCAGATTCCTTCCCCCATTTCTCCTTTTAACAAAGGAAACAACTATTTTCAAGCTAGGGAAAATGAGGGTATGTATATTGCTTGAGATGAAGTTTGCCAGATGCAACATGAGACCTTCTTCCTCGAATCCTCGTGAGAGAAGCAAAGTAGCCAAAGGGAGGGCATGATTGAACTGAATAAAGACAAGAGAAGCCAAGCTTCGATGCATTGGACACATTGGATGAGTAAAAGAAGATCCAACTAGAAACTAAAATGAAGCAGAAGTCTGGTGGAAAGAATGATGATTTTACAAAGAAGAACCTCAAATCACATTTCAGACACCGTTA
Source organism: Tetrastigma voinierianum (assembly GCA_016808115.1). Taxonomy (NCBI): domain Eukaryota; kingdom Viridiplantae; phylum Streptophyta; class Magnoliopsida; order Vitales; family Vitaceae; genus Tetrastigma; species Tetrastigma voinierianum. Next base: position 453,629 of record JAEQBH010002353.1, on the reverse strand, counting down.
TAACATGGAAAAAAAAGGGGAGTTTCTCATTCTTATCTCTGTTTTTTATTTTACTTGCATTTGATTTGACATAATTGTTAGGATTTTATATTTGATATAGCATGACGTAAATGTGTGGAATGTTTATCATGTTAGAATTTTTGTGATTTTTTCGCTGTTAGGAATTTTAGGAATGTGTCAATGTTTAACTATCGAACATGAGACAAAAATAGAAATTGTCAAATTCTTGCATGATAAAAATAAATTGAGTGGTAGTTGTTTTGAGGAGAAATTTAAATAATTGAGCATAATTATGGAATTAGATTGTTTTTATTTTTGGGACCTAACACTATTTTGAGAGGGTTAACCAAGAATGTCGGGAGGCGAAGAATAAAAAGTGGACAAGAAAGCTTCAAACCGATGAAGCTTAGTCATAATCGAATTATAAGAAGGGAAGGCAAACAACTTGTCAGGATCTAAATTTTCGTGTCACAACATAAAAATCTGGAAGTAATGACCTCCAAAGAATAATGTCCGACGTATTGGTTCAATAGTTATGTCACTTTAAAAGACGTTGTCCCGACATTGAACTCAGCTTGGTTCAGTCTCGCTAAAATCCATGAAACTTAATTCACCCAAATTCTTACAATTTTGCGAGAATAAATATCATACAATGCAATTAAACTTATCTCTATCTTAACCAAATTGTGAATATTCTCGCTTCAAGGAGCATAATCAGAGGAAGGTTAAGACATTCAAGAAAAACGATCAAAATTCTCAATGAAAGCCACAAATCTTAATTGGAATTATAAGAAGAAATTAAATTGAAGAATCTCATTTAATCTTCCATAGAAATTGAAGGAAATAATAAATAACCTTGTTCTTCCCAAGAGCACTAACTCACTATAAAAGGATGGAGGAACAAGGAAGAGGAAACAAGCAAAAGAATGAAGAGAAGGGAGTGATGAGCAAAAAGGAGTCCAAGGATTGCAACATCGTTTTATGAATGAATGGAGTGGAAACAAACCAATCATTCTTATTTCATAAAAACGTGGTGTCATCCGTGAGAGCGGTTGATGGTAAGGGAATATGGATTAGTTAGAATCCATCAACAAAGAAGTCTAAAGAAAAGGAGAAGTAAATTTCACTGCTCACCACCTTGTTAACAAATTAATCACTTTGAGGAGCTCAAGGTCCGTGAACCAAATTGAAGAGGAACAAAACCTCCTGGATAAGATATAGGATTTTCGAGCAGGAATTAGAGAGTTTTTCTCAAACTTAGTTACAAAAATGTTTGTAAATGAAGCAGATTATACAATATCGAAAAATTTTGATATTTGAATAAAATTTCGCCGACTTACAAATTGGTTGATCATGATGTTTGAATTTTGTTTGCATTCGGTTTATTTTCTGTTTAGGAATCTCAATTAATAATTCTTCATATGTTCGAATTGTTCGAAAGAAATAGAGGCATGAATAAAGAAATCGGAATTGGGAGTATATACTGCTCATTTAGGATTCATGAAGGTAAAATTATAAATTGGTCGCTGACGGAACAAAAATGCTTGTTAAAATAATGTAAATAGACAGTGAATAACCCAAGTCTTGGAAGAAATAATACACATCGGTCATCAACACTATGAAACTTTGATCAAATTAGGAACATTTTTCTCGAAATTCATAATTTAGAGTCAGTCCTAGGAACTTGCTTTAATATTGATGAAGTAAATCCTAGGTGAAAAAAACCAACATGAAATGATCAAGGCCATCATTGGCAGCTTGAGCCTTTATAAGCCTACCCTCAAAATATGTTTATGCATATTCTCTAGTTCCTGATTTGAGCCAAGTAAGCCTTATTTCTTCAATAAACAAAGAATGAAAACTCAAATTCCTCTGCAATAAACTGGGCAGCAAAGAACCTAAATCGTCTGGGCTTAAAGGTTCATAGTGCTTAGTATAAGGAAAGAAATAAAGTTTGGGGAATATTATTCCCCAAAATTTTGAAAGAAAGGGATTGAAGAAGTAAAAGGCAGAGATTAGTGAAATAAAGAATAAGTTTTGTCTTGTGGCCTATTACCCTTGACCCATTAAGCTCTCGTAGGGGTGTTGTAACACCTAGTACCCTAATGTCAACTGGTATGGGAGTTGATAGCCCAAAGTTTTCTAAGAGTAATAGAAAGACTAAGAAGACAAAACATTGCACTATTCCAAATCTCAAAAAAAAAAAAAAGAATTATGGAAGTTGAAATTCCATAAAAAGAATTCAAAAAAAGAGTAATTAGACCAGATTTATGAGAACTGGGAAGGAACAAAGAAGAAAGATGAAGAAAGATGAAGGCAACAATGAAGAAACAAGATGGAACCGAATTTACAACCTAAATTCCTTTATCTACCCAATTACCTAAGCCCAATATTACAAGCTTGAAAGACCCTTGATTCCTTAAGGTTGAAGTTACCTTACATTAATATGCGGCATCAACAGTTAAAAACAGCATATAGACTCAATAAATGTAGCTAAGAAAACTTCCGTAAGATTTAATAAATTCAAATCGGTTGGTATGATTGTCAGACCGCACACACACACATAACAAGACTTGATAAATAAACTGTTTAAATACATTAGTTTATCAAGAAATTTTGTGATGTATATACCATGCTTTGTTTTCAGTTAGTAAACTAAAATTTGAAATAATGCTATACTTCTTTTTAAATTCCTGTATTAGAAGGGTGGAATAATAAAATCAAAGAAATGTAACATAAAATGTCCTTTTTGTTTTAGACAAACAATCTTTTTTCTTTCGCTGGTGACGCTAAAATTTTAAGTTTGGGGAGTTTGATGAGGTTAAAGTCATCTATTTTTAGTCCATTTTTCCGCTTAATTTTCATATCAAAGAGACAATTACTTTGCGTAAATATGAAGAAACTCACCCATTTGTTATTAAAGTGTGCAGAATGAAAGAGTTAAGAAAAAGAGAAAATGCGTAAATAAGTGGAATAAAAAAAGCCAATCGCAAAGGTAATGAAAAGAACTGGCCGAGCCATTGATGAAGCCGGGTTACACAAATTGCACAGGTCGCTACATCAAAATTAAAGGAAATTCGATGCGCAAATGGCGCGACATGATAACAAGATATTGAGGCCGTGGGCGACCGAGACCGCCTGCGAGAAAGCCGCAAAAGCATGAGCCAAGGTCTCATGTGTGAGATCAAAGTCGGGACAAAGAAGAACCACAGCCTGTGCCGCAGTCATGAATCGGGTCGCGATGAAGATAACATGTCGCGATATCGAACAATCGCCTGAGACTTGTGGAGGCATGAAGTGATGTCGCGACAAGGGATCGATGTCGCTGGCTGCGGGATTGATGTCGGTCAAACAAGAGCAATCAAAGGAAAGATACAAGGGCGTATAAGATCGGAGCACGCAGCACCTGATGTCACGATAACATATTGATGTCGCGACATCATGAGGAAATAAATGAAACCCGTTGCATCCTTAGTTGATGTCACGACAAGAGATTGATGTCACGACATCTGAAGACAAGTTGAATGCTGCAGAAGACAGGAGCTGAAGTCGCGAAGTGAGATCGACGTCGCGACGTCAAGAGCGACCAATTGAAATATACAAAGGGCGTGATTAGATGTCACGACAAGAGATTGTTGTCGCGGATACCCGTGAACAACCGCTTGAAGGCCTCGTGAGAACTAAGTCGGCGTCGCACAAGAGATCGGCGCCTCCCATTTCATCGTGAACCTTCGTGATGAAAGTCGTAAAAGAAATGAACCGCCACGCATAGCGATCGGCGTCGCGGGACATCGTAAGATTCATCGATACCGGAAGTTTCATTTAGCTGATGTCACGACAAGACGCCGCTCGAGCAACATGTAAAGCCTACAAAAGAAGTAAACTGATGTCGTGACAAGAGTGTGATGTCGCGACATCACTAATGACCAGTATCAAGACTGTATAGACAAGAAGCTAGTCTATGTGGAGATCAAGTCGCGACATGGATGATGTTTCCGGACAAGGAATTGAGGTCGTGATCAACAAAGGATCGGGGGCCGATACTCTAAAAACTACAAGCAGTTACATCGATTGTTCAACCGAAAAACCCTATAAATACGCAGCCTATCCGTATGTGAAGTAAGTCATGCCACGCATTTGGTGAACCGGATAAATAGGCGCTCATTTTCTTTATTTTTTTCTTTCCTTTTCTTTTATTTTTATGAAAGATTAGATTAGATTTATCGTTTCTAGTTTTTTCTTTTATTTCCCCGAATCGATGTTATCGCTTTCAGCAAAGCTGAGTGCACTTAATTCTTTCAAATTACTACTGAATGTCAAGTTCGCATACCCTCTCGAATTCGCCTCCGCTTTCGAAATGCGCTTATTCTCTGATAAGAGGAATGCCGTAGTGTGTAATTCAAGAATCGAGGAACCCAAATTTCTTCCATTAAATGAATGCTATTGTCGAATTATCTTTCCTATTGTTGTTTCCGTTGTTACTGCGAATATCAATTTATGAATTCCCATTTCTGCTATGGGTTTAAGGTTTTTGATCTCGAATATCGGCTTTATACCCGTATTAAGAAGCTGCTACAAAAGAAGTAAACCGATGTCGCGGATAAGAGTGTGATGTCGCGACATCACTAATGATCAAAGATCAAGATCAGAGGCAGACAAGAAGCTAAGGTCGCGACAAAGAGATCAAGTCGCTACATGGATTACATGCTCTGACAAGGAATCGAGGTCGACTTGGAATAAAGCATTGGCCTGACATCACACTTTAAAATCCACAACAGTTACATTGGGATTAGGCCCAACCGAAAACCTATAAATACGCTAGCCATCCTGTAGCGTGGACGTAGTCATGGCCAATGCACAGAGGTCCGGATAAATAAGGCTCATATTTTTATTTTTTTTATTTTTCTTTCCTTTTCTTTATTTTTTATGGAAAGATTAGATTAGATTTATCGCTCTAGTTTTCTTTATTTCCTCGGAATTGATGTTATCATTTTGAGCAAAAATAGTAATGCACTTCTTTCAAATTAATACTGGAATGTCAAGTTCAACAAATTTATAGAATTTGGGCTTCCAAGCTGGAAATGCGCTATTCTTATGATCGTAGGAATGTCAGAGTGTGTAATTCAAGAATTAAGGAACCCATCACAGAATGAATGCTATTGTCGAATTATCTTTCCATTTATATTCAAAGACATTGCTAATATCGCTTTATGAATTTACTTTCTAAGCAGGGTTTAGTTTTTGACCACGCTTTCTTATACCCGTATTAAGAAGCGCTTCATTGCTTGACAAGGAGGTCCTCGAGTGACACAGATGATAGTCCTCGGGAGTTATGAATATTTCTTTGAAGGTATATTAACCCGCTTATTAGAGATCTAATAAGCTTGCGGAGTTTATTTGATAAATCCTCTTCTCACTTGAAATCGAGAACGAGTTGAATGAGTTATCAATTTAAACAAGCAGAGAGTTCACCTCAATTCGAATAGCGGCTTCATCCCGTGTTAGCAGATCTAATCAAGGAGAGGGTGATCTATTTTAATTTGGAGGAAGAGTAACCCGGAAGTTGTATATCCTTGCTTCGACCGATAACTGGGAGCTAAAAGTGTACAAATTACAAGTCAAAAAGTGAAGTGACAAAAGAAAATACCTTAATTAGGAGTGTCCCTCAAGAAAAGTAGTTATCTAATCCCGTATTCGAGAGAATCGATCTTAAATTAGATAATGAAATGAAGTGTGAGAGATCCCATTTAACTATTAACGCTTGGACAAGTTTTGAAATCTGGAATTCACAAGAAAAATTTACAAGTTGACAACGGGAATTGATACTTCACAATAGCATTGATTTTAATGTGTTCTCTGAACGATAATTATTCAATTTCTATTCATTATCCTAACTGCTAATTATTCTTTATTCTTTATATTCAAGTTTATTGTTCATTTCGCTTATTTCCTTTGATTCGCTTTTAAATTTCCAAAGACCTTAATGTCGATCTACTATCATTTGGTAGTCCAAATAGTATAGAAATTGAGTAGTCAGAGTAGTTGATTTAGAATTCTTGAGATCTCTGTGGGATCGAGACCGGACTTAAATCCATTTTATTACTTGTCGACCAGTGGCACTTGCACATCGCATCAAAACCAAACTTTGAAAATGATTTACCTAGGAGATATTTGGTTTATATAGTATAATGTCAACAAGTTTTATGGCAAGATTGCCCGGGGATTAGACAATAGTCCTTTGGTAATAACGTCATAAATTTGTATATGTGTTTTGGTCAGTCAACAATGATCATCCATTCAACTCACTAACTGCTAACCGCAAGGATTAGTTTCGAGAGAAAATGGCAACCGAATTATTCTATTTCAAGGACTTGTCTATGTAATGGGATTGAATTTGACTATGTTATGGTTTTATGCGTTGTGGAGGTTGATTGTTAGTTTGGATGAATCTTTATGTGATGCCCAAAGTTTATAATATTTTGTATTGTTGTTTGTTGTGTTTAAAGTATATTTTCAATCGACTGAACATTTTGATTCAGATATATGGATTTTAATTAACACTTTATGTGTTGTTGACAGCTGCAGCCTACATAACAACAGGATATGAAACTTAACCAAAAAAAAAATAACATCTTTATAATTGAAAATCAATCATGTTATCTCGCCATACAACTCAAATAAGGTGTTCGTGGAAAAAATCGGGAATAGGAAACTTAACCCTAGTTACGTCTAGGTGAAAATTATGCCTGTCAACTTAAACCTAGTTAAGTTCTTTGTTAATAAAACTCAACTATAGTTAAGTTCAGGTAAAAATTTTGACTGAGAACTTAACTCATATTAAGTTCTTTGTTAATGCAACTCAACCATAGTTATGTCCAGGTGAAAATTGTGATAGTCAACTTAATCCTAGTTAAGTTCTTTAATAAAACTCAACCACAGTAAAAATTGAGACTGAGAACTTAACTCATATTAAGTTCTTTGTTGATGCAACTCAACCATAGTTACGTCCAGGTGAAAATTGTAATAGTCAACTTAACCCTAGTTAAGTTCTTTGCTAATAAAACTCAACCATAGTTAAGTTCAAGTAAAAATTGAGACTGAGAACTTAACTCATATTAAGTTATGTGTTGATACAACTCAACCATAGTTATGTCCATGTGAAAATTGTGACAAACAACTTAACCCTAGTTAAGTTCTTTGTTATTTAAACTTAACCATAGTTAAGTTCGAGTGAAATTTGTGACTGTGAACTCAACGATAGTTAAGTTCTTTTAATGAGACTCACGATACTTAAGTTCATGTTAAACTAAACATTAACTTAAACTTTCAATCCATAATTCAAGAAAATTTCTTTAAGCATATACAACAAAAATAGGCCAACAAATTCCTTCGTGACCTTAAACAAAAAAAGGTGTAGATACATAATTAAATCATCCCACAAAAAACAAATCTACCAAATGATAACACTATTAAAGTGTGTGTGTGATGAACTGGTTGTAGAGAGATTCCTTAAATGTTGATACTGCTCTCAACAATTTTGCCACAAGTATGTTCATCCCTAAGATGTAATGGGATTGGTCGTTTGCATGTTTTGCTATTATGCCCATAATCACCACATCTACCACAGCATCATGTGCGCTTACCCTCTCCACCTGAACAAATTCTCTCTTTTCTTGGTCTTCCTATTGGTCAATGACTTTTAGGTGGTAACATAACTCTACAACTAATATCTTCTGGAATTACCTAATCATTGTTATTTCCAATAGGATATATAGAATTTGAGTACAAAGATATAAGTAAGTTCTTCATGTAGTATTGAGAACACATCGTATAACACGATATGTTTCCATATCTACATGTAGCAATAGCATGTGCACAAGGAATATGGTCAAGATCAAACATCCTACATGTGCATGAACGTGTCTGCAAATTAATTTGATCACTTATCCCAATACATTTGACATTAAACTCCCAAGAGTTGATAGGATTAACCTCATAAGCTGATGATTTATTAAACCTTAGGCGAAGCTCCATGTCAGCCTATGTGGTCAGCTCAATTTTCATTAACAATGCTTGTTGTTGGCAATTTGAAAACCATCTTTGAAGTAAGTTTCTCAACTCTTCAACCATTCGCACAATCGAAAGATCTCTTGCATCTTTCAATACAGCATTCATGCACTCAATAATCCATGTAGTCATGATATTATATCTTTTTCCAACATCGGTGAACAAGCCTACCGCTTCAACTCCTACACGCCTAAATATCCGGGCTTGCTTGGAGAAATCATCTATAATCATTTCAAATATAGCATCAAACTCTGAAGTTCGGTATGCATGGGTAGCATCATGGAACAACTTATGTACAGCAACATTCTTGAACTTTGTTTTCAAATTTTTCCCTAAATGGTAAGTGCAAACATATGGCTTGCATGCGGAAACAACTTTCGTATTGTTTTTTCAATGCCACCATGACGATCTGAAACCACCATTAAGTCATCTACATGTCCAATTACTTCATATAATTTTGTGAGAAACCACTCCCAAGAAGCATCATTTTCTGAATCACCAATTCCAAAAGCCAATGGGGAGATTTGATTGGTACCATATTTGCTCACATTACAACAAACAAAGTGTACCTAAATATTTTGACTTCAAGAATGTTCCATCAACTACAATTACTGCCTTATGGATGAATGAAACCTAGAAATATAAGCACCAAAATCCATAAATAGATACTTGAATTGATTGTCAACATCAGTAACAATATCAATTATTTTCCTAGGATTCTTTTGCTCTAACATATAACAATAACATGGTAAGGCACCATAATACTCTTCTGGTGATCCCATAATGGAGTTAAGGGCAAATTCTCTCGCTCTCCATGCTTTATCATAACTAATATGAACGCCATACTTGTTTCGAATATCTACTATAATGTCTTTAGGTCGGTATTGACGACCAACTTGATAAGTTCGTCTCATGCTTTCACCAACTAATCAACTACTTGCATGACGATTATCACGAGACATCATATCCAACATGCAAGTGTGTGTAGGATAGTATTTCATTACTTGAAACAAATTTGAACTTCCTAACTTGGTTGCACGACATCGCCGTTTGCATTTGTTGTCAACACATTGAAGCACCAATAACTTGGTAGTAGATTTGATCATTTTAAATTCAAACTTATTTTTCAAGGCAATCATGTACAATTTCTTCCGCAACTCTTTCTTACTAGAATAGATTTACTTTTCTTCAATATGATCATCATTAGAGCCATAACCACTACCACCTACCAGATTCATGTTTTGGTCATCATTGTTTACCTCCTCAATCATGGTTGGAATACCATTCATTAGACCATCTTCTATATCCATCATGCTATGAATTTCCATTGTTTGAGCTGCTTTATTACTTGAATCCTTATTTTCAATTCCCTAGACATTGTTGCTTTGGTTAGTATCCAATACATGATAGTCATCATCGGTACCATACTCATTCATGTTCAATTCAACAACATTATATCTCTCAACTGACTCATAATTGAATTATGTAATGCTTTCACCAGCAACAACATTCAAAGATTCCATTGATCCATCATTTAAATGACCGCTTCCATGCACAAATGATTAATTTTGAGGTTGAACAAATTCTGTATCCACAAGGATGCATAAATGAGTTGATAACTTATTGTAAGTGCAATTTAAACGGATGAAAATTCTTAACATCTCCATCATCTCAACTATAACAGGATGTCAAAAGACACATTGAATGCGTACTTCATTGAAATTGAACAGTCCATCGAATCTAGTTGAAGAATGTGATACAAAACTCTCGATAATTCATGATATGATATATTCTTCTTCACCATAATTATTTTACCTTCATTTCCTTCAAAGTGGTATGTGTTCACATCTTGTACCCACTTCCCTTTATATAAAAGCATTATTCCAACTTCATCACATACTACAAAGATAAAGATTCTAAACTACCAAGTCAAGAATGAAATAACATAGGATATACTTTTATCAGATTTTAGCTCCACATTATGTAATGAATCTTAGAATAAGTATTTTTATTTTTATTAACATAACTCAATACATAATAATATGTGGACAACTCAATCTCGTTTTAAGTACTATAATTATATCAAAACAGAGTTTTACGTTGAAATAGCAACACATAAACTCAACTTACATTAAGTTAAACTTAACATATAGTAAAGTTAACTGATGCAACACTGCCCTTAGATCAAAAATCCAAAGCAACAATATGTAACTAGAATGTGCATAATCGTTTCAACAATACTCAAATCATAATAATTTTCCATGCATGAGATTTGTTGCTTACCATCATTTGACCTTGCCATATGATAAAGCTTCTCGATTTCTTTTAGAGAAACTTTTCACTTTTACACATTTCTAAACTCATTTTTCATAGCTAACAATGAAGTCCCTATTTTTTTCCCTAAAGTGGGTGAGGTTTTAGATTTCCTTATTATAGAGGAAACACAAAAAAAAAATTTAAAAATAAAAAAAACCTGATGTTGGTTGCTGATATCTTTCATCACCTTTGCATCTTTTCGTAGCCAACAATGAAAAGTAGATGAAACAAATGTGAGAACTTAGGTTTTCTCTTTCCAGAGAACTAAAAAGGAACTCGTAACCAACAATGAAAGAGTGCATGAAACAAATGTGAAAACTTAGGCTTTCTCTTTAAAGGGAAATAAAGATGAGCAAGGAAAAATTGTTTCTTTTTCTTTGTAGAGAAACAAAGAAAAACAGAGAATGAAGGAAAATAATATGTTCTTTGGATGAAGAGAAGAGAATGAGGTGATGAAGAGAAGAGAATGAGGTGTGGTGTGTTTTGGAGGGAAATAAAAGAAATGACATATTTGTCCTAATTGGGAGAATGTTTTTGCTTTTTGAGTGATGTGTTATATTTTCAAATATAAGGGTTATTTGAATCCTTATAACCAAATAACCCTAGTTATAACCATCTCACCTTAAAGCCAATTCACCTTGAGCAGGTAATAACTATAAAAACAAACTCTCATAATGCAAAAGTTAGCCGCTTCGAGCTCTTGTTCTTAGCTAGAAATAGAAGCTAGAACTTCCAAAGAACAATCTTAATATCATTAATCAAAATTTTATGACTTTAAGAATTAGAGGAGGTGGAGTCTAGTCCTTATCAGAAACTGAGCTTTTAATAGCTAGCTTATTAAACTGCTTTTGTCTTTGTGGAAGGCCTTTATTGAGTTGTAGAGTGAAGAAGAAGCCATGTGGGTGGGGCTCCATGGAAATTCAATGGTGCTCAAGTAGTGGGCAATTCGCCATTCAACATCATCTTTACCAAACTTTTTTCCCGACGATTCGTATCAAATCATGTAGATATTGTTCATTTTAGGCCAAATATCCTCATGACTCTTTTTTGTCTTTTGAAAGGAAAAGTAATATTACTGATTCAAACTTACAATAGATTGATAGATCCAAAATAAAAATAGCTAAAAACCATACAAAATAAAATAATATCCACGTTATCGCGACTTAATGAATCGCATAAACCTATAAACTTGATAATATAGTGACTAGAATATCTACGACTTTAGTTTTTCAAGATACTGATAACCATAATTTGATATCTTCGACTAATCGAATCCACCTTACCTATCTGAATCGCTCCCATGCAAATAAAGCGTCGTAACAAAACAACAAATAACACATTGTAACAAACGGACGATAAACCACACGCTGCAATAAGATGACGACAAACCAAACGTCAACAAGACGACAATAAATCAAACGCCGCAATAAGACAACGACAATACAAAAAACAAGATAAAACCTAAATCTTCATGGAAAAACCACTTTATTGAGTAAACAACTTCAAAATACGTTTATTAAGTTAAGAGGAGTTCATACTGTTATAATACATCTAAAATCCCTAATTAGTTTTAATTCCTTTTTTGTAAAGAATATTATATAGGATAATTTCTGGGTTGCATAATATTAGATTTCCTTAAAGGATAAGGAAAGTTGGTGGAAATATCACTATAAATATTATAGATCGTGTGAAAAAGTTATGAGAAATATATGGGTTTGTAAATGTTATACATTGTGTGTAGAAATGTAAGCGTTTGAGGGATTCAGAGTATTGTAAAGTATTTTCTCGGTATTGTAGACATTATTAGGGTTTTGTGATTTTTTCCTAACTGTTGTAATACTTTAATACTCCAATCTTGTATTTTATTTTTCATAATGGTAGAAAAATTCTCTTTCATATGTGGATATAAGCATTATTCACCAAACCACATTAAACCTAGTGCTCATTCATGTGGATCACTTCATCTTTGTGTTCTTAAATTAATATTCTTATGCATCAAAGCCACTTATATAACACATACTTATATGGCAAAACTTTTCCGCATTCCACATGGTAGATGTGAACATCTACTCTATAACTCTATTTTAAGTAAAATTATTATGATACATGTATAGAAGAGAGAGGAAGGGAAGGGGAGAGAGAGAGAGAGAGGAAGAAGGGGTGAGTTTCCATTGGGCATGAGGATGGGGGGGGAAGCAAGGAATCAATGGGACAAGCAGTAGCATCTTCTGCCCATATGGTACAGGTTTCAATTCCAGCCTCACAGGAGTGGACAGATGACCTCTCCACAGTTAGCAATGGACCCCCTACTTCTCTTGTTGTTCATGCACTCAAAAGGCCCCAAGAGAAAACAGGCAAAAGGAGTCAAAGAAAGAGGGAGAAATATTGAGAAACTTTATACTCCTTCCCCATCACCTCTTTCCAAAGAGTAAACCACCCTCATCCTCTTGCGGGGCACTTCATATGGCCCATTCAAGCTGTCCCTTCATCCATATCTTTGGATCCATTGCATCTGTGCTCCACCTTTGATCCCATATCCCCACACCCCCCCCCCCCCAAAAAAAAAAAAAGTATTATTGTCTACTCCTCCATCATTTCAATCATGCCCTCTATGAATAGGCAACATCCATGAGATTCTATTTATCCATTTGTTTTCAGGACCCATTGCTAATCCCACTATTGTCGTTTTTATTTCCTTGGCTCTGTTCGATGCTGGAGACTCTGTCTATGATATTCTATGTCAAAAGCTGCTTGTCCCCTCAAATGCTACCTGCACCCCTTCAGTTGATGGCAACCCATTACCACTCCCCATTTGTACTATTGTTCCTCATGATTCGTCTGTTTCCCCCTTCCTAGTTGTGCCAGATACTCGGTTGTCGTGGAGCTTCTCTGACACCCCAGTTTGCTTCTCCTGTTGACTCACTTAGAAGCTTTCTTGAAGATGGTGTATCCAAATTTCATGATTGGTATTTTTGAATACAGTCATAGATGTTGATTACATTTTATTTTCTAATGTGTAGGAACATCCACTGGGTAAATGAGGCCTCTACATCCTATACTTCCATAGCTTGGCGAAGTTTATGGCACCGTATAGTCTATATACTGAGGTTTGTCACATCCCACATCACCCAAGGAAGAAAAGCCTTAATACTTAAGAGGAAGTTTATAAAATCGTTTAAGTGCCTGAGTAAGGTGGCAAACAGGCTTGTCACATCCCATATCAGCCACAAGAAAGTTCTTGACACTTATTTTAAAAGCCTTCCAAGCACTCCACGATTCCAAAAATCGATAATATCTATGAATCATTATACATGACAAATAAAGGCAACACAAATCCAAAAAAAAAAAAATTCAATTACAACCATGTTAACATATATTGTATTTATGAACTGTTGACAGGGTTAAATGGCTGAGATAGTACAGGCCCCAATATATAGGTCATTTTTCACTATGTTACACTCCATGACTGGCCAGTGATTACATGCATAACAGTATTTGTCCCTCTCCATATCCAACTAATCAACACGATTAGCACCATCAACATGGAAGCATCAGTAAGCAGGGTTCCACAAGCCAGAAGTGATTTGGGGACAGATGCTTGAATGCAGAAAAAGCAAATCACTTAAATGAAAAGAAAATAATAAGAATAAATTGGATTATGAGTGTCTATGCAGTTGGACCATCTGTGCTTATCAATAGCAGTTTTTCCATGTCAAAGGAAACAGACTTGATTTGTGGAGAGGAAATGAAAGGGAGCACATTCATGTGATATGTGGCAAAAGGAGGGAATAAGGGCCAAAATTGCAGTCAAATGGTCCTTGTCGCGTAGAAGCAAGATTGTTCTCCATATCCTTTCCTTTCTATTTTCTCCATTTCCTGTCCCTCATGTGTGTTTGTTCCCTGCAGAATTCAACATTCTTCATCAAGAATTATACGAATAAAAATTAAATTCAACAAGAATTATTTTCACATTGAATGACAGAAATCTCCTCATTTCAGTTCAACAAATCTTCTTTTTCTTTTTTCGTTTTTTTTTTTCATGTTTAGTGGGAATATGGGCAAGAATCTGATTGGTATAAGGTTTAGATGAAAGGCATACCTGAGCATTTTTTATGGCTTCTGTTTCAGAGTTGAAGTTGTAAAATGAACTGGCTGCTGCAAGCTCCCTAGAAAGAAACTGAAGGTTTGGGAAACAATAAATGATAAGAAACCGAAAAATTGTGTCAGGATTTTAGATTTTAAGAATTTTCTTTTCGCTTACCTCAACCTGATTCTGCAGTGAATGCACATAATTGATAATCTCATCTAACATTACTGCCATTCCCTTATTCTGTGGATCATAAAAGTCTGTTAATTGGAATATAAACAAGCAAAAAAACACCAACCAATTCAGCCATGCATAAATGCATATTTTCTTACATAATTCTATAGACAAAAGGTTAAGGTATTTATGGCTGTGACTTACCCTGTAGCATCCAGGGACAAGGTCCTGCAAGCATCGCAGTCGGGTTTTGATTTTCTCTCTTCTCACCTGATCCAAAACAATGCATTGTTGCAATTTAATTTTTCTTGGAGACATACTAAAGATCCATATTTTGGGGGAAAATAATACAAGCATACCCTTTCTGCTATACTGTGGTTGTCAGTAGCTCTGTCCTTCCAACATGAATCACTTCCTCTTGGTTTGTCCAATAATTCTTATCACTGCTCCTTCCTTTCTTTCACCCAAGTTCTGAAAACAGTAAAATTCAAAGAATCAAGACCAAGAATTGGATAAATTAATAATAAATAAAATAAACAGAAAGGGAGAGAAACCACATTCTTTTCTTAGTACTAGTATTTTCTTTTCTTCAAACCACTTGAGAGCTTATATGAGAAATGTTCTGAGCTGCCTTTACTGTTCCATCACCTTTCTCCTTGCTTTCATGGAAAGCATTTCCACTCAAGGGGATGCTGTGAGCCACTGCCATTGAGCTCAGTCCACCAGACTCAAAACTAGACGGAAGATTATGAGCAAAGGATCCCATGAATTCAGGCTGCTGGTGGGCCAAAAGAGTCTCCACTGAAACATCAGTTATGTTGAAATTCTCCAACATAATTGGATTCATCTCTGCAAACTGATTCACCATTTCCATGGTCACATCCATACCTAAGAAAGGTTGAGAAGGCCTAAAGCTCTGCATACAGTCAGAAAAACAAACTGTTACACAGTTCCAATTATAAAAGCCCCCTGAAAGAACTCAAAGGGTGTTCAAATAATTGAGGTTATAGTTGTGCTATTTATATAGCATTTTTTTCTGATGCAGTGCACCCTTTCATAGATTCAATAACTGGGGTTTGAGTGTAATTTTGATTTTCCTTTGTAATTAAGGAAGAAAAAAATGGAAGCATACTATCGCGACAGTTGGCAACCCCATTAAAAGGTTGTATTTCCCCTTGGCAGGGTCTAAATCAAGGATATGTATCCACAGAGGAAGTGGACCATACTAAGCTTCTGGTGTTTGGTTAGGCAGATGATAAAAAGGTCAGGAAGTTATGGCAAAAGATAAGGAAACAGGGAGGGCTTTCTTTTTTTTTTCTTCCATCCATTCTTTCCTTTGCACTAGGTTACAAGCATATAACAAGCAAAGAAAAAATGACTAGGTTTCATCCAATCAGATTCATGTGAAATGTGTGGCCTTATGGATGGAAGTCATTTTCAGGGCTTATAAACAACATGGATCTTTGAAATGATGTGACAAAATTTAACCCAATCCTTCTTTCAATTCATCTATCATTCTTATTCCTTTGGAGACTTGTCTGATTTGATCCGGAGTTGAGGATTATTATGAAGAATCATCAGTTAGCATTAAGAATTGATTTCACCCACCCATGTTTTTGCTTAAATGAAGAGATATGGGCACCAAAAATATTCCAAGATTTCTTCTCTGTTCCAAAGTCTTCCCCAAGGATTGAGCAGCATTTATTTGTTGTTGACAAACACGCTCTAATTGCTGCTATTCATGCCATACTGAGGGTTCAAGAAATCTCTGCTTGGGAATTGTGGTTAAGAGAAAGTATCAGAATATAGAAGGAATCTTCACTGTAATAACATGTCCATGAGTTATGTGTCTCCTTTTACATGCATCAAAGATTGGTTTTAATTGATAGGTATGGCTCACAGAGATCTTCCTTGTAGCTGTGATCCACAGGAAACTAGAGGCCTATATGAGATGGTTTAGAATCTAGAACAGATGAATCAGGGCCCATGGGATTAGTCGAGATGCGTAAGCTAGTCCGGACATCCACTGTTATCAAAAAATTATAATAAAAAAAATTCTAGGACAGATGAAAATGGGATGTGTTCTTGGGTAAAGCACACCAGCTGCTTCCATTTTTGTCCCAATGGAGTAAACTTTTTTTCTTCTGTGAAAAAAGGAATTAGTAATCTGTTCCATAACTCTTATAAATCCTCTGAGGAAGTTCTTGATACTATATATAAACAAGAGCTCTTCTTAATCTAATGGATTTAATATAAAGTCAGGAGACCCTTAGACTCAGAGCAAACAATATAGGAATATTTTTAGGCTATGTTTGATTCTTAGAAAATTTTGAGGGAAAATGCAAGGGAAGTAAAATATGGAGAAAAAGTGGAAGGAAATAGAAAATGATAGAAAATAAAAATAGAGCTTAACTCAACTTATTAGTTTTATTTACTACTTCAAACTAATTTTATTCATTTTAATTCATCATCAAATCAAATAATTTAAGAATACAACCTTAATGTTTTGTAAAATAAAGATCTATTTGAAAATCTGAAATATTTTAAACATGTTTTAGGAAGAAAAAGAGTACTTCTTGAGAACAGTTACCACCCTTACCTAAGAACTAAGTACGATTTTCATTCTTTTAATCAAACACCATTTTTTGTATCATCTTTGATTAGTTATGGTTTTATCCTTTATCAAAAAACTTTTTTTTTCTCCAATCATTCTCGAAATAATTCCTTTGACAGAGAAAGCAACTTGCATGGTAGCCATAACTTTTAAGCATCACATCATGATGAGAAATGAGAGAAAAGGGATCAAGGATTTCGAATGCGGTTTATTTCAAAGAACACTGAATCTGATTATGTCAAAAGGGGTTCTTTATGTTCACACTAGAGACTTTTGATTGGATTCAAATGGTGTTTATCTACTTTTTCTTCTTTTTTTTCTTTCCAAAGCAAGAAAGAATTTCCAAGACTTTCTTTAATCTTCAATCATAAACCACCGTTGTTCCTTTTCATTTTACATGCATCCACATGCTTACATTACTTTGTTTATGTCCAATTGGATTGATTGTTTGACATCCACTTGAACCCATACCAACATTTATCTCTTTTTTTATGATCATCGATGTTTAGGCGGTTTATGCATCTTAATTAATTTATTAGGATCACCAAAGTTTATGGTCGATAAACCTCAGCAGCTCTTAAGGGGATTGAGTAGCAGATTGGTATGAGGATCTACATGATCATAAGTGCCCAATGCCTGGGATTGGGATGAGGATCTATATTATCATAAAAAAGCAATTTTGGGCATTGTTTAAATTCGACGCTATTACTTGTTCATTGTCATCAATGAAGCAATTTATAATTGCTCTTTCAATTTGTGAAGTAAAATACGTCGCAATGGGTTAACTCTGAGGGGTAGCTCAATTGGTCTAATGTTTTGGAATGTAACCCAATGGTCTCACCAATTCGAGTCCCCTTAAAAGTCCTTTGTGATAGCCAAACAATCCCTTGTATGGTTATAGCCTCCCTAGCACGATTGAGATTCCATAATATTCTATTCAATCACTCTATAAATATCTCTCTGTACTAGAATGTAGAAATCAATCACAGTTTTGCAATCTAGTTCTGAATTAGTTTCTCTGTTTGTTTCTCTCTTCAATGTCATCTTCTCTATCATGGTATCAAAGATATGGATTGAAAACCCTAGTTCCTCTTTTTTTTTCTACTACGTTTCTTTCTTTCGTTCTTGCCACAAAAAATTCCTTAATATTTTCTAGTCTCTTCTATATTTTCTCTCGGATTGAAACCCTAGTTCCTTTTCTTTGCTTCTGAAATGGAGAATTCATCGATTCAATCTTCTGAATCTCCATAAAATTCGTTGTTGGCACCAGCTCCATTACAAACACTCAATCATCCTCTACCTATCAAGCTTGACAGAAACAACTATACTCTATGGGGGTGTTTGTAAATGGCTTTGAAGATTTTATTGACGACCTCAAACAATGTCCATCAAAGGAACTGCATTCTAGCGAAATTAATCATGAGTTTGTTCAATGGAGGCTCCTAGATCGAACAATCCTCAGCTAATTATATTTTACCCTAACTTCTAATATAATGAGTTATCAGACATCTCATGAAGCATGGATTGCTCTTCAATGAATCTTCTTAAGCTCTTTATGCAACTTAGATTGGAATTTCAAACTATAAAAAAAGGAGGAGAATCTATGATGGAATATATCTTGAAGCAAAAAACTAATTCAGACAATCTTGCTGCAATTGAAGAACCAGTAAAAGAAACATACCATATACTTCAACTTCTTAGAGGTCTAGGATCAGAATACAATGTCATTATTGCTTCACTTACTACTAGGGATGAAGAGCTTTCCTTGCATTTTGTTCCTGATATGCTTATACGCCATACAAAAATACCTAGAATTTTATAATAAATTTTTTATATATTGCAGGTATGATTATGAAAAAGACCAAACTTGGGTTTTCGGAAAATTGATAAATTGACAAGTTGTAAATGTCATAAATTTAGTGAACCCGAAAATTTGGCACTAGAACAAGGATAAAAATTTAGTTTCCATAAGGGAGTATAAAAATCAAAGGAATAGAGATGGGCCATAGTAGAAATAAAACAAGTTGAATTGCAAAAATTAAAAAGATATGAGGGCTAGTTACGATTTATGAAAAGTTGAAAATATAAAAATGGAAACAAAGCTAAAATTCATTTGGTCTCCAATTTTGCCCTAACAAAGCAGTGTGAGAGGAGAGAGAAGAGGGAGAGAACAAGAGGAAGAAGAGGGAGAAGAAGGAGAAGGAGAGGAAGATCCAAAACCAAGGTATGTATTCATCTTAGGATCAAGTGTGTTTTGATTTCCTAAGGCTTTGTTTTTGGAGAATGGTCCTCCTTTGTCTAGGGTTTTGTGGAAGAGATCACTGGAAGCCCTTAACTGTTGAGGTGTTATTAGGTAAAACCCCATATGGTCTGAAGATAATCATTGAATCCTCTCTTTTGGATGGATCCATGGTTAATTGAGAGTCTTTGAGTTAGGGTTTAGAAATAAACCTAACTAATCATCATGGTTGGTTTGAGAATGGAATCTGCCCATGTTGGAATGATCTTTGAAGAAATTCATGAAAGAATTTTGAAGAAATATATGTAATTGAAGGAATTGAGTAGAAAAGAGATTCGAGTGAATTTGGAATGGTTTTGATGTGTTTGTGTAGAATTGATTGGGGATCAAAAGCATAAAAAAAATGTGAGAAAACACACATTTTAAGGCATTTTGGGTGACTTGTACCGGTACACTTTGAAAGTGTACCGGTACACTTTCGTTACGGTCATTTTGGCGAAGTGTATCGGTACCTTTTAGGGTGTACCGGTACCTCTTGCTCCCAGTTACCGGTTCAATGAGTTTTGTATTTTATTATTAACTTGCTCATTTCTTATCCGGTTGAGTGATTCGAAGTAGCTCGTAAAATACTTCCAAGGAGAACAAAACTTAAAGAATAGGCATCGCCAAATTCTGATCCTAAGAGGCCTAAAAATTCACTCAAAGTGGGGCCATGTGCAAGCCAAACTCTGGTTCCAGCTTTGAACATAGAGTAGTCCGGGTTGTTTCGGACGTAACTTGAGTTTCGGTGCTCCGAATTGGGTGATTCCAATTGGAATAGAACCCTTAGCACCTTAGCTTTAAATGAGTACAAAGAGATAGTGTCAAAAATGAAGTTAGAACCCCGGAAAAATTTTGTAATACAAATTGTCCCCGGTCTTGTCCCGGCAAATTGTGATTAGTTGGCATGAAAATGCCATAGCTTTAATTGGGATAATCCGATTGGAATGATTCTGGTCCTAAGTAAAGTAGACTCATAGGGAATAAGAATGAGTCTAAGTCAAACGTGCCGTACCTCACCATACCGGCAAGCTTTGCTTGCCTCAGCGATATTAGTTTGATGCGATTGACTGCGTAATCACTAGAGTGAATAAATTGTATTTGACTAGGTGCGGGTGAAGGCGACAACCTGGCCTAGGATTGACATCGAGAAAAGGGAATTGATAATTGGTTTGTTCTCGACTCTATCCTTAATTCAAGTATTTTGGTGGATTTACCAATTAACTATGAATGAGAACATGGTCCCGAGTTCATGAATGAGTATGTGATATGATTATGTAGATTGAGTATGTCTTTGAAAGATGTCTGAAAGTGAATATGAGATTGGATGTGATGTCGATAACCGAATGAAGCGAATGATGATAAAGAGGATTCACCCAAGCCGAATCAGTCGAATTGTGATGGATAATATACCAAATGAATCGCTGACGGGATGCGCAATCTGACATCAGTCACAAAACACTCCAGAGATTACCCAATGTATCCCACTTGGCGGGATGCACTAATCGGCATCGTCTTGATGGCGATATGGCATTTAATTGATACCACGTGTCGGGATGCACCAAAGCGGCATCGGCATCCGGCATGATGGGAGGCTAGAGATAAGTGATACCCGCGTCTTGCGGGATTGCAAGCGGCATCCGTCATGATGAGAGATAGAATTGTAAATGTATAAGCACATTACCTAATGATAATAAAGTGGGATTCATCAAACGAGTCCATGAAATTGTGAATCAGATAGTCAAGGTGAAATAGCCAGCGTTGAGTGTAATGAGATATTTTATGGATATGTATATGAATATCATGAAATGGTGTTGCGTGGCATGATATGATATGATACGAGTAAATGATTTGTACATTGAAAGCATGAGTATATGTTGATATATTAGGCATGGATTTTAATGATAAATGCCCCAGGGTTAAATTGAATATGGAATACAGTGTATGAACCACTAGGCATGAAAATGTTTAGTATAGTTTTAACTATGCGTAGTGTCAGTAAGCAAAGAAGAAGCCCAAGATCGCGCGTGTAGTCATAGAAATGACGTATAAGTGTATACTCAATTTTTGCATATCATCTTTTGAACAAGTGGTGTTTTGTAAACAAAGGTTAAACCACGAAACTTGATTTTTGTGTATCATCTTGAAAAATTATAGAATGCTTTTTCTTTGTAAATGTATTTTGTTAATGTTTATGGCCCTACCGGGTGCTTTATATTTGTAAATGATTATGGGCTTGCCCCAAGCTGAAACCGTTCGCAATAAATGAATTAATAAAAATGTTTTGATAAGATAAGTAAGCGTCGGAGTAAACCGGGCTCCGGTTCGGATCCGCCATTCGGGTCGGGCCGGGGATTCGGGTCGCGACACTTTTGAAAATAACAATTTAATAAAACGATAACTAAAAGAAATAAACCGGACGTCCTTGGGTTTCGGTTTGGACTCGCCTTTCGGGTCGGGTCGGGCTTAAGGGTCGCTACATTCTCACACATGAACAAAGGTTGACTTCCAGAACACTGCTTCATCTGACCTCAATTCTATAGCTGCATATATGGCAGTCCAAACACAACCTCATAATTCTTCTAGTTTTTCTCATGGAAAACGTGGTTAGAGACCCCCTTTCCACTTGTCACAATATCAGCTACGCTTGTCCAAAAATCAACCCTAAACTGCAACCTATTCTTAACCAAGATCACCACATTATCAGCCACATTCCTTGTATCCTCAACCTCGTTCGCCCTCACTTCCTACATGTCCTTGGTGTCAATTATGTGGCAAATTTGGTCACATTGTTGCTAGGTGTTATCATCGATTTGATATATCATTTCAAGGCCTTGTGCAAAACAATTTTCGGCCATCATCTTCAGGCAAAAACAATTTTCCTCCTAGATCTTCAATTCCTGAGCAAGCCATGATCACAACTGGTGATGTTTCTCCCCTGCAAGATATTAGATACTGTGAAATGCTCATCTCTCACAATTCTCAGTCTCTGTCGGTATCAAAACCATCTGTTTGGTCAATGACCATCGTGCTCAACCTCCCTTCATCATTTCTGATGTCAGCTTAACCTCTCTCCTCTAGGTCAATTTCAATTGACATGTTCCATATTCCGAACTCTCTAATCTCATTAGTGATTCCATGTGTTATCAGTCAATTTGTCTTCTTTGAATTTCATTCTTCTCATTTTCTAGTAAAGGATCGGGTCACCAAGCAGATCCTTCTCCAGGGCACTATTAAGGATGGTCTTTACACTTTTTCATCTTAGTCTACACCTTCTTATGCTTTCGTTACAGCCAATAACAATTCTTCAGACACCTGACCTTTGGCATGCTTGCCTTGGGCACCTTACCCCCGCCCCACCCACCCCCCACCCCTCTCTCTCTGTTCTACATAAAGTCCTATCTTCATGTACTCCACCTATACCTTTTTCAATGAATAATTAAATCTCAGGCTCTTGCACTTTTTGTCCTCTTGCAAAATCACATCAGTTGCCATTTGCTCTTTCTACTTCTCATGTGTTAAAACCATTGTAATTACTTCATTTGGATCTTTAGGGCCCAACACCTTGCCTCTATACTTCAGGTGCTCGGTACTTCTTAATTATTGTTGATGACTTTTCACGGTTTACTTGCTTTATTTTTTACCTACCAAAGCCCAAGCTATTCCTGTTTTTATCTCTTTTCATACGATGATTGAAAAACAACTAAATGTTTCAATCCAATGTTTACAATCTAATAATGGAGGGGAGGGGGGGTTGTTTCTTGTTTTTCATTCTTATCTGGAAAAACATGGAATTACTCATAGATTTTCTTATCCTCACACACCCCAACAAAATGGTAGAGTTGAATGGAAGATTCGTCATGTAGTTAAGATTGGTTTAGCTCTTTCAACCCAAGCTTCCCTTCCATCCAAATATTGGATGTAAGCCTTCCAAACTGCTTGTTATCTTATCAATTTGTAACCAACCAGAGTTCTACAACATTAGACTCCTCTGCAATTACTTTTCAATAAAACACCTAATTATCATCATTTATGTGTCTTTGGATGCTTATGCTTTCCATCCCTACATGACAAACAAACTCTCATACCACTCTCTTCCTTGTGTTTTTTTGGGTTATGCTCCTGCTCACAAAGGTTATATCTACCTTGATTCCCATTTTGGTCGCCTCTACATTTCTCGTCATGTTTTGTTCCATGAACATTTTTTTCCTTTTCATTTAGTTTTCATCCTTCTCCATCACCCTTACTCACCAACTCTATTCCTACATCAACCCTTATCTCTATTCCCTCATGTCCATTTCCTTCTACTATTGTTCCTATTTCTTCACCAATTCTTACCTCTGCTTCACAACCCTGACAACTATCTGTTGATGTTCCCACACAACCACCTGTTGATGTTCTCCCACATCCCACACAACCCCTTATTGATGTTCCCGCATGCTCCCCCATTGAGTCTTTACCCCCAATTCTTTAAGTCCCCTTCTCCTCACCTATTGTTTCAACTCCTTCTACTTCCAATATTCATCCCATGGTAACTTGTTTCAAGTCTAGAAACCTCAAGAATTTATGTTACTCAAAAGCATAGTGAACCACGCACTTATCTTCAAGCTTCCAAACTTCCTCCTTAGGTTAAGGCAATGCAAACTTAGTATAATGCTCTTATGATGAACAATACTTGGACCCTAGTTTCACCACCAGCTGATGCTCAAATTGTTGGATGTCGTTGGGTGTACAAAACTAAATATAAGCAAGATGGTTTTTTAGACAAATTCAAGGCTCATTTGGTGGCTCAGGGTTTTACTCAAACACCTGGGGTTGATTATTTTGATACCTTCAGCCCAGTAGTTAAACCATGCACTATTCAGTTGATACTTGCTCTTACAATCTCCTTTGAATGGCCTATTCGTCAGCTATATTTTGAAAATGCCTTCCTCAATGGTGATCTGCAAGAGGAAGTTTTCATGTTCCAGCCTCCTGGTTTGTTGATCTAAAGTTTCCATTATTATTGTGTCGTCTCAATAAGTTATGTATAATGTGTAAACATATACATAGCCTGGCTTCACAAGCTACGTATGGCCTTGTTGCAGTTTTGCTTTCAATCCTCAAGGGCAGATGCTTCTCTGTTCATATATCACACAGCTTCTGATACTGCTATTATTCTTATCTATGTTGATGACATCTTGATGACAACCAATAATTCTGCTCTTTTCTCACAGGTTATTTCCTTTCTGCATACTTCCTTTGTAATATGTGACCTGGGCAAACATTCTTATTTTTCTGGGACTTCAAGTCCAATATATTAGGGATGCTATGCATTTATCTCAATCAAAATATATCCAAGATTTGCTTGAACAAACACACTTGGAAGACTCTAAACCACTCCTACTCCATGTCATTCTGATAAGTCAGTTTCACAAACAGATGGCATACACTTGCGTAATCCTATCGAATACAGAAGCATAGTTAGGGCTTTTGCATTCTCAAGCTACTCACCGACCTAACACATTTGCTTTTGCGTAATAAGACGCTGTCATTTTATGTGGCTCAACTACTGACGTTCTATTAGTTATTGTCAAGCATGATTTTATGATACCAAGGCATTCTACACCATGGTCTCCTTTTTCAGTCGTCTTCTTCTCTTCAACTGAGGGTATAGTGATGTAGCTGAAGCTTCCTGTCCTGATGATAGACAGAAGCACCAATGGATTTATCCATTTTTGGAACCAATCTTATAATATTGAGGTCATCTACCAACAACTGAATTGTCTCCCAAAAGTAGGTGTCGAATTTGAATATCAAAAGCTTGGGTATCTCTATCTACTCTAAACATATAGTTCAGAAGCTCTGCAGATTTAGTTTGCCAATTCCAGCTCCTGTTGTTTGGTCATGTTGATCAAGTGTTGTGCCCTTAACACATAATCCAATTTTCATTCTCTTTGATCAAACATGAATTTGATCTACATTTTATTAGGAAGGTAATAAGACAAGGAATTTGGACATTTATTATGTATCATCCGCTGATCAGTAGCAGATATTATGACCATGCATTTATCTACTGCTGGTTTTACTGCTGAGAAACAATCTGCATCACTTTCGTTGAGGCTTTGAGGGGAGGGATGATAGCCAAACAATCCCTTAATATGGTTATAACCTCCTAACCAACTGAGATTCCATAATATTCTATTCAATAACTCTATAAATATCTCTCTATACCAAAATGTAAAAATCAATTACAGTTTTGCAATTCGGTTCTGAATTAGTTTCTCTGTTTGTTTCTCTTCAATGTCATCTTCTCTATTGTCTCATATGAAACATCAAACCGTTAACTGGGTCGCATGAAATTAATTAAGATCTGCGTAAAGTGTGCTTTATGTAAATAATTTATATGTGGAGATTTAGATGACTTGTTTAAAGAAAACCTGCTAATCAATACAATTCTATTGGAGATATCAAGTCTTGTGCATGTGTATATATCTCAAACTCTCAATAGATTGCTTGAAATAAATTTAGAATCAACATATTTCAAATCATATGTTTCTTAAACTTCATTGCAGCATAAATTATTAAGGAAATATAATTAAAAGGAAAAATAATTCGAAGAAAATAAGAATATAATTATATGTTTATTTAAACTCATTTTATTTATTTTTCGCTATTACATGAGGACTAAAAATTTAGAAAATATGTAAAATTTAAAGAATTTTGATGATGTTTAACTTCATTGATATTATTTTTTCCATGGTATAACCAACACATAATAAAATATATTTTTTTAATATTTTCTTCTTTCCCTAGTATCAAAGACATGATATTTATATTAAACTTAAATTGTACAAGCATTAACTTTTAAGAGAGTTGATCATTTTACATGATATCAAAGTTTGATTTGAGTCACATCTTTGCAGTTTATTCTCTATTTGTTGTTTTAAAAGTTCAAAAAACTCTATTTGGTTTGTTTGACTCTCCATGTGTGGATCTAATAATTTATTTAATGTAAAGATTAAATCATCAACATAAAGGCACAATAATACGTCATTGAAGAACCTTCATTGTTAATTCAACTTTTTTTCAAATTGTAATTGATATGAAAATTAAAGGTGTGATTGGAGAGGCAGCGTTAATTAAGATTTAAATTTGTCGATTTTATGGCAGTGAGGTCAAGGCCCACACGTCGTGGGCTGGGCTAACTAAAAGCTAGGTTTGAGGGGATAAGCTTGAGCTGATAAAGACATAAAAAGCTCATTGCTTTGTATGCCCAAACAGAAGGCCGGCCCAGGGACCCGGTTCACCGTGCGAGACGGTGGCGGCGTAAACATCTAAAGAACAGTATTAAAGGGAAAGTACCCAATTTCCTAATTAAATCTTCACCAATTAGGAAGTAGGATATTTCACAATAATTGTTCATCAATTATCTTTTATTAATTGGTTAACGTAAGAAATAAAATCCCTCACCCTATTAGGATAATTATGGTATCTATCGTCAAACTAGGAAAATTATAAATTATCTCTTATTAATCGGTTAATAATAAGGAAAGAAAATCCACTACCGATGAGAGAAATATTCGTATCGTATTAGTAGGAAAGTTATTATGATCGTAGTTATCAAATATCAGTAGTACCATGATTGAAAATTGTCGCCGGCATTCACTCAAGAGTTGATCTTCTCTTCCATTAGGGAAAGAATGAGCTTGGGCATCGGAGAACAGCGGGCGATCCACTGTCTGAATCGTTTTGTTTTGTATTATTGCAGTGGAGGGCCACAGACGGCGTAGTCGTGGACGGGGGCCAGAGCAATCCCTCAAGCTCCAGGCCCGGTTTCGATTGAAAAAAACATCGTCGGTTGGCATGTGGGTGTCTTGGGAGCAGCCGGGTTCCTTTACAAATAAAGCTAATCTCTTAGTGACTTATGGTATCGAAACGGGAACGCGGCGGGGGCGAAGCGTTCGGTTTTGGGAGGCTTCGGCTAACCGAGCGCCAATAGCCTAGGAGCGGCGGCTCGGTTTCAAAGCAACTGCACAGAGCCTGACGGCCCAGGCGAACATCTCGGTTCAAAGAGCATAAGCGGCTCGGGAGGCAACAACGGAGGCGTAACAGCTCAGGAGCCAAGCAGCCTTAGTTTTCATAACTCAATCAAGTAAAAGGCACACAGTTCGGATCCAAGCAACCCGCTTTCAAAGCTTAACCGCTTAAAAAGGCACAATGCACCAGAGCGAACAACCCGGGCTCAAAAGAGAGCATAGACACCGAAGGTAATAGCCTAGGAGCTAAGTAGCTCGTCGTAAGATGCAAATGTACCTAGATCCAAGCAACTTAGTTTTCGGGGAGCTTAACGGGCCTCAAAAGGCACAACAACCCAGAGGAATAGTCTGGCTAAAAAGAGCAAAAATGTACCAGAGGCGTATCAACCCAAGAGCCAAGTAGCTCAGCCTCATACACAGTTTCCCAAGAGCCAAGCAACTCGCTTCAACTGGCTAAAAGGCACAATGGGCCAGAGCCAAGGTGTCGGCTTTTTAACTTAACTACTCAAAGGCACAGCAAATTTAGAGCAAGAGTTCGGGCTGTAGCCTTAATCAAGTGTGGCACAACAACAACTAGAGCAAATAGTTTGGGCTTCAAAAGAGCATAAATCAAATGAGGCGTATTAGCCTAGAGCCTAAGAGCTGGGCCTCGGGAGCAAGGCGCAACACTCAGAGCCATGGTGCCTCGCTGTGAGTTTAACTACTCAAAAAGGCACAATAACTCAGAGCGCAAGAGCCCGCCGCAGCTTAATCGTCAAAAGGCACAAATAACCTAGGAGCGAATAGGTCAAAATAAAAGAGCATAAATAGCTCAGAGGCGTATCAGCCTAAGAGCCTGCAAATTTAAATTCGAAGACAAATAAATTGAGTGAGCGAATAGCCTTACCATAAGAGCATAAACAACCAGAGGTAGAATAGCCCAGATCCAAGTAAACTTCAATTCAAAAGGCGAACAACTCAGAGCCAAGTTAGCCTCGCCTTTCAAGATTTCTTAACTACTCAAAAGGCATAATAGCCTAGGAGCTAAGCTCGCCAATTTTCGTGAGCTTAATCGTTAAAAAGGCATAATAGCCTAGGAGCGAATAGCCCAAAAGGCGTAATAGCCCAGGAGCGAATAGCTCAGTTCAAAAGAGCATAAATAGCTCGAGAGGCATAATAGCCCAGGAGGCAGAAGAGCCCAAGAGCCAAATAGCTCGGCCAAGAGCAACAACTCAAGAGTGCGCACAAATTTCAAGAACGATTAGCCTGTAAGGCACAAAAGCCTGTGAGCGGCCAAATTTCAAAAGAGTGTAAACAGCTCCGAAGGCAGAAGAGCCAAAGAACCAAATAGCTTAGTTCAACAAAGCATAAACAGCTCGGGAGGCAAGACAATAGAAATCACCAAAAGCAATTTTGAGCACTGGTCGAAGACACTTCCAAACCCACGGAGGAAGAGGTCTTCAAGAACACAAGAAAACGATACAGAGGATGTTTCTAAAAGCACAGGAAACAACAGCCAAAATGGGTGAGAAAATCGAATGGCCATCATTATCACAAGACATCTGACGACGACAAAGCCCCAATCAAACCATCCCCAGCTAGCCACGTGAAACACCCGATCCGAAACAATCCACCCTCGCCCAAGCTCACCCACCCAAGGGCCGCAGTGAACTGATGCAGGGGCCCAAACCACACCGTGCGGCCCAACCCAAACTCCCAAAGCCTAGGCTCGGCGATGTTAGTTATAGCCAACAGCATAAAAGAGTCTTCGGCCCACCACATATGCCCAAACACGGCTGGCCCAGCCGAGGACCCTGCTCACCCAATCTGGAAGCAAGTGACGTAAATATCCAGTTAACTCAGATAGCGAAAGACTAACTTCCTAATTAAATCTCCACCACTGCGGTAAGCAGGTGATATTTCCAATAATTGTTCATCAATTATCCCTTATTAATTGGTTAACAATAAGGAAAGAAAATCTCTCACTAATAGGAGAAATATAGATCATCATCCAACTAAAAAGTTAATAATTATCCCTTATTAATCTAAGCACAATAAGAAAGAAAACCCTCACTCAATTTAAAAATATTCGTATCATCATCCAACCAGAAAAGTTATTACGATCATCCATTATAAATACCAGTCGAATTTAACTCCATGAAAGCCATGACGCACAAAAACTTCATCTCTAAACGCTTGATTTTCTCTTTCACCTAAAAACTCACTAGCATCTGAGAGAACCTGGGCGATCCCCATTGACCTTTTGCTTCTTATTTTGCGCAGGAGCCCGACATTCAAAGCCGCAGACCTGGCTCAGCTAATCTCGCTGCCTCCAACCCGCTTCGACATTGAAAAGCATCATCAGTAACTTATATCAAAATTGTAAAAAGTGTATCTTGTAAGAGATACCTTTAATATAAATTCGATTTATGAAAATTATACAAAGTGTCTCTTAAAAAAAACTTTTAATATAAATTCAAAAAAATTTATTCAATGTATTCAAGACAAGGAAATTAAATACTTTGAGTATAAATTCAATTTTTTGTACTAAAAAATATGAAATATATTTCTTTAAGAGACCCCTTTTATATAAATTAAATTTTCTTGAACAACTATGATTTAGCCTATATCCGGTCAGCGATAGAGCAGATAGAAAGACGATAATATATTTTAAGATAGCCCGATCATTGAATTTATTATTGTTTAATCAACAAAATTATATATATATATATATATATATATATATATATATATATATATATATATATAAATAATATCATATCTCATAATAAGAAATACCTTCTTTTTAAAAAAAAATATAAAAATAGGAAATACCTCCTAGACTATATATGATTTCTGTTTAAATATCAGTCTTAATGTACACATGGTATGGACATGATATTTTAGTATAACAAATAAATTGGGACATATGTTACTTTACTTACCTATATTTATATTTAATTTGTAAAATCAAAAAAAAAAAATTTATAAAACACTTTTTTTTTCAACGTTGGAATAAAAACTATATCACATTCCCATATTTGCTGTTTAAAAAAGTTAAATTTTTTGCTAATAAAGCTTAACCCAGTGGTCAAAGAATTGGGTATGACATAACAATGTTCTGCACGCATTTGAAACAAAACCCTAAACCCTAACCTTCTCCCTAGCGCTTGAAACCAATATCTTCCACCAGGTAATTTCTCTTTTTGATTAAAGATTCTGCATTTGATATACAAGTACAAGTTTTCGTTCTCCGTTTTTGATTCATGTCTTCGGTGAAAATTTCCAGGCTACGCAGTTTGGATCCAATCTAGGAAAGTTAAGCTTTGTCTTGTGAATTGTTGAAGAAGTTCCTGCATTGACATGATTAAAGGATTGTACTCCCTTGTAGTCATCTTCGTCTCATGAGCTGTGGGTTTTACTCAATTAACGAAACCATGAAGATTAATACACTTGTCAAAGCTGTTAGGGTTCATCAGACTCTCTCCAATACAATCGGGCCTCCGCAATCTCGTTTTTTCCAACACGATTTTGTTCCCAGAGATCCCAATGCGAAGCCCAAGAGGTACAAATATCCGCCCTTCTATGATCCCTATGGTTCTTGGGCGTTTTTCCGCCTCTGCCAAAATCGTGGAGCTCGTAAACGAATTGCAGCCCCAGCCCCCTGAAGAATGGCGACAAATTGGTCCTATACTGAAAGAGGGGCTGGGCCTCTGAATACGCAAGTGATTTACGGAAGGAATGGAATTGGTTCCCAGGAAGGGCAGCAGCAGGAGCTGGAAAGGTTGAGGAAAAGAAGGTGGAGAAGACAGCATTTGATGTGAAATTGGAGAAGTTCGATACAGCTGCAAAGATCAAGGTGATCAAGGAAGTGAGGGCTTTTACTAATCTGGGTTTGAAGGAGGCCAAAGACCTTGTTGAGAAGGTGCCTGTTGTATCAAACAAGGGATCACCAAAGAGGAGGCAAATGACATAATAGAGAAGATTAAGACTGCTGGAGGAGTTGCACTGATGGAATAGAGTTCTAAACTCTCCCTCGTTACTTTTTTTTCCTAGATGGATGCCCATTACCCTTTGGAGATGAAAAAGGAATTCTCAAATTTTCATTTGAGAAAATGCACCAGTTTCCTAATTTTGAACTTTTTTTTTTTTTTGGATTGTTGGTACTTTAATTCATTTTTTGTGCCATCAGAATTCTGCACTTTCCTAGTTCTCCCTTGCTTTGAGAGTCTATGTGTGGGGCTGTACTGCCTTTAGATGCACTTGAAGCAACTTAATTCTAGTTGCACCTATGTGCAAGGTATTCTTCTGAACTTGATTCTGATACACACCATGTCCATCTGTGATCTGTAAATTTGATTAGCAATATGTGTGTGTTTTCTGTATAGATTGCAGATGATATGGTTCCTCCAGAGTTAGTGAAGCAAATTCTGATTAGCATTGCTCATTTTCTTTTAAAGAAGAATTAGTACCACAAAAGGATTTGGCTAAGATGGTATTCAGAGACTTGAAAAAGAGGAAGCTGGTTTGTTTCCTTTTTCTGTTTTCAAAGAAATCATTTTATAGACCAAACATTTAGCAGATGTTCATTTGTAGCATGGCATATGGATGTAGATACTTCAGGGTCGTGTGGCAATGGGGTTTATTTCTCTAGTGCTGTTTGCTCCTTCTCCTGCATCATTTCTGCAGTCCACCTTGCACGATTTTACAGTTTACAAATCCTCATGCAAATGTGTGGCCCAAATATTTCTGTTCTCATCTGTATGCAGGCTGCATATAATGTTATTGCATACAAGGATAAACCACGCTTGAGAACTGCTGTGGAGTTGCTCCGAACCACCCAAGAGATAGAACGTCGATTAGAAGAAGTATGTTGCTTTCCTGACAATTTATATATGTGTACAAATTGCTTAATATACATACCATTTTGCTTAAGTTGGATTCAATCTGCTTTATTTCACATCTTGGGCTTCTTCTTTGAAACTTTTCTCTTAGAGTTCTAAGTTAGTTAGGTGTTTCCTAGGTTCTCTGTTTTCACTGACAATGAGATCAACATAATCTGGAAATTTATTTATTTATATCTGGATAAAAAAAAGGATGATACTATATAAAGGGACAGTGTATAGAGAATGATGGTCAATTCTTCCGAGTTGATGGTCAATTCAATAAGGGAGATGATCCCGATGCGTTGTTGATCACCAATGAGATAGAGCGGACTCAACCTTGAGAAGGAAGAAGCGTGGGTTGGTCTGCTTAGCCGATATAGAAAAGTATACGACAAAGATTTAGCTAGAATTTTGTACCAGATCATGGGCAGGATGGGTTTTAGCAGCCAATGGATGAGCTGGATAAAGTGGTGCATCTCCACAGCCTCTTTTTCGGTTCTCATCAACGTTTTCTTCGCCGGGCTTTTTCCAAAGCTCAAGGATTAAGACATGAATCCCTTTCCCTTATCTCTTCAAGTATCTAATGGAGGCTCTTAGCTGCTTGATAAATCGCGTTGTCGAAGGAAACTATCTTTCCGGCAACATGATTGTTGATAGGAGAGGTGAGGAGATGGTTATCTCCCATCTCCTCTATGTCGACGACACTCTTCTCTTTTGCGAGGCCGATAAAGACCAACTAAAGTTCTTAAGCTAGACCTTGATGTGGTTTGAAGAGGTGTCATGTTTGAGAATTAACTTAAACAAGAGTGAAATTATCCCAATTGGTCCCGTGGGTAACGTGGAGAAGCTTGCTTCAGAGCTAGGCTGCAAAGTCGGATCCCTCCCTACTTCTTACCTGGGCCTCAAACACAAGACTCTAGGTGTCTAGGACTCGGTTGAAGAGAGATTCCGAAAGAGGTTGGCTTCCTAGAAGATTCAGTACATTTCAAAAGGCAGAAGGTTAACACTTATCCGTAGCATCTTGTCCAGTCTCCCAATCTATTATCTTTCTCTTTTCCAAATGCCTCAAAAAGTTTGTGCTAGATTTGATATGATTCAAAGATAGTTTCTTTCAAATAGGAGCGACCTGACAAGAAAAGCATCTCCATTTGTTCCCAGAATGAGTCGGCGGTTTGCCAACCATTAAACCCGCTTCTGGGAGTAAAGGTTATTCAGTGAATCATGAAGACAATGGAGGTTGGCACACTTGTGACCTCAGAGGCAACTATGGGACTAGTCTATGGAAGGAAATCAAGAAAGAGTGGCCTAGCTTTTTTCAGAACGCAGCCTTCTCCCTTGGGGATGGAAGGAGGATCAACTTTTGGAAAGATGTTTGGCTCGGCGAGAAGGCGCTGTGTTTTATTCATCCCTCCCTTTTTAATTTGGCTCTAAATCAAGAGACCACGGTTGCGGACATGTGGGATAGCGGCAGGGGGGAAGGGTGCTGGTCTCCAACCTTCCTAAGACCTCTCAACGATTGGGAGATAGAAGAGGTGGAGAGATTCCTACAAACTCTGTGGTCAAAATTTCAGCCCTTCGGGGGAGGACGTGTTATTCTTGAAGGGTGTTAAGGAAAAAGGATTCTCGGTTAAGATAATGTACAAAAGTTTAGACCCATCTCCCGCTATTGAGTTTCCTCGCATGGAATCCAACAGGCTCTCCAAAAATAGGATTCTTCGTACCGGGAAGTCAGTTGCGTAAAGTGCTCACGCTAGATCAACCTAAACGCCTTTAATGATTCTTTTGCAAATGCATGTTTTCTCAGGTGAGAGGATGATGAGTCTATAGACCATTTGTTGATCCACCGAAAAGTGCTAAAAATGTCAGGAACCTTTTTTGTCGATTGTCGAGGCTAGGCCGGGTTTTCCCGCACTCCCGCTCTCCACACACTCTATTAGCTTGGTGAGTCGCAGCGGTAAAAACGCAAAAATTATGGATGCAACACCTTGTGCTTGGTCAGAGACACTTTGGTGCAAGAAACAAAGAAGTGTTCGAGAACGATAATACCTCTTTGCTCAAGGATTAGCCAACTTCGTTTCCAATTTAAGCGACTGGCCAACTCCAGACATTGGAAAAACACCGAACTCGTAGTGGGCTTCCCGACTGGGGTGGGAGTAGGTAGGATCTTGGGGTTTTTTCTTGTCCGGGCTTTGGCTCCCTTTTATCTGCCAACTTGTGTACTCAAGCAACTTTTCTAACTCTATAACACTTGCTTTTTACTGATAAAAAAAAAATTCTTCCGAGTTGAAAGAGTAGTGAGAGGAATGAAAATAAAATGAATAACAGGCTTAACAGCTTCTCAGAAGCCCCTCAAAATCTAGTCCCCAACACCAAGGTCACAAACAAACAGTTAGAGACATTTGAATGATCAGTACCCAGCATTGGAAATGTTTATAGGTGGAATTTACTTACCTCATTTGCATTGTTCATGTTTGATTTTGGATAAAAATGTGCAAATAGAAGAGAGAAGAGGATTGAAGAAATATGGTTCAGGTTTTGAAGGGAGACACCAAAAACATATACTTATAATCATGGTCATTACAACGTTGAGACATGATATGTTACAGCGATTATGATAATTTTTTATGGGGATGAATATGTATTGCATTTCATATTTTATCTTATGTTAATTGTTTAAAATGTAGATAGTTAGGAAATTGGAGCATACAAAAGGGTAAGAGGTAAAATAAGCCAACATGAAAAGCTGCATTCTTGTTGCCAAAGACTACTTGAAATGTTGCAAGTATAATAAATATATTATTATAAATAATGAAGAATTTTCATTTTAATGATTTGACTGGTTCGAGTCCTTTTAGTACTACCTACGAACTGTGCTGTTGAGATTAGCGGTATGCCAAGGTGTGCCACCAAACATCCATGCTTATAAAAGGAAAAAAGAAAAAAAGGAAACACCGTTTGAAGGTTGATATTGAAATTGATCGTGATTGATGAAAAAAAGTTTTACTGAATATACTTTCTTTTTTCTCTTGTGGGAAAGGAACAGTAACAAATATGAAACATTTGAATTTTGGAGATGATAGTCAATAACACATATAGCATGTGTTTAACAATTTGGAATTAAAAATCAAATCTAAAATTCAAAAAGTTTAACTTTATGGATTTTTGTGATGAGCCTATCTATTTTTTTGATAGGTTGTGATGAACCTATATATTGAACTTACACTTTGCTAAATTGAACTTTTAAAACTTTATTTTCCATGTTTTCATATGGTAAGATATTGTTTATCTCTTTAAATTCGACTATCTTTCTTGAAACTGGTTATATATTACTCTAATAGAAAAAGGTTATGTAGTATTCTATGCTTCAAATATACAGACATATATATATATATATATATATATATATATATATATATATATATATATATATACACACACATATGTATGAATATCTTTTACTTGTTCATTTTTCATGATACAGAAAAAGTTATGTACCCAATATGATGCAATATATACACCATACATGATACAAAAAAAAATAGAAAATTAATATACCATACATTTTCCGTTACTAAGGAGCTGAATAGGATTACTGAACCTCTGAAATTCATTTGATTCAAGTACAACAGCATAAATTTCATGTGATTTTGGAAAAGTTTTATACCAAGGGGATTCATGGATATAAGAACATGGGTGGAATGTGATTCTTCCTATGGGTAGAATTATGGAAAGTTCATACCAGTCTGATTCGGAGCTGAACAGGATTACTGAACCTCTGAAATTCATTGGATTCAAGTTTCAACAGCATAAATTTCATGTGATTTTGGAAAGTTCTATACCAATGTCTTAGATAACTTAGAACTGCTATGATTTACAGGTGTCTCTGCCATTATTAATCCTGCATGGAGAGACTGATATCATGACTGATCCATCGTTATAAGGATGCTTATCATGCTCTTCATGAAGGTGAGCCGGATGAGATGATAATTCGAGTCTTTGATGATATCATTTCTTGGCTGGATGAGTATAGTGTCAAAACCAAAAACCATCCCCATTTGATCGATTATGAATATTCATTTCTTCAGTAAATAAATAATTAAGGGAATTGAAACAGTCCCTTCTTACACTATTTAAAAACAGGGGATAGCAGGGGAGGCTGCTATCATATATAAGTTGATCCTGTTGGAATTTTTATGTGTGGACTTACATAATCAACTTGATAATATTATAAATCAGCCATGGCCATTTCCTTAGACAAGCGAACCATACTTGTGGCTTCAAACATATTATCGCTTGATTTTTACGCTCACCCTAATTTACTCGACTGCCCATTAAGTCAAGTGGTCCAACTAGCGCGAGCATATAAAAAGAGATGCGTGAGAGGAGAGAGACAGATCCCATTCGTGGCTTTGGGAGTACTTACATTTCTGGCTGACCTAATCTTGGGAGAAAATGAAGAGCCCATCGATCCCTCATTCTCTGACCGTCACGCACCCGCAGAGCAAATTGGAGAACATCAAGTCAAGATTGGCTGATGGCTTCTCATTACATCAATCCAGTAACTACTTCGCTTTTTCTAAATGCATGCTTAAATGTCACATGTGATCCTATCTTGCTTAAATTGCTCCATCAATTGGCATCGTAGCCGGCATGGAAGACATTTAAGCTGCAATTTTTGTATATTTTCGCTCTCTCGCTTTTTTTTGCTTGATGGGCCATTTTTTTTTTTTTTTTCTCTTCGTTTGGTGTTTATTCGTTTCAAGCCCGATTGAGGTTGGATACATGTAGAGAATGTTGTTTGGAGCAAAACCCATCCTTTTTTTGTGGTTTTTGGAGCTCATCTTGGTATTTCGAAAATTAGGGCTTGTTTGGTTCTTGCTATTATGCGTGTTTGGTTCTTGTTTGGAGCTCATCTTGGCATTCTTGGGTTTGTATTGAAGGAAATTTAAGTATTTAAGTATTTCAGTTCAAAAAATTCCAATCCGGGCCAGTTCATATGGAGGAGAAGATAAACATGATTATGATGACGTCATCATGACGCTAACATGATGTATCTAAATTAAAAAAAACCATTTTTATTTGTTTGTTGCCTTGGTATGCTTGGATTGATTATGCATTTGTTAAAATTGATTTTACTTTAGACAATTATAATCATTGTTTTTTTTTATGACATAATTTTTTTTTTTTTTTTTACCAATAATGTTATCCAAGGTCAATTTCGTTTAATTATTTAAATTTATTATGACAATAATGAACACTTGTGTGATTGCCTATCGCACCAAGTGTGTCAAATTGTGCAAATTAAATATTTAACCTTTATCATGACAATACCAATATATATGAAGCTGTCATCGTGACTCCTATAGGCGTCAATTCTTTTTTTTTTCTTGGTTCCCACATTTAGTTGCTTTGTTATTAGACACAAGATCCATACGTGGTATTTTAATTGTCCTATCGATGATAATAATGTTGGTAGATGCTTAGATTGATGAAGGAAATTAATTGTATATTGAGGAACTCGTACTAATTTTCTTTGCCCTTTCGCAATAAAATTAGTACATCTTTGGTTGTAATATTTAATTAGTTGTCCTTATCGCCGCTTAATTTTTTTTAATTCCAAGCTATTGCTAAATTAAGAAATTATGGAAACTAGCAAATGCATGATATTGTAACAACATGCATATTGTTGAATTTTTTGCTATTTCAGCTGCTGCAATCCTAGCATTTCGCAATTGTCGCCATCAAACCTCTTATCGAAATAATTTTGAAGAATGGTTTGAGTCCTTGAACGTGCATATGACTGCAAATCGGACTTGGCTTGAGGGTTGATGAACCAAGTAAGCCCACTAATGAAAGCTCTACGATGAAAGATCATTTTATGAAAGATGGAGCACTAACAGAGTCGCTTGATTCGTGATGATACACTATGGATAAATCTATCAAAGAATGCGGTCAAAAACGGAAAGGGCCAAAGACTTCTTAGAACATGTGAAGGCCAATTATACCAAGGTTGATAAGTGTAATGGCAACTCATTTAAAGCTTCTACAACTACAAAAGATATGATGGAGTCAAGGGAGTTAGAGATCATATCATCAAGCTGGGTGCACTACTTCAATGCAAATGAGATGAAAGTGGAGCGAGTGAAAAATTTCGAAATGGTTGATACTGAAGTCTCTTCCGTTTCATTTGATGAAGCTTGACATACAATGCCTTGAAGGAAGAATGGACTCTGGAAGAGTTGATGTCTATTGTAGTGCAACATGAAGTCTCACTGAAGAAAAATGAGACTCACTCCCTTGCTCTTGTAACTGATCAAGTCAGTAATGTGAAGAAAAAACCTCTACACAAGAATTCGAGGCTTTAAGGCTTCAAGAGAAAGGGGAATTCAAATCATGAACCTCTAATGCACATGCTTCTTCTAATACAAAGAGTGAGAAATTCAGCGGTAAGGCAACTTTTGCCATAAGATTGGCCACAAGCAAGCCGATTGTTTTAAATTTAAAATACAGAAAAGAAAAAGAAAGCGTGAAATTGTCGTTATGATTAAGTTGAATGCAAAACACGATTGAGACAATATTGTTGATGTTCATGTCAATTTCGTGGTTAGATACATCGAGCTACTATTCATGTCACTAATTCTTCGCAGGAGATGACAAACGTATGAAGCCAAAGCATGAAGAATGTGTGTAAGGGCCGGGTGACGGAAGCAAAGTAAAAGTGAATTTTTTGGCACATGATAAAGCTGAAATTGATCACAGAAAGGCTTTGGTTGCTACACAATATGGCTTTTATACCTCACTTCGAGGAATCCGACATGGTCTTTCGATAGACTTGGTTATTCTTTTCACTTTGAGATGGAAAAGTCGATATTTTTTGCAACCTCACTAATGTACGGTGTTTGTTTGAAATCTTTATTGTCTCAACAGATCATGGTTTGTTATGTGATTCATCTTCGCTAATTCGCTATTATTGCAAGCGTTGCTAGAATGAATTTGAGTTCTTCCATGTTGTGGCAATAAAACACCTGTGCCATATTTCTAGGCAAAGATTAGAGAGATTGGTAAAGATGGTGTGCTTTCTAATCTTGATTTCGATTTTGAAACTTGTGTGGTTTAATAAAGGTGAAGATGACAAAGAAAGACCGTAAAGGAGAAGATCGACAGTGTGAAAGCACTTTTAGACTTGATCCATTACGTATATATGCGGTCCTTTGACACCAACTGCCTTAGGGGGTTATAAATATTTCATCACTTTCATTGATGATTTCTCTAGATTTGGTTATGTTGAACTAATCCATGAGAAATCTGACTCCCTAAATGTGTTTAGAGCCTTTAAGGCTAAGGTGGAGTTGCTGTTAGGAAAGCCCATTAAAGCTATAAAATCTTATAGAGGTGGCGAGTATTATGGAAGATATGATGAGACTGACCTAAACTCGACCATTTGCTGCTTTCTCATTTGGAATGTGGCATTAATGCGAGATATACAATGCCGCACTCCTCAATGCACCGGGGTTGCGTAAAGGAGGAATCACATTGTTAGATATGGCGAGGTGCATGCCGAGCAATTCCTCTACCTTTCATTTTCTATGGGGTGAAGCTTTAAGGATCAAGGGGCATATATTTTGAATCAAGTGCCCAAGAAACAGGCTCAAGACACCCATGAGCTATGGTCCAGAAAGAAACCTGGGCCTTTCTACCATTTCCATGTCAGGGATGTAAGGTCGAGGTTAGGCCCTATAACTCCATTACCAAAGAAATCTCGATCCTAGAACCATTAGTGGTTTCTTTGTTGGCTATCAGATTGATCAAGGGGCTCTAGATTTTATTGTCCATCGCATACCACTGTGATCATCGAAATGACAGTACAGATATTTGAGGATGAAATTGATGCTCATCCAAATTTCAGGCCTCGTGAGATACCTTAGAGAAGAGCATGTCAGGATTCCTTTTCCTACATCTCATGTTCCATATGTGGATGTTCCCGCTATCCATCAAAGAAGCCACTAATCATGAGAACATAGTGATCAAATGGAATCGCTTTCCGCACGAGACACTGATGTTAGTGAGATTCCTTGAGTAAAGATCA
The DNA here is from genome assembly GCA_016808115.1 of Tetrastigma voinierianum. Taxonomy (NCBI): domain Eukaryota; kingdom Viridiplantae; phylum Streptophyta; class Magnoliopsida; order Vitales; family Vitaceae; genus Tetrastigma; species Tetrastigma voinierianum. The sequence goes on along the minus strand of JAEQBH010002353.1, from coordinate 413,124 downwards.
CAGAGAGTTCGTAGGCGTATTTATTTCCAGATGATTATATGGTTTATTCAGGAGCATGAGTATGTGATGGTTATGATGTTTTTGATCCAAATACTTATCGAGAAGCAATCTTATCGGTCTCAATTCACTTCTTGAAAGAAGCCATGGATGATGAAATAAATTTATGCATAAGAATGGTGTTTGGACTTGGCTGAATCGTCATGTATGTAAACCGCTTGGGTCTAAGTGGCTCCAAGAATCTCAAACGTGATTCTAACGGGAAAGTAGAAAGATATAAAGCTAGACTTGTGGTTAAAGGTTATAGTCAAAGAGTAAGGAATTGACAAAAGAAACCTTCTCACCGTGTTTCACCAAAGACTCCTTTTAGAGTGATTATGCCATAGTAGCTCATTTTGATTGAGCTACATCATGGATGTCAACACGCTCTTGAATGGTGATTTGGACGATGAGGTGTATATGGAGTAACCTTACTCGGTTTTGTAGAAGTTGGAAAGGAAGATTTAGTTTGCAAGCTCAATAAGTCCATTTATGGTCTTAAACAAAGCCGAGGCAAGGGTATCTAAAGTTGATAAGATTGTCACCCAAATGGCTTTAAAGAGGAATATGCTTGATAGATGCATATATTCGAGGGTCGCTGAGTAGTTAGCATATTTCTTTGTTTATATGTTGATGATATACTACTCGCATCAAACATCCCGACTTATTGATCGAGACAAAGCACATGTTGTCAACCCATTTTGACATGAAGGATCTCGTGAGGCTTCTTATGTTTCTGGGGTACAAAGATTCTTCGCGATAGTGGCTAATGGAGTGCTTAAATTATCTCAAAGAGTTTATATTGAAAGATATTGAAGAGGTTCAATATGCGTAATCGTAAATCTACTAGAGCGCCAATTGTGAAGGCGATAAGTTTTCAAAGGCCTTGTCCCCAAAATGATGACAGAGGAAATGAGGACTATCTCCTTATTCATCTGTGTGGGCGCCTATGTATGCTCAAGTATGTACACGCCTCGATATTGCTTTGCCAGGGGCCTGGCTGAAGGTACTTGAGCAATCCCGAGCCGCATTGGAAAGCAAATAAGAAGGTCCTTAGGTATCAAGGAACTAAGGACTTAATGTCACATATCGCATCCAAATTACTACATGTAGCTCGGGTTTTGTGATGCCGATTTCTCACTTACGCATAGATGATAAGAAATCCACCATGTGCTATATTTTTATGATGGCGTGAGGAGTCAGATTCTAAGAAACACAAGCAAACACTTGCTGCATCCTCAACTATGGAGGCATGTGGCATGTTATGATACTTTGTCATTACGCGGTGATGCGGAATTTTGTTTCGGTTGGGAGTTGTTGACTCCATTTCTAGACCACGAAATTATTTTGTGATAATTCAGCCTATTGCTTTCCAAGAACACTAGGAGTATTTCTCGCCCAAATATATTGATGTAAAGTTCCTATTTGTTAAGGGAGAAGTGGCGTAAGAGCTCTATTGATATTGAAATACATGTCCACAAAAGGTATGCCATGATTCATTAACAAAAGGCTTACCCATGTCAAGGCTTCGTGAACATGTATCTCAAATGGGGGTCATGGGGCTCAGTTGTATTGCTGAAGGGAGCCATTGCATCGTAATACTATGCTATTGGTTGAAGGATTTGCCATTATTGTACTTTTCTATAAATCAAGCAATGAAGCATGTATGGATTGCTTTTGATTATTTGTTTCTGATGAGATTCTATGGTTGATTGATTTATGATTATATGTACGTCATGATGTTTGGATTACAGAAATTAAGTAGAGAATTGTTGGAATTTTATGTGTGGACTTACATAATCAACTTGATAAATATTATAAATCGCAAAGGCTCATTTGTATCGCTAACTATAATGGGGCCGAAACATATTATCATTTGATTTTTACTGCTCACTTTATTTACTTGATCGGCCCATTAAGCTAAGTGGTCCAACTAAAGTGTGATATATAAAGAGATGTGTGAGAGGGAGAGAGAGATAGATCCCATTCTTTGCGGTTTAGTACTCCATTTCTGGCTGACCGAATTTAAGCTAAGAGCTCATCGACCATTCCCTGACCGTCACGCTAATCTGCAGCAAAAACAGTAACACGTTGTCAAGATTGAAGGATATTTCTCATTACATCAATCCAGGTAACCATTTCGTTTTTTCTGTTAAATGCATGCTTAAATGTTGACATGTGATCCTATCTTGTTTAAATGTTCCATCATATCCAGCCATGGCACTGGAGCTTCATGGTTTGTATCTTATCAAATGATCGAGTATTTACCACAATTGGTGTTGTTAAGTAGTTATTTGATTATGTAATAATTGTAATTTGAATGGAGCTTTCAGGTTACTGAAAATTGAGTTTGTAATGGTATTTTTATATGTTGAATCAATTTGACAAAGCTTATATCCCATTGCCTACATGAATCCTTAGGCCCGTTTAGTTCACGAAAATTTTTAACTCTATCTAAAATTCAGAATATTAAAATTTTCAATGTATTCTAATCTTTGGGCTTTCATTTTCGTAAAATACGCTTCGTATATCAATTCCTCGCTGAAAATAAAGAATAAGCATAATCCGCTTTCAGAAACCATTTTCTGAAACGGCTACCTATCTATATATAAAATCCCGTGTTTTCGCTTTTATCCTAATCGACAAATCCCGCTGCCGATTTAATTCAAAACATTTAAAATAACATGTACGCTTCAGACCATATAAAATAAAATAAATAATTCATTTTCTGTTTTCAAAATTTGTTTTTGTCTAATTCTCATAACTAAACGTGTTTTCCTTGTTTTCAAAAAGTTTAAATAGAAAAAACAGAAAATTTTCTACCTACTAAAAAAGGCCTTAGTTATTATGTTGTATCAAAAATTTGTTGTGACAAAGTTTTAGTCAAAGTCGTTTCGTTTCTCGATTCTTTCTTTCTGATTGTCATTCCACCATTTTTGTCAGTATGAAAGCGATGACTCCAAAATTTCTCAATGTATATGATTTTGAAATAATTTCTTCCTAGTTTAAAATCTATTGATTTTTATTTTCCAACTGATTTTATGCTGCTTGGTCTTCTTATATACAACTTTCTGCAGATGGTAGGAAAATGAATGCAAGATCAACTTCTGGCTGGATGTAGCCATAAAAGAAATCAGCTTGATAATTACATGCGGAATGTGCATGTATTAATTGTTCATCAGTACAATGTCATAAAGAATTACAGATCAAGACAGGAAACTACCTTAATGAACAGTGGGGTCTGAGGGTGTTTAATACTGTTTTTGTTATAAATTCAATAAATATAATTTATAAAGATGGAAAATATTGTTTCGACATGTATCTAATGCTTGATCCGTTCAGTAAATGATAATTCGGGAAAATATCAATTGAAGAGATGATTTTAATATAAATATAATTTTTATTTATGAAAATAATGTAAAATATATCTTAAGAGATGCCTTTGTTATATGTTAATTATATTTAAATTTTAATAAAAATTCATTTTTTTGGTTGATTGATATAAAAATTAAGGAAAATATAAGTGGCAATAAAGTAAGGTACATAAAAAGAATTTTTAGGGTTTAACCTATGGATAGCACCCCATAAAGTACCCATGCCAAAACGAAAGAAGAAGAAGATTTACTCGTCATGAGTAACAAGAAGGTGCGGCTAATGATAACAAGCTAGAAGCACAACCTCCATGTTGAAATGACAACGAAGGACAATGCTTCCCACTGGAGTCTCCTTGCTGAGAAACTGTCAGGACAGAGATTGGAGAGAATACACAAGACTCGACCAAAGACGAGTAAGACGAATGTTCGCATGAAAGATGAGAGGTGGACCGAGACGCCCACAACCGACTTCGCTGAGGAAAATGTGAGAATTCGATTACCCTGGAAGAAAATCTTGATCATTAAACTTCTGGGAAGGAGTATAGGGTATAACCTATTGCTAAGGAAGATAAATGACTTATGGAGACAAAAAGTTTCTATAGCACTTTTAGCTCTAGATAATGGTTTCTTTCTAGCCAAGTTTTCATCTGAGGATGACTACAACTATGCCAAATTTGAAAGGCCCTGAATGATCTTTAACCATTACCTCACAGTATAACAATGGCAACCAAATTTCGATCATAACCAGAACTCTTTGAGAAGTCTTATGGTCTGGATGAGATTACCATGTTTACCAATATAATATTTTTTGTAACGCCCAAAAATAGTCTTTTCGCTTTATTATTTTACTTTATAACATTTTCTGCTATTATAAATTTTTATGTTATTTATTCGATATTTTATTGGTTTTAAGTGATAAAAATAGAGGTTTTTAAAGTGAGAATTCGTATAGTTGATTAGTGCACCCCAAATTAAGACATAGTAGTTTAATGATATGTTTAGGGTATAATACAAGTTATATTTGAATTTTTCGGAATTTAAATGCTAAGTGAAAAAAATAAAATAAAACTGGAATTAATACAAGAGCCAAGGTCAAAATTATAATTGTCAAATGATGACCCAAAGGTCATAAATGAATAATAGTATATGTCAAAGTAGAAATGCATAAGTTGTATAGCAAATGAAAATAGAAATGAAGGCTCTTAATGTAAAATGGGAAATTAAGTCAAAATGTCCTTAGCCAAACATGGCCTTGTACATGAAATGATATAAGACCAAATATTGTCTTGTAAATGGAGAAGAACATTACTTTTGGTTTTGGAGAGCTTAGGGCTACTAAGTGTTTGTGATGAAGCCAAATTTGGTTTGATTTCATCCCATTTTGTTCGTTCTATGTTGGTTTGATTTACTCCATTTTGTTCAAGGTTCTATGTGATCAAAAGGAAAGAAGAGAAAGCTAGTGAAGATCAAGAAAATCAAGATTAGGAACCCTCCTAATTCCTCTTGATTGTGTTTGGGTTTGGTAAACCTCTATTTTTGTATATATATGTTCGAAAGTTAGAGTTCAAAACCTTTTGCTTTGATTATGATTTGGTTTTGGAGGAATCTTGTATAAAGAAATGTTAGGTTTTAAGGAGATGTCGTTAAATTTTTTTCAAAACTCATGTTTTTGCTTTAGCCATAATCGGGTCATTATTCATCCAAATCAGCTGATTCAAATTTTTGTGAATTAGACTTCTATAAACAAATTTATTTGGAATGCGTGTTCAAATTTGGATTCCATTAGACCCAAAAATACGTAAAAGTGAAATTCTGTTTTCGGGCAAATTCTGGTTCTTGTTTGGTACAATTTTAGTGTTTTGGGACAGTTTTGGTATTTAGGCTATAAGTTGAGTTCACTTATCCAAATTGAGTTATTCAAATTTTTAAGTAAACTATAATTCTAGGAGAACAAATTTTCAAATAAGTCAGATCTCACCCCAACCTCATCACTAATAAATTGCCTAAGGAGCTCTATTACAAGAAAATTCTCAAGTTATAGTTTTGAAAATATAGTAGTTCCGGTTGTTTTAAACATATCTCGAAGCTCAAGCCCGACCTGGATGATTCTAATTTTTTAATAAAATAGATTTATAGAGGAACAATGGACTTGAAGGAGTTGGGTAAAATATGATTCATTTGTTCCCAAAAAATTTTACAAGTGAAAGTGTATCGGGTAGAAATCAACCCTAACCAAAAACACTAGCATGCACAACTGATATTTTTCTCTGTTTGTGATGGACTAGGGGTTGGTGACGAGGAAACCTGAGTAAGATCAGGATTCCAAGGATAGGAGTCAAGAAGCGACAACATTTTTGGTTTATTCTTCTCATTTCTTTTCATATTGCAGCTTTGTATTGGATTTGTCAAAAACCGAAATGATTTACATCGGAAAATTGCATGTGCGTTTTGTTTTTAACCATAAACAAATTTGTCTTAAGTGATTGGGAAATTGATTGCAAATGAATTGCCATGAAAACTACATGAGCGCTAAAAATGTGTGTGTTTATCGGGTATATATGTATATACAATATTGTAATTTACTATGATCGGGTATTAATGACCTAAGAGAATGTTATTTGTCATATTCAAGTTAAAGCATATATTGATATACTAATAAGCGGCCAACAGAAGAAGATTGCGAACGAAATAATTTATAAGAAAGATATCATCCGTGAAATTTCAATCCGACAATATCGATAGTGTACACAACATAAATTTTTAAATAAAGAGTCAACAACACAGCGAGACCATACTGTGTTATTAAATGTTTTAATACCGACTTGCAGCCCAACGGGATCGTGCCAGTGATTCCGGTATCCTATACACTGAAAGTCATGGTTAATTTGTTTAAGGGCAAACTTTTAAGTAAATGTGTGAAATGCATAATTTGATTTTGAATGAAAAATTAACATATATATTGTTTATTGCATTGATCATTGAAAATGTGCTAAAATGTTGTTTTCCAAAATATACATATTTTGTGTTTGATTGAAATGAGGATAGAAATGCATAGAACTACTAAGCATGAAAATGTATAGCACGTTGTTTTATCATGCGCAAGTACCGAGTGAATAGGGGTAAGATCAAAGACCTCAAAGCCTTTAGTCATCGTCGAATCGGGCAGAGTATAAGTAAACACTCCATCTCATGCATACATTTCATCCCATGACATTATTTGATCATTTTTGTAATGAAACCAAAAATGTATAAGTTTTCAATGAAGACATATTTGATTTGGTTTGTGGAGATGAACTCCGATAATGTTTTGTAAATGATAATGTTGAAATGACATACATGCTGGCATGGAATGAAAGTGTTAATTGACAAAAATGGTGGGCCCTCTCTTTAACCGAAATGATTATTATACTTATTTCTACAAGATATTCGAAATATATATATGATAAAACGTCCATCCTCATCCACCCGCCTTCGAGCCGATTCAGGTACAGGGGTGCGACAATTTTGATTACAAGTTCTTGATGAGGGTGGGATCAAAAATTGGGAAACCTATCCGAGTGGACAATGCCACAAGTATAATGTCACGTGGGCATTACATGAGAATAAGTGTCGAAGTAGACCTTCTCAAATCATTGGTTTCGAAGTTCAAATTAAGAAGACGGATCATGAAGTTGGATTATGAGGGGATACACTTAGTTTGTTTCAGGTGCGATATGTATGGTCACAGGAAGGAAACTTGCTCTTCTGAAATTCTGGCGACGACAGTCCCAACAATGCAGGAACCACCGATAAGGGATGATGAAGGCAGAAGATTAGACAGGATAATTATAGGTAAGACAGAAGGAACAGATGAAACAATTAACGCGGAGATAGTGGAGGACTTTGGGCCATGGATGTTCGCTAAGAGACGAATCTGCAGAGTTCCAATCACTCAAAGCAACCAAGAGACGATGGACTCGTTGAGAAAAGGCAAGACAAAGAAGCAGCTCAAATGAATAACAATCACAGAGATTTAATGGAAGGGGTTAGACAATCGAAATATTCCATCTTGGACTTGGAAGAAGATAAGGTTATGGAAGGGGATCATACTGAGGAGGAAAGGAACGAAATGCAAATGGAAAGCCAGATCGCTAGAGGGGGGAGTCGAACACTACCGAGCGGAAAAGGAAAGAGAACAAATGTACAAATACAAAACTCCTCCCTTATCTAGCCATCCCACAATCCATTAGAGAATATCAACCCCCCAACCGTGCATGTTGATAAGGAAGATGAAGAATACCACAGTGCCTAAACAAGGAGGAAGGATATTTCAAGGATGGAATATTCGGGAGGAAGAGGGAATCAAGCAGTGACAGACAACGAACACTGGATGGTGTCTGGATCAACCAAGTCAAACCTTATTCAGAAAGAAAGAATAGGTCACATGCAAACCCATCCCGACCTTGCTATCATCCAGCCAACCTCACTTGATAATATAGAATGGCCTATCCCATATGGAGAACACTTTCAAGATCCTCTTGTAGGAGAGATGGAAAAGGAGACTGATTCCTTAGTGGAAAAGTTGCAAGATGAAGGGACGTATGTATCTCAAAAACCTGCTACATCCCATTATATGCAATTAGAAGAGGAGAATTCGTCTTCGGGTAATGGGCATGACTTTCCCCACCAGGAGAGGTAGTAAGATGGTGAAGCAGGAAGTTGATGGGTTTCTACAAGCAGAAGTTGGCAACAATGTGCATGTATGCATTATAGCTATAATATACCCATTTATTTATTAATGAAAGTTTTAATTTGGAATTGCAATGGGGCAGCCTCAAAATGCTTCCTCATAACTCTCAAAGTCATACTGTACCGACATGAACTGATAATACTGGGCCTGGTTGAAACAAAATGCAACGGTGGATATGCAAATAACATATGCAAGAGAGTTGGCTATGATTATTGGATTTAAGTAGAAGCTCTAAGCTATAGCCGGGGAATTTGGCTGTTTTGGAAAGAGTGTGCTGATCTCTGTATCCTCCAAACACATCCCCAATTTATCCATGCAAAAATAAATGATAGCCACTCATGGCTTCAATTGTTTACTGAAATTTCAAATCGCACTACAAGAAAGTATCAATGGCAAGACCTGAATCAAAATGTGGTGAACTTTTAGGAACCATGGGTGGTGGCAAGTGATTTCAATTCAGCCACCAGTGTGGAGGAAACAACCAAACCGGAAAACTTGGACCAAAGAAGAAGCTCAGGATTTGTTTATTGGATTTATGAACATGGTCTTTTGGATCTAGGTTACACGGGATCAAAGTTTACCTGGACAAGGGGAACTCTTCTTCTTCTTTCCAAGGTGCATGTCTCATTCGTGCCCTCTGTAACTTGGACTGGAGTGAATGCTTCCCTATGGCGAAGGTTGAGATCCTTCCCAAACTCAACCCTGACCATTCTTCGGTCCTGATTCTCCTAAATGGTAACAAAGAACCTTCTTCTCATCATGGTTTTAAATTCCAAGCTGCTTGGCTGACTCACCCAGGTTTCCTAACCCATATCCAAGAATTTTGGAGGAGCGATCTTTCTCTTATAGAAAATAATAAGCAACTGGCTTGCATCCTAACACATTGGAACAAGGAGCACTTTGGGCATATAACCAAGAAAAATAAGAGATTATGGGTGAGGTTAACAGGGATCCAAATGACCATGAGTAACTCGGGGAACGACTACCCGTGCAAGTTAGAGAAAAAACTTCAACAAGAGTTAGAAACCATACTTAACTAAGAGGAGCTTCTATGGTTCCAAAAGTTAAGGGAGGAGTGGATTCATTCGGGAGATCGTAACACAAAATTCTACCATCCAACAACAATCATAAAAAATAAAAGGAAGAAGGTTACCAGGTTAAAGACTGAGAACGAGGAGTGGCTCACTGAAAGCACACTGCTAGAAAGAATGACACATGAATATTTCCAAAACCTCTTTAAGGAGGAATATACTAGCAACACAGTGCTACCCACTCACAACGGCTTCCCATAAATATTGGGAGAACAACAACAGTTGCTTAAAAGACCCTTCTCTAAAGAAGAGGTGAAGACAATGCATTTCGATATGGCACCGTTCAAAGCTCCAAGAAACGATGGCCTCCATGCAGGTTTCTACCAAAAAGCTTGGAACATAGTGGGAGATTCCCTTTGTGAGTTTGTTCTGAATTTTCTTGAAACATGTTTACTACCGGAGGGAGAAAATGACACACTCCTGGTTCTTATCCCTAAGGTAAAACACCCAAATATGATCTCACAAGTCCGCCCCTTAAGCCTGTGCAATGTGGGATACAAGGTTATTATAAAGACTCTTACGAATAGATTAAAAGAGATCATGCCTTGCATAACTACCCCTCACCAAAGTAGCTTAGTTCCCGAACTCCAAATCACTAACAATATAGTAATATATCAGGAGGTTCTTCACTCGATGAGAACCCAAGGAAAAGGAAATGGTTCTATGCTCATACAGGTGGACTTGGAAAAGGCTTATGACCGAATCTCCTGGAAGTTCATTAAGGACGTTGAGAAAGTCTGACTCCCATACTCTGTGGATCAAGAACATTATGCTAGTAGAAACAAATTAACGTCGCTTGTTCGAATGGCAAGCCCCTAAAATGGTTCAGACCTTCTAGAGGAATTAGACAGGGTGATCAGATTAGTCCATACCTCTTCACTCTTTGCATGGAGTGACTAGGTCACAATACTTCCCAAGCAGTTTAGGAAGGGAAATGGAAGCCCATTACTCTATCTCGCCATGGACCACCTATATCACACTTGTTTTTTGTTGATGACTTGTTACTTTTTACAGAGGCAAGCGAAATCCAAATGGAAATAATCATGGGTTGTCTCAATATTTTATGTGAATCCTTAGGACAAAATATCAACCCTCTCAAATCTAATGTAGCATTTTCTGCTGGTGTGGACGAGGAAGTTGTACTCAGGATTTCTGCTATCTCAAGCATGCTCATAAATACAAAGCTTGAGAAGTACTTGGGGATCCCTTCCATTATGGGGCGGATGAAGACCAAAACTTTCCAATACCTCCAAGAACGAATAGAAGGGTGCTTGGAAGGCTAAACAACTCACCTTAGCAAGGAGAATCACATTGGCCACAACAGTTCTAACTTCTACTCCTCTCTATTCCATGCAATCCAACAAGCTACCGAAGACGCTTTGCAACAATATTGAAAAGACGGTGAGAAACTTCATTTGGGGGAGCTCAAAGGAGGAGAGGAAACTTCACCTTATCAATTGGGAAACAATGACAAAAGGAAAAGAAATGGGAGGATTGGGAATAAGGAGTATGCAAAATATGAACTTAATTTTCATGGCAAAGATCAGATGGAGACTATTGTCGGCTAAGAATGAGCTTTAGGCTTAGATCCTCCACTCTAAATACGTAAAAGGGAATCTTGAAGTGTCCAAGATAAAAAAGAAAAGGAAATCTTCGAATGCCTAGCAAGGCTTAGTGGTGATGAAGAGCATAATTCAAAAAGGTATGAAATCTAAGGTTTATAATGGGAAGAATACCCTATTTTGGAGAGATATATGGCTAGAAGACTCTCCTCTTCTTGACTTGACCCTTAAAGACATAAGTTTGGAAGAGTCTTACAAAACCGTGGAGATGTACTGGAGCGGACAAGGAGGTTGGGTTTGGGAAGCCCTACAAGGAAAGCTCCCTCCCCAAATTCTATTGAAAATGGGAACCATGATGATACATTCAGACTCTGGTGGGGAAGATGGCTTTTGTTGGAGACTCTCAAATAATGGAAAGTTCTTCATGAAGACCATTTATAATGCTAGTATTCCTAATCAGACCTCTGACCCAGATGGCACATGGAAGATAATATGGAAACCGCAATTGCCCAAAAGGTTCGCACCTTCATATGGATGTTATTTCATGGGAAGATTTTGACAAGCTTGGAAAGAATGAGGAGGAGAATTACGGATGATCCTTATCGCTACCATCGCCACATGATTTGGAACATCTTTGCTACTTATTCGAACCGCACAAAAAGTGAAACCATTTTGGTAGAGGGTGATGACAGAAGAGGAGAAGAAAGGAAACAAAATCTTGCCCTTTCAAGAATGGCTAAGATGGAACTTTACCTTCAGTAATCCAAGGGAGAGAGACACATGGAAGGAAAAATTCGCCATCATTTCTTGGTGGATTCGGGAAGTGGAGGAATTAAAGAGGTGTTTAATGCCAATATCACTACTTGGAAAAGAAGGCATTGTGGTAAATTTATACTCATGAAGCTAAGAAGAAGATTCGCCACACGTGCCATAACAATGGGGGTAATGTGAAGGCCAGTTTGAGTGATAGGCTCGAGCAAACCACCTCAGAGATGGAAGAAGCTAAATGTTTATGGCGGTCTTAATGTGGTGATCCCGAGTGCAGGGGCAGGAGGCATTGCTGAATGAAAATGGAGATCAAAGATGGCTTCACCACAGCTTGGCTCCAAAAAGATAGAAGAAGCAAAATCTTGGGCTCTTCTACAAGGGCTGAAAATGGCAAGGTAGAATGGAGCTAGACGACTCATAATAGAGCTTGACTCACTAAAAGTTTATAGGTGGATTAGAGGGTTAGAGGAGATTAATAATTATCTTACTAACGTAATCCAGGAAGGCAATGATTACATAAATAAAGACTGGTCGATAAGCATTAAACATGTCTATAGGGAAGGTAACCAAGTTGCCGATAGGATGGCAAAGTTAGCCTTGAATTTCGAATAGTATCATCGCAGATGCAGGGAAACCTTCAAAGAGCCGAGAACCCTTTCTCCTTCAAGATATGTTATAAAAGCTGCCAAGAAAGGCGTAGTCTCTGCTGTCTTCTCATTGCACTCTCCTCCTTGACCAAAAAATAAAAAATAAAAATAAAGTAATGTAGATTTATCAATACTTTACAACTCTGTATTTTTGTTTTGTTGTTTAAGACATCTTTTATAGTTGTGACTTTAGTTGTTTAAGAAATCTTTTATATAGTTGGGAAAAGGGCCGATTCGGCTCAAATGGGTCGAGTCCATTAGGGTCAAAATGGGTTATGCCAATTTGGCTTTTATTCGAACCCGCTTTTGGTTAGCCCACTCCGATCCTATGTGGGCGATGAGACAAAATGGATATGATATTAAAATAATAATAAACGACAAATTTACAAATTTATAGTTTATAAAATAAAGTTTATTTGAAATACTTATAGTTTATTCTTATCTTCTTAAAAAATTATACAAAATAAATTATTATAGTTATATTTACATATTTTTTATTTTAAATTCTTTTTCATGCTAATATTATTTTATTTTATTAAAATCAATTATTTAATAACTATTCTTTTTGATATAAACAACTATTTTATATTATTTCATAATATAAAAAAGTTATTCTTAATAATTATAAAATAATATGCTGTCATTCAAAAATTTAGATTAAAAGCCGGCCAAATGGAGTGCACTTGGGCTATGCTCTAATAAGCTTGGGCCTTGTCGGTAGGACCAATATGTCATATTTATATTTGAACTTTTATTTTTTGAGCCTGACCCTCAAAAAATATAGGCTAAAGTGAGCCGACTCATTGAAAGGACCTATTATCCCACCTCTAATATTTATGTAGTTGAAGTTTAAAAACCCCATAGTGGCAAATTGAGGTGGTCACATATTTATTGTTCTTTATTGCCTTTGTTGATGTGGCTTTAGATTTGTTTATCAACAATTATATTAGTTCAACTTTCGTTATGGCACCTAAAGATTTAATTGTTTGTTAACTTTAGATTCCAACAGGATTAATTAAGGTATTCACATGTTAAATAGAGCTGTAATCGAGCTGAGCTACTCGCAAGCTGCTCGGTGTTTGGCTTGTTAGAATCTCGCTCGAACTCGTTTATTAAGTTAAACGAGCTGAACTCGAGCACCTTCAAACTCGGCTCATCAGCTTGTAAACAGACTTGTAAATAGGCTAATGTGCTAGCTCGTCAACAATTATATTAGTTCAAGTTTCGTTATGGCACCTAAAGATTTAATTGTTTGTTAACTTTAGAGTCCAACGAGATTAATTGAGGTATTCACATGTTAAATAGGGATGTAGCCGAGCCGAGCTACTCGCGAGCTACTCGGCGTTTGGCTTGTTAAAAACTTGCTCGAACTCGTTTATTAGTTAAACGAGCCGAGCCCGAACATCATTTTGAGGCTCGTAAGTTAAACGAGCTGAGCCCGAGCACCTTCAAACTCGGCTCATCAGCTCGTAAACAGGCTCGTGGATAGGTTCATGAGCAAGTTCGTCAACCAGGCTCGTGAACGTTTATGATATGTTGCATAATGAACATAGGGCTGCTTATCTTTTTAATTTTTACATAATGAACAAGAGGATTTTTTGGATATGTTGCGTAAGAACGTTTTTTTGTTTCATATGTCGAATTTGTTTGTTTTATAGGCTGCATAATCTCTCTCTTTAAAAATTTTTTTTTTTTGAATAGGTGGATATCATGAAGAAGACTTGATCTGTAATGAAATTTTCCTCTGAGTGAGCATGATGAATATTTTAACTTCTTTGAACTTCAATCAAGTTAATTGAACTTTTATTGTCTTATCCTTTTAATTTAGTTGTATGTTTGACTATTTTAGATGAACATTTTATTTAAATATGTTTGGTTATGTAATATTAGATTTGTATATTTTAAGGTTTATTTTGCACATTTTCATATTAGCTCTAAACAAGCTCTAAACGAACTATCTAAATGAGCATTCTAAACAAGCTCTAAGAGCCTTCGTAAGGCTTTAAAACGAGCCTTAAGCGAGCTATCTAAAGCGAGCTCTTTGTCGAGGCTTTACTTGAGCTCTTTCATAGAGCTCATGGTAGCTAAGCGAGCAGAAGCTCAGGAGCTTGGTACAAATGAGCATTTGCCGAGCGAGCTCGAGTAACTCACGAAAGAGCTTGAGCCAAGCTTGAGCTTTGATTTTCAAATTCTACCCAAGCTCAAGCCTATTCCTTTAAAACTGAGCCAAGCCGAGACTGCCTAATACTCTGTTTGACTTAGCTCGGTTACACCCCTAATGTTAAATAAATACATTGATATAAAAAAAGGGATGATTGTTTTAAAGGGATAAAAATAAAACTTATTTGAAAACTAACTCTTTTCTTTAAAATAATAAAAAAAGAGAGGATAAAATGATAGAGTGTGTTCAAATTTACGAATGAGGATATAGTTTTAATGTGAGGATGAGACAAAATACTTATGAGGGATTTAGTTATCATGTGATAGGGTTATCTAAACACTTTCAAAGGGTATTTTTGTTCAAAAATATGACTTTTAGAGTCATTATCGTAAACATTTTTTGGATTTGTCAATTTTAATATAATTTATCCGAAAAAATAATTTATATTTATTATAGAAAAAGCGGTTTTAAAAGACAGAATCTGAGAAGTTATTTACAGCCCAAGCTTTATTTGAAAGTAAGCTTTGAAAATATTATATTCTTAGCAAAAATATTATTGAAAGTGCAAAACTATATCCTTACAAGCATATCGATAAAACCTAACTCAATTACTTTAGAGTATAGATAAATATAAGGAGGGAAAAAGTCTAAATTTTGAGCATTAGTGGAGATAAATTTATGAGAAATAAATTAGTATATTATAATACAAAGTAAATAGTCTAAACAAAAATAAAATCGTATGAACATTTTTCTACCCCAACGTATAACTAAGTTCTAAGGTTATTACTATTTTTGTTGGTGTTTTTTTTTAACTTATTTTTGGATATTATTTTTGTGGATTTATTAAGAGTAGCATTTGGCTCCTGTCTCCTGAGTCCTGACAAACAAATTAAACGTGAGTGGTTAAATTCCCAAATCCCAATATGATAAAAATTGCTTGAGCAGTGGGCTGAGTCAGGGCTCCGACCTTGATGCTGCAAATGCAATGGCTGGTCTCGCTTTTCTCCACACCAGCTCCCTTCTTCTCACTAAGTCTTGCTCCATCAAAATGGCCGTAACGGATCACAAGGCTCACGAAATGGGAGTCCCATACCAACTCAAGCAAGGTCAAAGCCGGCTTTTCCACCAGCTCCCATCTGGTTTGGAAATGGAGGTTATCACCCAGAAGAAAAACCCAAATGATAGAACCGGAAAATCTGATCTAAACCCACCTCTACTCTTCATCCATGGAAGCTACCATGCAGCCTGGTGCTGGGCTGAGCACTGGTTCCCCTTCTTTTCCGCCAATGGCCCCGGTTGCTATGCTGTTAGCTTGTTGGGTCAGGTCAGGTCATCTTTCCCTCTGTTCTACAATTTTCCTGCTCTTTTGATTCTTCCCAAATAGGAAAATACTTCTTGTGCTTGTTTGGTTGTTTAGCAGTTTTCCCTGCTCGAAATATTTAGATGACCCCATGTTTGATGCTGCTCTTCTTCTCCTTTTTATTTTCAATGATTGGCTTGGCTGTCCAGAAAATGTAGGAAATGAAATTTAAATTTTAATATTGATATTTGCCTTATTGGGTGCGGGATATAAGGGAAAAGAAAATTCCAGTCCAGGTGAGCATAGTTTAACTACTAAGCTTATCGAATTGAGTGGGAAACCGAAACAACATGAAATTCAGAAATTTGATTAATTTTCTTTGAGGCAAAATTTCTCAGCTACCAAATGATCGTCCTATATTTAACTTTTCCATAAAATTAATGGTGGGGTATATTATGTTCTTGTTAACATTCTTTACATGTTACCTATTTTGTAAAATGAAATTTTCTTACTATAAAAATTAAATTTGTTTCTAGAAAACTGAAAAATATGGTAAAATAATATTAATATATGTTTATACACACACATACATATTGATTATTTTTATATACTGAATAAAGTAATAATAAATTATTTATAAAATTTAAATATTTTAATCTAAATATTATTAAATCTAAGAGAAATTTCATTTTTTAATTAGAAAATATTATAATTCCTTATCATTTTTTATATTCAATTTTATTTTTTATGTATACTACAAACTAAATATAAGTGTTACATAACATATTTCATTGAACATATTACCATATGATATGATGTCCATTGGATTTAATATGAGATGATATCATATCTTACTGATTTTTTTTTTTTTTTGGAAAGGATCTGACTGAAAATTATACCCCAGGTTATGCGTTAAATATAGGTGTTATTGGCAAACTTTCTTTTTATGGCATTGTGGCTGCATGTGATTATTATATAACTTCTTAATAATGATTTTACCCTTCTAAAATATACTATTCAGATGGGAGTTGGTTAAAATTTTTTAATGAAGGTTTAAACTTAACGTATAGATTTATTGACTCTCTCATTGGAAGTGCAAAGTGCAATACCCACTAATACTTTGTATGTCAGATCAAGAATTGACCTAATCAGCTTCTGAATAAGTGACACTGCCAAGGTTAGTGCTGTTCTTATGCAAAATACTCATTTCAATTGTTCCTTTTGGATATATTAGAGTAGACAAATGCATCCTCATGCACTTGTTTAAAACTTTCCATCCATTAACTAACAATACTCATGCCAAAGGTAATATA
The DNA here is from genome assembly GCA_016808115.1 of Tetrastigma voinierianum. Classification (NCBI taxonomy): domain Eukaryota; kingdom Viridiplantae; phylum Streptophyta; class Magnoliopsida; order Vitales; family Vitaceae; genus Tetrastigma; species Tetrastigma voinierianum. The sequence goes on along the minus strand of JAEQBH010002353.1, from coordinate 396,143 downwards.
GAGACAAGTCATTGTTAAAAGTATGAATTTCCGAACAAATTTTTTATACTTTTAGCCCAACTGTACATTGGGATCTAAGGATGCATCTATAGATTTAGATCTTGACATACTCATTTCTTTTAGTTAATCCTGCCCATGTTTTCTTTTGGACAAAAACAACACTTTCTTTTTTTTGATCAGTAAAAAGCAAATATTATAAAGATAGCAAAAGAATCCAAATGTACACGGGTCGTGAACAAAAGGGGACCAAAACAAAAACAAAACAAAAAACAAACCCAAAAACCCTACCTACTCCCCAACCATATAGAAAAATCTAAGACAAAATGTATTATCAACACTATACAGATTAACCAAAGTCCCTGAGTGGAAAGAAAGTTAGCTTCATCCTTTGGCGAGAGGGGCCTCGTTCTCGAAACATAACCTATTTCTAAGCGCGGAGATTCGGAAACGAGGCACAAAGGGGCTACTAACCAAATTTTTTTGCGCTTTTAAACCAAAGCGGCTTCTTGCCAAATTAAAAGGGTGTGAATGACCGATTGCAGGAAAACCAAACTAATCCCGAAAATTGACAAAAAAAGATCCCACAACATTTTAGCTCTTTTGCAATGAATCAATAAGTGGTCTATGGTCTCCTCTTCCTCTTCGCACATAAAACATCTATTTGCAAAAACAACACTTTCTTGCCATGGGAAACTTTAACGCCTAAAGACATATCTAAGAAACTGCCTTTAGTTTGAAAAATATTTTGCACTGCGTTTTCATACCTTCAATCCCACACAAATCACTACCTTGTACAAGTATATTATCAGCATAAACAATTAAAACCATCATACCATAGTGTATATTGTTCACAAAGACTGAGTGATTTAAGTGACATTTGGGAAAAGGAAAAGAAAAAGAAAAAGAGAGGTTAGTACACTAAGCTTATCAAATCACATTTGAGGGGATTATTTCAAATCTTATATGGCTTTCCCTCAAGCTACACATCTTTTTTTACTCCCCTTGAGAAAACCTAGGTGATTTTACTTTCTTGCTCCCTATGGATTTCTTTCTACAAATCATCATATAAAAATGTATTTCTAATATGAATTTAGTATACAGGCCAATCAAGAAGGGAAAGAAAAAAAAACTACCAAAATTAACAAGTGCATTATATTAAGTCTAGCCACAAATGAAAAATCTCGAAGTGATTAACATTGTATGTTTGCATATAATCTTGGCAACTAGTCATACTTTCAACCTCCAATAGTACCATTTGTGTGGTAATGGATAAGACCTGGTGGCAATCATGAATAAAGTAGTTAAATCTCATGTGTTGCAGTCACACAAAGCATTCATCTCATCTTCCATAGCAATATTCAAGCTAGGATGAGAGAGGGTCCAAATAAGTTTTAAGAATAGCAATAGCCAACACAGAAAGACACTCTTGAGGCTTGGCTCAAGTGTTAAAGTGTTGGGGTGTGGTTATGGGAGGTTGTAGGTTCAAGTCCCAATGGGAATAAAATGGAAAAAAAATACCTATAAAAATTAGAATAAAAATAAAAATAGCCAACATAGAATGGAGAATTGACAAGGAAGGAAATACACAACCCAAGGCATTTTAGACGAGAATACTGACTAGTTGTGGTGCTACCTTTTTGTTTTTTGTTTTTAATTAGCCGTTGTTGCGCTACCTTATTGAAGAATGATGGTCTGATAGAGATGGAAATCAAGTTAAAAAGGATCAATAATCAAAGATGAACCTTTGTTTTTTGGTTTTTTGAAAAATAAGAAGCTGAAAGTACAAAGGAGAGTTGCCAAACTAAGCGGCTCAGAAAAGAAGAAAGTGAGCAAACCTTCACCCCATCAAAAGATGAACCTTTGTTAAGAGTTAAACTGTTAAATGGTGGGCAGTCTAGGTAGAGAGGACCTGTCTTAGTCTTGGCCGTTTCCCTTCTCATATAAATCTATGGAGTTTTCTTGGACATGAATAGTGGGAGCTGATGATCCAACTGGTTTAGACACATTAATAATGGGAAGGAAGATTATTAGGTGAAGATAAGAATTGGATATCAAGAGTTAACTCATCGAAAGAAAAATAGGTAGACTAAAAAAAACTGTTATATCTGTATCAACCATCTACTTGAAGAGAGAAATATTTGTAACCTTATTGAGTTTTGAACTAGTCAATAAAGACACATATGGCCGGAGGAGCCATAATACACAAAGGAAGCACATCCAAATGCTTGTGGTGGAAGAGAAAAAAAAATGAAAGAGGCAGATATAAAATAAAAAATGGGGACTGATTGCCAAGAACACTTGCCCATAGATGACTAATGATAAGACAAGTAGTAAAGACAACATTCTTTGAAAACTGATTGAATCTTGGAATGCTCAATGAAGACACATTTATGGCTGGGAGGAGCCTCATAATGCTCAGAAAGCGCATCCAAATGGAGTATGTGTGGAAGAAAACAATGAAGGTGAATATGAAATAGAACATAGGGAGTGATTACTAAAAACACTGGCTGGGAGATGATTAATCGCCAAGCAAAGTGAGGACAACTTCCTCCCATTTCTTTCAAAACTTCCAATTGTTTTACAATTTAATTGGCTAACAGTTTGTGACTATCCTCATGAAATGGGGTAGCATGGGCCTTGTAAGTATTACTTTGTATGAGGGAGTTTTAGTCCCCCGATCAGGTTTGTAAATTTTTTATGGAAGGAAATCTCTTCCTTCCTTTGTAATTGTTTTTTTTTATTTATATACCTTTATGTTTGTCTGCTCCCAAAAAAAAAAAAAAAGAAAAGTTAAAAAAAAGAGGTGAATGGACGACTTCCAAAAGGTGTTTGTTTTTCTCCTTACGACTCTATTTGATTGTGGAGTGCAAGGGTAGGAAGGTTGAGGAATATCATTATTCTGACAAGAATTAGTGATACAAGAATGTAAGAATTTCAAACATTATTTGATCCAAATGTCTTACTTGGCACACCGAACTGAGTTTTTATTTCATGAAAAAGGTGTGCAATATAGAAGCAACTAATGATTTGTCCTTCAATAATATAACCAAGTGACTGTGGAGTAATCATCAACAATATACATAAATCCCATAACAACATGAACACAAAATGCACCCCAAATGTCTGAATTAACATCATGAAAAACACTAGAACTCCTCGACTTTAGATGAAAAGTAAGTGACACGAAATATGGGATGAAAAGTGATAATTTTCTGTATTTTAGATTGACTATACACCCTGTTTATATAGGGGATTACAAGAGAAGGAAAAAGGAAACAAGAGACATTAAAAGGAAACTAACTTATTCTAAAGCGAGAAGAAAAATTCAGAAACTAACTGAATTCCCTCAATTTAAGGGATTACGAAACCGATATTCTATTCTATTTACAAGTCAACATTCTATTTAAAACAACATACCTCGAAGCTAAGGAATATAGATGTCTTCCATTCAGCTTGAATACAAGATTGTAAAACATTGAACTGTTCAACCCTTTTGTTAGAATATCAGCTAATTGATGTTCTAATGGAATATAGGAAATACACACTACCCCTTCCTCCAATTTTTCTTTGATGAAATGTCTATCAACCTCAATATGTTTTGTCCTATCGTGTTGTAGAAGGTAATGAGCAATATTGATAGCCGACTTGTTGTCACAATAGAGCTTCATAGGGTCATTCCACTTGATTCTCAAACCATCTAGAATAATCTTCAACCAAAGTAGTTCACATAACCCCTGAACAATGGCCTTAAACTTTGATTCTGCAGATGACCTTGCTACGACATTTTGCTTTTTATTTCTCCATGTTACTAGATTACCTCTGAGAAAAATTTATACCACATGGTTGATCTTTGATTCCTTATGGAACGCATAATTATTTGTCGATTATGCTTGATGAAGTATCATTCTTCTTGAACAAAATTCCTTTTAGGGTTGCCTTTCAAGTAATCTGACACCACAGTAGCGACTTGAAGATGAGGTTCTCTTCGATCCATGCATGGAATTGGTGATCACGCACTCAGAGTGAGCGATGTACGTAAGTGTGATCAGGTATATGAGCCTACCAACTAGCCTATGGTATATTTTTTTATCCACCATTGGTTCTTCTTTAGCCTCTCCCAACTTATGGTTTAGATCCATTGGGGTAGAGATTGGTTTACACCCATCTTCCCTGTATCTGCCAATAAATTAGTCACATACTTTTGTTGAGAGATGAAGATCCCTTGTGTAGAATATGCCACCTCAATACTTAAGAAGTAAAAAAGTTTCCCTAGTTCCTTTATCTCAAACTCTTTTGTTAATCTCTGCTTCACATCATGCTTCTCTCTCTCATCATTTCCAGTCACTATGATGTCGTCAACATAGACTAGAAGAGCAATTACTCCCCTTGCGGCCACGATTAGCCCAATGAAGAGTGTGGTCACCTTTGCTGTTTGTACCCATACTCTTTCATTACTTTTGCAAATCTCCCAGGCCAAGCCACTAGAGGAATTGTTTAGCCATAAGGGCCTTTTCGGCTGCACACCTTGTTACATGTGTTCCTCTCAAATATTGGTGGGATGTTCATGTAAATCTCTTTATCTAAATCACCATGAAGAAATGCATTCTTGACATCATACTAGAGGAGTTGCCAATTGTAGTGGGCAGCTAATGACAACAGGGTTCTTACAGTATTCATTTTTGCAATTGGACAAAAGTCTCTTGATAATTAACTCCATAAGTTTAGTGTACCTTTGGCTACGATCTTGCTTTCGTCTCTCAAGAGATCCATTAGCCTTATATTTTAGTGAAAATCCACCCACAAATCAACAATGTTTTCCACTTTCAGTCTTTCAATGATCTCCCATGTTTATTCTTTTCTAATGCACTCATCTCCTCCTCCTGTCTTTCCATTCCCTTTTTAGCCGATACCTTAGAAAGCAGTGTTAGGGATGATAGTGGTGTTTAGACTCTAATGAAATTCTTGTGGGTTGGTGATAGATGCTTAAGAGACACATAGTGTGATAGTGGATAAAGTGGTTGGTTGGTGGAATTTCTCACGGTGCCTTTTAAATGACAATGGAGTCTAGGTCTAGTCACAGATTGTGCGTTGAGTCGATGGAGTTTCATGATTTGTGTGTATGTAAAAGTCGTCTAATCTTCTTAGTGATTTCATTCCCGGGGTTTGAGTCGGTTCTTGGACTGCTTAGGTCTGGAATGACAACACCATGAGAGTACACCTTAAGGAAACTATGGAAAATTGCAGTGACCTTGTGGAGCAGGGAGGGGATGACATAGGTTTAGTGGTAGGGTGGGTGACTCAAGTTCTTTATCACCATGGGTTGAGACATGAGAAAGGTCGAGGTTCAAGAATTTCCGCAAAAGACTATCTCAGTCATTAGAAATCTCCCCCTTAAGAGGACTTGGGGGAAAAAAGGTTTGTTTCGGTGAAGTGACATCTGCCCAAAGATGTAAAATTTTCTGAGTTGAGGGGTTGTAACATTTGTAACCTTTTGAGTGGATGAGTAACCAAGGAAGGTACATTTTTATATATGGCTCGGGGGTCTAGCTTGTCTCTATGTTGGTTGTGGACATGAACAAATGCAGTGCACCCAAATACCTTAGGAGTGAGCCCGTTTGAGGTTTTGAAGTGTGGATAGAAACTCTTAAGTACCTCTACGGGACTTTTGTTGTCTAACACTTGTGAGGGAATTCTATTTATCAGGTATGTGGCAGTAAGAACAACTTCCCCCCAATAGGACTTAGGAGCATTCTCTTGAAAGAGTAAGGCTCGGGTTGTGTTAAGTAAATGCCCATTTTCCTCTTGGCCTACCCCATTTGTTGGGGTGTGTTAACACATGATGAGTCATGGAGAATGCCCTGTGATTGAAAATAGGTTGACAAAATCTGGTTGAAATAATCTCTAGCATTATCTATCCTAAAGCTTTTTATTTGAATCCTAAATTGGTTTTGAACCATTGAGTTGAAATTAGGTATAACAATACTAACATCAGATTTTTGTTTCAAAAGAAAGATCTATGTAACCCGAGTGCAGTGATCAATTAAGGATACAAGCCAACGAGCGAAACATTGGGTATAGTCGAAGGACCTCATATGTCATTATGAATTAAATGAAAAGGATGAGAACTTATTTTATTGCTAATAGGAAAAGATACACGAAAATTATGTTTTTGCCAATTCACGAGTTTAAATGTGAAACAGAAATATACGATCTGGAACGAAATAGCTTTAAAACCACAAAGATGGATAACCTAGGCGTAGAGTGATACAATCAAATGAGTATCTTTATTTGAGGAAATGAGAAAGAAGACAAAAAAGACAAATTATTACTAGTCTTAAAGATAATTCAAAGGTGGTAAAGACCGTTCATTTCCTTAGCAAGTCCAATCCTCCTCCCCGAACTTTGTTCCTGAAAAACACAATAAGAAGGGAAAAAAATAGCATAACATTTAAGATCATGAGTAGGCTTTTGAATGGAAACAAGGTTGGTCGACAATTTTGGTACATGGAGGACATTTTTAAGGATAAGGGTAGGTGTGATATATATGTCTCCGAAACCTGCAATAGTTGCTAAAGAGCCATTGGCCACTGCAATTTTCTTGTTACTTGGGCTTAGAGTATAGGTATGAAAAAGTTGAGATTTGGGTTTCATATGGTCTGTGGCACTAGAGTCTATTACCCAAGAATCATCATAAACCTTGGTTGAGGCATTTATGCAAAAAGAGAATGCAAGTGTACTTGAAAGAGCCAAAGAACAAGTTCGCGTAGGTTTGTCGAGGATCTTTAACATGCTTCTTAGCTTCTCCATTTCTTCATTTTTTTTTTTTTTGATCGGTAAAAGCAATATAGATAAAAAGAGCCTGCGAGCCTCCTAAAGGTACACTAGAATTTATCTGAAAAGGGAAAACCCAGAAAAACCAACTGCTAAATATCTTACAATAAGTCAAAATCACCAAAGAATCTAAATTATCAATACTATTCGACAGCCACGACCCTGAGGTACACCTGAAAAGTAGATTTTAGCTTTGTGACGAGAGGGGGTCTTGTTTTCAAAGCCGCCATATTCCTTTCCTTCCATAATGTCCAAAATAAACTAAGACATATCCATACTCTCTAATGTTTTACGCCAACCTTAACCTTGCAGCGAAGGATTGTCGTCTTGTCGGAGGAAAACCGATTGGAATCAACGATGGACAAAGAAGATCCATAACATCTTGGCTCTCGAGCAGTGGATAAGCAGGTGGTCTATTGTTTCCTCATCATGTTCACATAAAAAACACCTGTTTGCTAGCGGGATCCCTCTCCTCTTTAATTGGTCAGTGTAAGCACCTTGCCCCAGGACGCTTCCCAAGCGAAAAAAACCCAGCTTGGGAGGAACAATTGGGTTCCATATGGACCAAGTGGGGAATTCAGTAGGGGCAAAATGCGCCAGCTTCCTATACATAAGTCTTACTGAGAAGCCATCAGACGTAGACTCCTTCAATAACAAACGATCCTCTCGTAAGGGCCTAATTTTCCTGTTGTGGAAAAAATGTAGGAATCTTTCAACCTCCTTCACCTCCCAATCGTTAAAAGGCCTCAAGAAGATTGGGGACCAACCCCTTTCCTCCCTTGAGGAATCCCGAGCATCATTACCTTGGAGCAACAGTGTTGCGTATTAGATAAAAAAATTAGGAAAGTGTTGCTGGCTATCTGCGCACTAAGAGTCCTTCCAAAAATCTAGTCTCCTTCCATTTCCTAAGGAGAAAGAAGTATTTTGAGACAAGGCGAGCCATTCTTTTCTGATGTCCTTTCATAAACCAGTTCCATAGCCTCCCTTAATGTCGCTGGTGTTCCAGCCCCCATTTTCCTCTCCAAATTTGATACTAATCACTATTCTCCAAAGTGGATCCCTCTCATTAGCAAACCGCTAACACCACTTACAAAGCAAAGCCTGAAGCAATTTGGAGAGGTTCTTGACCCCTAAACCCCCTTTGTTTTTCTCAGAGCAAATTATCTTCCAGTTGACAATGTGTAGTTTGGCTCTGGGTGCCACCTCCCCGAAAGTCCCTACGAATCTTCTCGATCTAGAGCACCACGAGCTTTGGCATTACGAGCAGAAGGAAGTAAATAGGAAGGCTGAACAACGGGCTTGAATAAGCGTGAGCCTCCTCCACTTTAAGAGATATATTATGCTTTTCCAAGATGCTAATCTCTTTCTAAATCTTTCTTCAATGGTATCCCACACCCTCATCGCCTTATGAGGAGCCCCAAGCGGAAGGCCCAGATACGTAGTGGTGAGGGACCCTACACCACAACCAAGCTCACTAGCTAACATCTCTACATTGTCCACCCTACCCACTGGGATGATTTCACTCTTGCTCAGGTTAATTTTTAAACCTGAGTAGACTTCAAACCACATCAAGGTCCATCCCAAATACATCAATTGCTCAGAATTGGCTTCGCAGAAAAGAACAGTGTCATCAGCATACAAAAGATGAGAGATGACTAGCTCCTTTCCGTCTCTACCCCCAGGCACATCTGGAAATGAAATTGCCTTCAACAGTGCAACGTAGCATACCACTCAGGGCTTCCATACCGATCCTGGAAATATAGATGGGGAGAGGGGATCCCCTTGTCTTAGGCCTCTGGAGCTCCGAAAGAAACCCGTCGAAGAACCATTAAATAAAATAGAGAAAGAAGCCGTGGAAATGCACCAATTAATCCAACTTATCCATTTTGAGCCGAAAGCCATTCTCTCCAAAATCTGTTGCAAAAAATCCCATCTTATGTGATCGTAAGCCTTTTCTATGTCTAATTTACAAAGAATCATGTTCTCTTTCCTTGTATTTGTATAAGGTCCCTTTGCCTCATTAGCAATTAACTCTGCTTGCATCGAATCGGTCTCCCCCTGCAGCGTTACGGGAATGTGAGATGATCGACCCCATAACCTTACAATTACAATTTGGCCAACACTTTTGTTAAGATTTTGTAAAGGCCTCCCACTAGACTAATAGGTCTTAGGTCTTGTAGATCCTCAACCGTTCTTCTCTTGGGAACCAGAACTAGAAATGTAGCATTCAAGCTTTCACAAACCGACTATGCTCAAAGAATTCCTTAAAGAAACCTAGAACCTCCTTCTTCACAAAGTCTCAACTGAAAGACTAGAAGGCCGGAAACCATACGGACACAGGGCTTTATCTAGTTGAGCCCAGACCCTTTGCTAGGATTTCCTCCTACATGAACATTTCTTCAAACAGCAACTTGCTCACCTTGATGAATTGAGCGGGAGAGATTAGGGAAAATGACACCAGCTTTATTGGTCGGAGAGGAGGCTTTGGAAAGCATGACGGACACCGCTAATCTCGGGCTCCTTGCCAGCCTCACGCCGGTAACATGGATGCTCATTAAAGAATTCCTCCTTCTGTGAGAATTGGCCATTTTGTGAAAAAAACCCTGTGTTTATGCCCCCTTCTTTCAATCAAATTTCTCTGAATTTCTGTCTCCAAGAGACCTCTTCCATTTCCACCCACTTCTTATAATCGTCTCTCGCCTTTTCCGTCTCCTTAGCTTCTTCCAAAGATTCTAGGTCATCCCAGAAGGAGCCACTGCTTAAAGCCTCCTTCTTTTTTGTCTTCACTCTGCCAAATACCTCTTTGTTCCACACCTTCAAAATTCCTTTCAAGGCTTTTAATTTGGAAGCCAAAACAAAGCTGAAGGACCTAACAAAGTGAAAGCCTTGCCACCAATTTCTGAGGAGGTCCTTGAAGCCTTGAACTTCAATACATAATTTCAAAGCAAGTTTAGAGGCGGATCTTATCCGCCTTTGTCGTGAAATAGAGCCCGATGATTAGATACTGGTCTCGGGAGAATGCTTTGAACCACATTGTTAAACTGACACTCCCAGTCAGCCGTTATCAAGAATCTGTCAAGGCGGGACATAGAATGGTTGTTATGTCCCCCCTCCAAGTGAAGGGCCCCCCTTGAAGAGGGATGTCTCTAAGCCCCAACTCATTAAGAACTTCCGCAAAACGCCTCATGGGATGGGACATCCTACTTGCCCTGTTCCTCTCATTTGGGGAGAGGACCATGTTGAAGTCGCCTCTTATGCACGAGGCCTCCGGGCCTCAACGTGACTCTTCCCGAAACACTTGTTTCCTATTGCTCCTTTCATGAGGCCATAGACACTGTGAAGGCCTTTGAAACCATCCTCCACTTTTTAAACCGACAAATGGCAGAAAAGGCCAGGTTTCAACCTCCACCAGGTCCAGTTTCCTTTTATCCCAAAACAGAAGAATACCCCCCGCTGCTCCCTCTGCCTCCGCAACCTTCCAGTCAAAAAATCTACCCACCCCAAAACTACGAGCACAGTCAGCAGACATCTCCTGAATCTTGGTTTCTTGTAGACAAACCAAATCCACCCTCTGAAACCTAATAAAATTTCTAATGACATTCATTTTAATCGGATTATTCGCTCCTCTAACATTCCAAGAGAAAAGCTTTATCTTTGTTTTAACTTTAACAACAAATTCCCCCTATCTCTTCCTTCTCTATTATGGCCCTTCTCATTGTAGTTGATGGTGCATTCCAATTTTCTTAACTCCCTCTCACGTTTGGACTCTGTCATGTTCCCTTTCCTTTGTTCTTTTGGTTGCTGAGACACCATTTTTCGCATAAGCTCCAAAATCTCCTTTTCAAAACCCATCGTTGGAACCCCAAGAAATTCATTGGGTAGTTAGGCTATCTTCCTGATTTTGTATCCGAACACTGCAGGCATAAAGGGCTTCTTGTTCACGGCAGTTTCTTCATTATTGAACCCACCTATTATTGAATTTTCCCACGAGTTTAGAATTTGCTTTGCCATGTGTGCTAGGAGCCTTTCTTTGCCTTCCGCAGTTCCCCATTCGACTTGGTGGCTTACCATTCGACACCAACACTTCTCTTTGTATTGCCTTGGTTTCTTGCAATAGGTGCACCAAAAGGTGTCCTTGTTCTCCTTCAGTTGTCTCTACCTAAGTGTTTAGGCAGATCATTTTTTCCTTTCTTTGGATATTTTGTTTTTGCTACTAGGGCTGATCCGTCCAAGGTTTGTGGTTCAAACATAACACTCCTTCGACTTTCCTCTCCTCGAATCAGTGTCACCACCTCATTAAAGCACAGAACCTCCTGCTTGCCTAGAATCTGGATTCGCACTTGATCAAATTCTTGGTTAAGCCCAACAAGAAAATCATAGACTCTATCTTGCTTAATGAAATCCTTTAGAACAACGACATCCTCAGGACATTTGGTTTTTATCACCCTATAATGATCAAGTTCTTGCCACAAAGTTTTCAATTGATTGGCATATTCAATAACTGTTTTACTTCCCTGTTTTGCATAAATCATCTTCACCTTGACCTCGTATACTTGAGCCGCATCTCTAGCTTTTGAATACGTTTGTTGGATTGTGTCCCCGAATATCATGGCAGAAGTAGCGAGAACATACATGTGTTGCTAATCTCGGGAGTCACTTAGAATTCCACGGCCACGCCATAATCATAGAATCTTCTTCGTCCCATACTTCAAAACGAGGATCTCTTTGGTTTTGGCCACAATATCCCATAAGATGGCTAATTTTCTCTTTCCCTTTCAGCACAGTGCGAATAAGTTGAGACCATTTAAGGTAATTTTTTCCATCTAGCCTATATGCAACTTGGATATTTTGCAATTCCCCAGGTTGTTGAGATCGAACAATCTCCTCCGATTGTCTTTATGTGTAGTCTACGCAACCTCTTGCATCTTTCACGAAAAACCACGATGTAAAACACCACTGTTTTGCCCTACGAATCGAGCAAAGCGAGACGGAGAAAGAAAAAACGTGAAAGAAGGGAAAAAAATCAAACTATGAAGGCGAAAAAATGGCAATGAAGGCTAGAATGATGCGAGGTTTTAGAAACCTAGGCTCACGATACCATGACACGAAATATGGGATGAAAAGTGATAATTTTTTGTATTTTAGATTGACTATACACCCTGTTTATATAGGGGATTACAAGAGAAGGAAAAAGGAAACAAGAGGCATAAAAAGGAAACTAACTTATTCCTAAAAACATAAAAAGGAAACTAATTGAATCCCTCAATTTAAGGGATTCTAAAATAATTCTCCTATTCTCAACAGTAAGACTTTTTCTAACTCGTAGGCTTAACTCTAACTTGGACTTTGGTATAATTAGAAGTCCCATAAGCTGAAGGATATAAAGTGTAGAGTAACTTAACCAATAGGGTGGTTGTACGGTCAAAATAGTAGTATGTAGAGCAACAGGGACATGAGGTGGGCCAACAAGATGACTCTATTAACTTCATGCCCTCAACCAATTGTCTTCTTCATTGAGATCCTAAATTAAAAAAAAAGGGAAGGGAAGAATGCTACAAAACAATTGGGGGAGTTAATTGATTTTCCTATGGAAAAAGATTCACATGAAAGTTAGGAATGTATAGCATAAGAGGATAAAGAAGTTCGAATATAGGATATACCTCTTGATCCTAATGTGGTTTGAAGCCTTCTCTGGTTTGAGAATTAACTTGAGCAAAAGCACTATTCTATTGGTGGGAAGAGTGGAGGATCCTGGTATCTTAGCTAGGGAGCTTGGTTGTAAGGTGGACTCTCTTCCTTCCTCTTACTTAAGGCTCCCTCTAGGGTGAAGCGCCTTCCTCAGATTCTGGATGCCAGTGGAGGAGATTTCGTAGGTAGCCTGGAAAAGACAATTTATGTCTAAAGGAGGAAGAATCCACCCCTTATCAAGCATATGCCATCCGGCTATGCCCATCTACCTCTTATTTGCTTTTTCGAATCCTTAGGGCATTTTTTTTAAGGCTGGAAAAAATACAAAGGAACTTCTTTTAGGGTGGGGGTGTGATGGAAAAGAAAATTCATTTGATAAACTGGAAGACAATGTGTCTTGATAGAGGAAAACGAGGGTTGGGGATGCATAGACTTGCTACTCTCAACAAAGCACTTTTGTCTAAACGGTGTTGGAGGTTTGAAATAGAACACAACACCCTTTGGAAGGCCTTAATAACCCTTAAATATTGAACTGAAGTGGGGGATGGTTTACAAAGGCTTTTAGGGGAAGGGGTGGGCTTATGGAAGGGAAATTAGCAAGGAGATCTCATACTTAAAACTCAACAGCATGCTCCTCGTTGGAGACGGTAGTAGGATTGGATTTTGGGAGGATGTGTGGTGTGGTAAGGACCCCTTGTGTGCGAAGTTCCCTGATCTTTACGCTTTGACAAACTCTAAGGGTGCTAGGATTCAAGAAGTTTGGGAAAGGTCGGGGGAGGTGGGGTGTTGGAATCCTCGTTTCCTAAGGCCTTTTAATGACTGAGAGTTAGAGAGGGTGGAGGATTTCATTATAGTCGTCCAAACTAGAAAAATTAGTCCTCTTGAGAAGGATAAACTGATATGGAAGAAGGCAAAAATGGTATTTTTTCTGTTAAATCCATTTTTGATTCTTTGGCAGGGGGGGATGACAGTTTCTTTTCTGAAGAGGATGGTTTGGTACCAGTGTGTCCCAACTAAGATAAGCGTCTTTGCTTGGGAAGCTTGGTTGGGCAAAATGTTGACATTGGATCAACTCAAAAGAAGAGGTTTTTCTTTGGCTAATAGGTGCCCTCAATGTGGTATGGATGAAGAGAACATTGAGCACCTCCTCATTCACAGTTATGTCATTTGAGAATCGTGGATTTCTATCTTGGCAGCTGTTGAAAGACCAAAATGATGTAACCAAATTTCTGACACAGTTACCAAGAACTAGATCAGTCCCCAGCAGTTGAGCCAAAAACTTGTTGATGACCAATTACTATATGTAATCATGCAAATTTATGATATTACTACCAAAAACTTTTCGATCTTCAGTAGTTATGCCAAAAACTTGTTTGACTACATTTATGAATATTGTTTTCTATTGAATATAAAATAATCTGCAAATTAAAATTGATTTTGGTCTAAATGACTGCAAGTGCACAGGTCATATAAGTAATAAAGTGGATTATAAGTCCATATATCATTCCCACAGGGATTGATTAGAAAATCTAAAGATCAACTACTCCTACCACTCAAGATCATCACTATTTGAACCTTTAAATGGAAGTCTAAATGATCAAATAAAGAATTAATGAAATCAACTTTACTAATCAAAACTTTAATTAAATTAGAATTAAAGGCTTCACCAAATTGAAATTACACTGGGAAGTGGCTAGTATTCTTACTATCAAATGCATATTTCCCCAAACATAATATTGTTTAAGGTATAAATCCTAGATTGTCCTAGAGCAAGGTAGTGTAACCTTGGAATGCCTCATGACGCTACACATTTCATTGTTTAGCTTGCTAGATTCCTAAACCAGGTCATTGGGTCTAAATAGTTACTTTTAGGATTTGATCCTCTTGAAGATTTGCCTATTTTTCCTAAACCAGTACTTCATAGCCATCTCTTGGGATGATGCCTTGTAGACAGGGGCAACACAAACTCTCTCAAAAGTAATGACATCTCAACCATCAATTCAATAGAATTCCTCTTGCTGATTGAATCTTAACTCTTAGGATTAAAAACATTTTATTGGATTATGATGAAACCTCTAAAAATTAAATTGATAACTTATTTAGTGGTCCTTGACCCTTAGGAACACATCTGCTGTCACCCAGAAGGGGACCTTGAAATCAGAGGTTACAACATCACCTATGATGTATCGAAGTGATACTTAGAGTATATTAGTTCCCAAATATCAATATATTTTACCCCAAATGATTATACATGCTCTCGAGTGTCCATTTTATGTGTCACTCGAAGGATCTGGAAATCAAAGTATAAGATACAACTCTTTACGGTAAAAACATTGATTTATAGAACAACTCATTACAAGGGCAATGCCAATTAGATGAACCCAGTTTTCATACCCAAAACCTTCACTCAAAATACTGCAAAATCATAAGAAGAAAACTAAATACATTCCCAGAGAGCTAAGCCTTCCATCTCCGAATCATATGTAACAATGACTAGTTGATCAGACAAATTCAAATTTTTTTTTTTTTATCTATAAAAAGCAAATTTATAAACATACCAAAACTAGGGAATGAGAACAGAAGAACCCTGGAATACACGGGTCATGTACAAAAGGGCACTTGAACACAAAACAGCAACAAATCTAAAGAAACCCACCCAAAAACTACCTGCTCTGACCATGTAAAAAATCTACTCTAGAGTGTGTGTTATCAACAAAATTCAATGCTTGAAATTAATTGAATAAAAATGAATCTAGATAATTTCCAAATTTCATTCTAGATTGAGACATAAATGAAGCTGTTTATCATTAGGAAATCAGCTCGAATTTGGATCAGGATCTACCTTTGCTTCTAAAAGAGGAAAATAGAAAGAAAAAAAGAAAAATATATCACAAAGTTTTCCACTCTTCCAAAAAACTAAAGTTGGTTGAAAGTTCTTTGAAAAACTCTTGATCAGATAATTTTTCTTTGCCCTATCTCATATTTAGGGTTCATAAATCATGGTAGAAATTTGAGGTGGAATTTGAGGCTGAATTTTTAGATTTCCATGCAGGCCCAATGAGTGTCTTTGTCGCGACATTGTTTGTTTGTGTTGCGACATTGCAGTTTCACTTGCGTGTCTTCAGGCTTTGTCGCAACATTTCTGCCATGTCTTCAATGTCTGCCTTTTGTCAAATTTGTCACGACAAAGTTTATGAATGTCGCGACATAAATCGTTCATGAGCCTTCATCCATGTTATGAGTTTTTTTATAGCATTTTTTGCCTTATCTATTCTCTGAGTCATTGTCGCGACATTGTTTGTCTATGTTACAACATACATGAAACTTCTATGTCTTGACCCTTTGTTGTGAGTTTGTCGCAAAAATACTGACTAGCATTCTTCTTGAGTGATTGTCGTGATAATCTTTTCTTATGTCGCGAGATTGTTTCAGTATATGCCTCAATTCTCTTTTCTATAATTGTCACGACAATGGAATGAGTATTGCGACATTGTTCTTTGCCCTCTCATCACGTTGTGTCGCGACATACTTTGGAAATGTCGCGACAAAGTTTCCATGCCCTGCATTGTTAGTCCCTGAATGGTTGGTCGAGACATTGCTAACTTTGTTGCAGCAATTGTTCTTGAACTTTGCCCACGACTTTGTCATGACTCAATGGATAGTTGCGACATGCTTCTAGTTGCTTCATACATTTTGTTGCGACAATAAAGTTTTATGTCGCGACATAATTTCCAGTGCTTCCTTGTATTCTTTGTCGCGATATAATTTTGGATGTCGCGACAATGTTTTGTTGCCATTTGCCTTGTCCTTTGTCGCATAATTCATGTCCATGTCACTACAGAATTCCAGTGCTTCTTCTTATATTGTCTTCGCGTGAGTTGTGAAATGTCGCGACAATCATTGGCGTAGATTATCTTACCGCTGTCTTTGTTGAGACAGGTTCTACTTATTCTGACGAGCCACGCAGGATTGCATTGGGGTTTTGTCGACAATCTGTAGTGCATTCATAACACTCATTGCATTTCCTACCTTAGCCATTTTTTCTATTTTTTCTTTCTTTTATGCTTCTTTTATCTAAATTCCTACAAAACACAATTTTGGGTGAAGACTCATAGATTTAGCATTATTTTTGGACGTAAGCACTTAAAATATAGTGAAAAATGGGCTTAAAATTCAGATGAGTTAGACTCATCTTCTTAAATATCACTCCGTTTTATTTCATATAGAGATGCTAGTGGCTGGGAGAAAATTTCAATGAAGGAGGAGGAAGAAAGGTAGTGGCTACTCTCTTTGTATTTTACGGGGCTTTTTAGAGTGAAATATAGTGGTCTTTGAAAATTTGGATTTCTTTAAGGCTAAAAGTCAGCTTTAATTTATTCATTTCATACCGATGGATTTGTTAATTTTGATTCTCTTTTGTTTTATGTCATTGAACCCATTTTTAGGGTTTATGTTGCTTGGGGTTGGTGAGTCACTTTTTTGGTGCACAGCAACTATTTTTAATATAAATGCTGTGGCACCTTTGTATCTCTCCCTGCCTCCTTGTAAGTTGCTGGCTCCCTTTTTGGTCTTGTGACATTTCTTCTTTATCTATCAAAAAAAAGAAAAAAAAAAGAACCATATTATACTGCAAATAAGCATATATTACATGTTCTTAATCCTCAATATATGCACAAAATAAAACAAATTCAATCAAGCATAAGTATAACATAATATTCTTTTGTAATAAATGATTAAAATTAATTACTTATAAATTTTAAATAGGCAGGATTTTAAATTTGATTAACTCGAAAGTACTTAAGATTCAAGAAATACAAAGCAATAAATGACATAAGATAAGACTAGTTTTAGTGGTAGAAATTTGTGAGAGGAGTTGAACCTAAGACCTAGTTCCTTTCATAGGAAAGAGGCTTTCAATTGATTTGTTTTTTTTTTTTTTTGACAACAGCATTTATTGCACATGTAATCAGTGTGTTGGATGTCTTGTCTTTTTAAACTTTGAACGCTCTACCAACTGAATTAGGCATGTGGACAACTTTAATTAAAATTTATTCATGCCAATTTTAAAAAATATTTTAGCTTAAAAGGCCCACACGGTCAGCCCAAAGCTTCCACTTAAGCTCAATGACTTAAGTTTAAGTCCAACATTATAAAGTAAAGGCTTTATATAAAGGCTCAAAGCTTAGGCCCAAAGTTTATAGTTTAGGCCTTTACAAACAGGTCCAATGCTTATAAAAAAATTTTTTACGAACAAATCCATGTTTTGAGCTGGTGACAGCATTATTTTATTTTAAATGAGTTTATCTTCTTTTTCTTCAAAAATTGGCTCTACAAACTAAGCTTTTAAAAACATCAACCGAGTTGAAAACCCATCAAAACAATTTTTTTTAATATGTTTAAAGTCATTTTTTTCACAAAACACATTAAATCAAATACAAAACATATTTAATGAATCAACATCAAGGAAAAAATTAAAACCAACAAATCCAATATTTTGGAAAAATCAGGCGCTTCATTGCAAAAGTTTCTTTTTTCAAATGTGAAACTTGCAAAAAATACATCAAGGCATCAAGACAAAGGTTTAATGATGCAATGATACCAAAAGTAAACATACATACAATACCATAAGCATGTTTCTATCATCATCGAAACATAAACAAGATCGAATAACATACCTCTGGCCATTGATGTAGCAAAGTCAGGACCACCAAAACTTGTTTTATTTTTTCCCTAGCCTACTCTTTCAATATGATGGTATTCTAAAATGTGTTTTTTCTAGAGAGCAATAAGAGAGGATCCAAGACCCATATATAGAGGTTCTCCCATCAAGAATCTGATAAATTATTGCAAGAGTATTTATTGAGCGTAAAAACAATAGATCAATAACAAAAAGATCCAATAAATACATTACAAATAATAAATTTAATTAGACAATGAAGCATATCAATTCGTAGTGTGTAGAAAACATACCTAGCATGGATTTGGAATTGTTGGCTGCCATTTGTCTCTCAAATCTGCAAGGGATGAGATCAAAGAAAAGTTAGGGTTGAAGATGACTATTTCCTTCTCCCCCAAGCGTGTTTTACTAAACCCTTTAAAAATTATATGCGATCTCATTGCTTATATGTGATGCAAGGGAATAGTGGGATTTGGTCGATAGACTTACCAAGCGAGGAGAAGATAAAGTCATAATTACATAACTAGTTAATATTAAACCATCCCACCAAGTGACCCCATGATGTGGCTGCACATTACACAATTAAATTGCTGATTATGCTTAGTCCGCAATTAGCCAATTACCAAACGAGAATCTTTTGACTTTGTTTACCAAGTTTTATCATTTATTAAATTAGATTAATATTCATGACTTTGCTGATGATTGGTAACGGTAAAAAAACGTTTCGATCCAAAGCTTTATGGTTCTTGATGGGAGAAGCTTTATATATAGGATGAGTCCTCTCTTGTTGCTCATCACATTTCAAAATTGCATCATATTGAGAAAGCAAAGTAAGGGAAAAATAAATCCCAATTTTGTGTCCTTAGTTTAAAACATCAATGGTCGGAGGTATGTTTTACGATCTTATTTATGTTTCAATGATGGAAACAGGCTTAGGATGATCTATACATTCTTACATTTGGTATCAAGTAAACCTTTGCCTTGATGTGTTTTTGCAAGTTTTACATTCAAAAAAAAAAAAAAAAACTGCAGTACAATGATCATTTAGTTTTTATTTTTCTTTGTTTTTTGATACATTAAATCTCTTTGGTATTTTTTTTGATAGCTATCTCTTTGGTACTTGATTTAATGTGTTTTTGTGATGAAATGGCTTCAGACAAATTAAAAATCACTGCTTTTGGTGGGTTTTTAATTAGGTCGGAGGTTTTGCAATTGGGTCCTATAGACCCGGCTAAAGAAAGAATATGACTCTTTTAAAAAATTATAATAATAATAATAAAATAAAATAAACATGGGTCTACATGTAAAGGCTTTTTGTTTATAAGCCTTGAGCTTTTTGTAAAGGTCTGAACTATAAGCTTTAGGCCTATTTCGAAATGCTTTTATAACATATGCTTGAGCCTTAGTAAACTTAAGTCATTGGGCTTAAGTGGGAAGTCATAAAAATTTTTCGTGTTTGGGTTGAACTCTACTAAATTTGGCTTGAAGAAAAACTTATATGAAATTTGTCTTCCTTGATATCAAACTCAGGTTCTTAGATTCAGCCTTCACTGTCATGAACAGTGAACCATCTTGTCTTATGTGCTTAAGCGTCCGTATATTTGAATTTTAAATCTTACATGCCTTTAAATTAAATTATTAATTGGGTACTTTTATTATATTGCTCAAATTAAGCTTACGCATTAAAATTTATATGTAATTGATTTTAATGCTTTATTATGCATGAATTTTATCCTATATTTTTCATGCTATAAGCTTGTATTGTTTTATATATAAAATCATTTTTTGATTATAATATTTATGATTAATTATGCAATTTATGTTTATTTATAGCATAATATTATGGTTAAATTATGCTATTTAGGTTATTTTTCAAGGATTTTATTTTCGCAAATTATAATATATCTGTAGAAAATAAAAAAGAATAATTGGGGGAAAGAATTCTTTATTGTTTTTCATTGATCCATTATGAATATATATACAAAAGTCAATCTAACCTTTCTAATAGATTACAAGGTTATGAGACACGTTTCTTAATAGGTCACAACTCTATATGTAAAGTAGATATATGCTATAACACTTTCCCTCAAGTTGGAGCATAGATATTAATCTCTCGCTTATTCACATTAGATAGCCTATGCTTCCCATGGTGCTTGGGCGCTGTAAAAGATATCATGGTGTTCTTTTAATCTACATATCTTGCTGAAAATCAAGTTGAGTTATATTTTCTCACGAACGAAATGACAATCGATCTTTATATGCTTAGTTCGTTATGGAATACTGGATTAGAAGTGAAGAAAATAGAACTGAGTTGGAAATTTTATCAATTTCTGAATGAATCTGTATAGCCTATATAACATACTATATATACACATTTTGTTCACTTAAAAGGAAGTTCTCATAACCAATTCCCTAAATTTTGGGATTTGATTATTCACTTCTCATAACTGATTATTCACTTCCCAGAGCTAACTCTAGAATCAGATTATTGACCTTGATTCTTTCCTAAAATATATTATTTATATAATTTCCCACACTCCCCCTCAAGTTGGTGAATATAAGATCTTTATTCCAGGCTTGCTAATATTTTATAGAAACACATTCTTGCATAACCCATTTGTTGCTTTATGCTAATTGATGTCACAGCCAGGAACATATGGAGTACAAATTGACCCACTATCCAGCTTTTCTTTGATGAAGTGCCTGTTTATCTCTATGTGGTTTGTTCGGTCATGCTGCACCAGATTATGAGCAATGTTGATTGCTGATTTATTATCGCAATAGAGTTTCAAAGGCTTACTCCATCGAACCTTCAAATCTTCCAGAATGATCTTGATCCACAACAATTCATATACTCCTGCTACCATAGCTCTAAACTCTGCCTCTGCACTTGACTGTGCTACCACATTTTGCTTCTTACCCCTCCATGATACTAGATTTCTCCTAAGAAAGGTACAATAGCCTGTGGTTGACCGCCTGTCCAATGGAGACCTTGCAAAATCTGCATCGGTGTATATTGCCAAAGCAATATATGATGTTTTCTTGAATAAGATTTCCTTTCCTGGATGTGCTTTTAAGTAATGGAGGACTCGGTAGGCTGCCTGTAGATGAATTTCTCTCGGATCATGCATGAATTGACTGATTACACTAACTGAATAGGCTATGCCTGGCCTAGTATGTGCAAGATAAATGAGTCTCCCCTGACAAAGCGTTGATGTTTTTAGGTCCACTTTCTTCCTCTCAATTAGCCCTTTCGATTTGCAGATTTTGTTGATAGAATCGCAACTAGTTTACTAGCCATCATACATGTTTCCCTGAGAAGATCAATAACATATTTCTGTTGAGAAATGAAAATGTTTTACTTAGACCGAGCCACCTAAATTCCAAGGAAGTACTTCAATTTTTCTAAATCTTTTATTTCAAACTCCTTGGCTAGGCACTGCTTCAAGGTATTTTTCTCTTTCTCATCATTCCATGTCACAATAATGTCATTCACATACACAATTAATGTTGTGACTCCCCCTGAAATTGAATGTTTTATGAAAAGTATATGATCTCCCTAGCTTTGTTTGTAACCATTAGCTATCATAACCATGGAAAACCTTCCAAACCAAGCACTTGGGGACTGCTTTAACCCATATAGTGTCTTCTTTAACCGACAAACCTTGTTTCCATCACTCCCACTTAACCTTGGTGGAATACTCATGTAAATCTCTTCTTCTAACTCACCATGAAAGAAAACATTTTTTACATCATATTGTTGCAATTCCCAATCAAAATTAACAACGAGGATAGTAAATTCTTCTTGTATTCATCTTGCACAGAGCAAATGTTTCTTGATAATCCACTCCATATGTTGAGTATACCCTATTACTGGCTATTGTCTTGTAGTCGTTATAGGGAGCCATCACCTTTAAATTTTCTGAGCACACTTACTGACCACATTGGTTTCTTACCACTAGTAGATCAACCAATTCCCAGTTTCATTCTTTTGTAATGCATCCGTTTCAACCTCCATGGCAAGTCTCCATTATCTTTTGATAATGCTTGAGACAAATGAGTTAGGGGGAATAGAATAGTGCTTAAAAGTTGAAAGGAAGCTTTACAGTTCGGAAGATCTCTGGAAAGACACAAAGTGAGACAATGGATATAGTGGCCTTTTTGTGCATCCACGGGTTCCTTTTCTCAAAGCTATAAGTAAATCATGATCAAGAATAGGTTTTGAGTTATGTTTAAGAATTGTTACCTCATTTCCAAGACTCGGTTCAGTAGATTGTTCTTGCCTTGTTGTTGCCATGGGGTCCCTTCTCTTGCATACACCTGATCAAACCGAAACTGATAAAAGATTTGACTGTCTTCTTCCTTTTCCTCCACCGACTCTTTAGATTGTGATATTGGAATTGGTTTCAAAGAAATTGGTAACAATGAAGTGTTTTCTTTTGATTTGATTGACTCGGATGAGGGGATTATTTCTAGTGGTGGTATGGTTGACTCCTCATCTTCAAGTATAGATAACTTTGAAGATAAGGAGTGGAGAAGTATGACTTATTTTCAACAAAGGTAACATCAGTTGAAACATAAGGTTTCCTAGTGGGTGGATGACAACATTTTATCTCTTTTGAGTAGATGAGTACCCCACAAAAACGCACTTAAGAGCTCATGCATCTAATGTTCCTCGATTATGATTGTGAATATGGACAATGGATGTGCACCTAAAAACTCGAGGCGTAAGGTTGAAGGAGGATCGAATGTTTGGATAGAATTGAAACAAGGTTTCTAGTGGACTTTTGCACCCCAAAACTCTAGAAGAATCCACATTTATGACATATCGCGTCTTGAGTATAAGCCTCTCCACCCCAGTCGGATTTTGGTACATTTGTTGAAACAATAAGGCTCGAGTACACTCGAAGATGACGGTTTTCCTCTCCGCCCCATTTTGTTGGGAGTGACGATACGAATGATTC
Organism: Tetrastigma voinierianum; assembly: GCA_016808115.1. Taxonomy (NCBI): domain Eukaryota; kingdom Viridiplantae; phylum Streptophyta; class Magnoliopsida; order Vitales; family Vitaceae; genus Tetrastigma; species Tetrastigma voinierianum. Next base: position 372,983 of record JAEQBH010002353.1, on the reverse strand, counting down.
ATGTATGATTCCTTTCATTTTGAAACAAGACAAAATTGGTTGATAATTACTAGCATTATGCGGCGGATTTTCTTGATTTTTGTACCAAATTGATTTTGAACCATTGTACAAAAAACAGGGAAAATATGACTCAGATCAGATTTATTTTTAAGCAAATAGATCCAAGAAACTCTTGTACAATCATCAATAAATGTTACAATCCCCCTGGATCCTGAGATATTTGGAATAGTGGATGGTCCCTAAATGTCACTGTGAATTAGAAAGAAATGAGATCTTTTATTACTAATAGGGAAGGGTACATGAGTATGTTTTGCATATTCACAAATGTCGCAATGAAAATGTTGAATATCTAGTCCCTTGAGCAAGGTAGGAAGCATTAATTTTAATGTGGAAAAAGGCACGTGACCTAGACGCCTATGATGTAACCAAATGACATCTTTATTCGATGAAGAAAGGAAGTAGGCGAAGTAGACTTAGCCCAGTTACAGTGACAGATGTCCCTTTCGAAGTAAAGTCCATTGTGCTCCTTGTGATTGATCTTCCTCCCGAACCACAGTCACGAAATTCACAAGGCATCGAATATAACATGAAAACTTAGATCTTGGGTAAGTTTTTGCATTGAAACAAGATTAGTGGATAGTTGGGGGACATGAAGAACATTTTTAAGAACCAGATTTTAGGTAATCTAGACATCTCCTATACCAGCTATTGTGGTGGTATGTCCATCAGCAACAACAATTTTCCTATTGCTTGAACAAGGTAAGTAGGTTTTAATTTGATTTGGATTATGGATCATATGGTCAGTAGCACCAGAATCAAGGATCCAAGCATTCCTAAACTCATTACTAGAAACATTTAATCCAATTGAAATTAGAGTATCACCTGAAAGAGTCAATGAACACATACCTAGAGTTGATGCTTGAGAACTTGAAGGTGGCTAAATATATTGAAGTAAAGTTGGAGTTTGAAACCTGACTGTTCTCCTTCATAGTTGAAGATATGGAGTCCGACATGATTGATGCTGATGAAACAGTAGTAGACGATCAAGAAATAAAGGTAGTAGGGGCCATAGAAAAAATCAACAATGAAGGTTGAGGATTACACTAGCAATGAAGGCTAGAAAAGGAAGCGAAAAAGCTATATAAGTAGCTTGAAAATGGCCAGAGAAAAAATGCATCTATATCGATGCAAGCAAATTCTAACTAAGTACCAGCAATAGACTAGATCTAATCTAGATACAACCTAGAGTGAATAGATCAGTTAAATATGATGAAAAACTAAGAGAGTCAAAAATAAATATAAGAAATATAAATCATGAAGGTTAGGTCTTTGACAATGAAGGTTGCACAAAGGGTATTCCCAAAGTGAAGGGTTGTGTACTACAAATGGGGCTACATAGGAAGGTCGGCCGATAGGGTTGCACGGAGGTCCCATGAAATTTGGACCAGAAAAGGCTCTCGAAAAACTAATGCTCGATGCCATGAAGAAAACAAGAGTGAGTTGGAAATTTTATTAATTTAAGATGAATCCTATATTTCTATATAACACACTATATATACACATATTTTGTACAACGAAAGAAGTTCCCTAACCCGATTCCACCCCAGATTTTGGGATAAGTTATTCACTTCCCATAGCTAATTCTAGAATAAGATTATTGACCTTGATTCTTTCCTAAAATAAATTATTTACGTAATTTCCCACAAGAAGCAATATGAAGGGCAGCCTGGTTGTCATACCAGAGTTTTGCTAGGACTAGTGTCTTAATGCTGACTTCCATCAAGAGTTGATGAAACCACATGATCTCACACATACGAGGATTGTGTCGTTTGCTGCATGTTCGGCCTACATTAGTTCGAGAAGGCAATAGTGCATTTTAACTAACTCTTAGTGACGCTAAATTCCCTCTAACAAACACACAGTACCCCAAAGTAAACCTCTTGTCCTCCTTAGATCTTGTCCAATCTTCATCAGAAAAGCACTCAGTTTTGTTATGCCCATGATTACTGTATAAAATACCACGTCTATAAGGGCTTTTAGTATATTAGAATTTGTTTTTCTGTTCTTTGTGATATTACCAATTGGAAAGACATGTACTGGCTTACAACACTAACACAATATACAATATCAGGACGTGTTACTGTAAGGTGGTTAAGCTTCCAACCGGCCTTACATATCTTTGAGGGATCTTGAAACGATTAAACCTCTGGTAAGATGTAGGCTTTGTGCCATAGGGGAATGACATGGCTTTGCTGCCAATTTTCCTGTTTCAAACAATAGATCCAACACATATTTCATTTGAGATAAGAAGATCTCACATTTACTCCTCATAACTTCAACCCCCAAAAAGTATTTAACATCCCTAAGTCCTTTGTGTGGAATTGGCCATGAAGAAAGGACTTGAGTGAAGATATACCTGCCATATCATTTCTAGTAATGACAATATCATCAACATACACAACTAACAAGATGATACCTACTTGAGAATTTTTGTAGAAAACAGAATGATCAGATTTGCTCTTCTGTAGGTCAAATTTCTCAATCACTCCACTGAATTTGCCAAACCATGCATGTGGACTTTGTTTTAAGCCATATAATGATTTGTGGAGATGACAAACTCGACCAATTTCCCCTTGAGCAACAAACCCGGGAGGTTGCTCCATATAAACTTCTTCTACAAGATCCTCATGAAGAAAAACATTTATAATATCAAGTTGGTGGAGGTCCCAGCCATGAGTTGCTGCCAGAGATATAAACAACTGAACATAAGTCAACTTGGCCACCGGAGAGAGTATCAGAATAATCCACCCCATAAGTCTGGGCATACCCTTTAGCAACAAGGTGGGCTTTCAACCGAGCACTTGATCCATCGGGATTAACCTTCACTGTAAACACCCAGCTGACAACCAGTAACTCTTCTCGGCGAGTAAATAGTCTCAAGTACCATTGTCGATCAAGCATCCATCTCCTCATCATGGCATTACCTTCTTGGGGGTGAAGCGAGGACTTCAAACACCTCGTGAGGCAACAAAATAGAGTCGAGGATCTGATAAAGAATAAGGCTGCGAAGTGACAAGTGGTCCATAGAGGAAGTGGATGAGCCTGCTTGACATTTACCTTTATGGAGAGCAATGGCAGTTTCAAGAAGATGTCTATTCTTCCTCTCAACCACTCCATTTTGAGAAGGAGTATTGACACAGGAGGTCTGATGAAGGATGCCATTTTGAAGCATGAATGACAAAAAATTTTATGAGACATATTTTTTAGCATTATCACTTCTCAAACTTGGAACAGAAACATGAAATTGAGTGTGTATCTCAGCATAAAAGGCACGGAAATGAGAAAATAACTTAGAATGGTTTTTCATTAGATATAACTAAGTGGTTTGTGAATAATTATCAACAAAAAAGACAAAGTATCGAAACCCACTTGGGGACACAATTGGACATGGACCCCACACATCTGAATGGACTAATTCAAATGGAGCACTAGCTTGTTTATTGACTCTAAGACTAGAATGAAGATGATGATGCTTCTCAAATTGACAAGACTCACAATCTAAGGACGACATACTTGAAAAATGTGGACACAACTTTTTCAACAAGGGAAGAGAGGGATGGGCAATCAACAATGCATCTCAAATGGTGTAGTAACTCTAGAAGAAGTGACAAGTCTCAGTACTGCGTGATCAAGAATGTAGAGACCCCCAGACTCACGTCCTCTACCAATAATCTGTTTCGTCATAAGATCCCGAAAGAGACAAAAACCAGGGAAGAATGAGATATAACATTTAAGTGCTCGAGTTAATTTGCTCATAGAAGACAAATTAAAAGAGAAATTAGGTAAACTCAAAACGTATGACAAAGGGAGAGATGGAGTGGGAAAAATTGTGTCTGGCCTAAGAACACATGATTGTGACCTATCTACCAGAGTGACAGAGGAAGTTGAAGGAAGTGACTGAAAGGTAGAGAATATGCTAGAATTACCTGTCATGTGATTTGTGGCTTTAGAATCAATGACCCATTCGGAGGACGAAGAAGAGACAAGACATTTATTCGGGTTACCTGACTTAGCAATAGCAATTATTGGAGTAGATGGAGACTTCAATGATTCCTGATATACAGGTGGAACCTAGCTAATTCGTCTGTCGTGAACTGAACTGACTGATCCGATGCCTCATTAGTGGAAGTTACATGATGAGACGGAAATCTCTAATTCTGACTCTGCCGCTTCTTACAATCTCGTATCACATGTCTAAGCTTATGGCAATTATAACAAACAACTCCTCCAGAGCTACCGTCTGGACCACTATTTCCATATTGTTGCTTTTCTGACTCACCGATGTTCTGACCAATTAGGGCACTGCTCATCTGGGCCAAAGAAGGAGTAGATGAGGAGGTCTCTATACGAAGTATCTTGCTGAATGTTTCTTGGAAAGATGAGATCTCAAGGTTGGATAGAATATGTGCCTTAACAAAATCATACTCCGAAGGGAGTACGGCTAGGAGGTTATCACTGCCATTTTTTCCCGTTGATCTTGCTGAACCTTAACATTTGGACTAAATGGTGGGAGTGTATTTAGTTCCTCATATGTCTTTTTATAGTCCATGAAGAGTTCTGTGAGGAACTGATTTTGTTTCTCGGTGCGATAAAAGGCTCTACATACATCAAATATGCGAGAAATATTTCCTTTGTCGGAATACACAAACTCCAAATATTCCATTAGTTCCTTAACATACTCACAGTGATTAATGACGGTGAGTACCTTCACAAAATCAATGGAATTCACAATTTGTAGGAAGAGGCAGGCATCATCCTCCCCAGCCATCGTTCTTTGAATCCATCAGTAGGGTCCTTATCAAGATAGTGGCCCATCACAGATACTACGCCAGTAGAGGCCAGATTGTTTTACTCAATTAGGTAATTAGAACCAGTTAGTTTGTCCTCCGTGATTTTAGACATCATCGGGACCACTTCAGGCACTGAAACATGCTTCTTATCTTTTGAAGAATTTGAACTACTCATTATGAAGTCAAAGACAGGAGATTAGGGCAGAAGGACACCTTCAGAAACCAAATCATATGGTTCCACGAAAGAGCCTTGGATGCAGCAAAAGTCTCGGAAATCCCCCGAAATAATTGATTGTCTGTTGTCCTGAATACACTGGCGGTTCTCTGGGAGGGAGGCGAACCCACGTGTTGGTCGAGAGGTACGGGCCAGTTGTCATGCGCCCCCACGCACGGCGTGTGTGGAACAGAATAGATTCACGAAAGCGGTGCGTGGGACACACGCGCTTGGTTGCCAGTCTCACGGACTTGGTGGCAAGGCTTGTCGGCGGTCGACGCTCGACGCTCCTCCATGTGCCAACGGTGAGGTCCCATGTACCCTTAAGATGTGTGTTTCAAAAGAACACACCTCCTTGCCTGCCGACACACCCCCTGCCTGCTTGCCAAGATTGGATTTTCTCCAACAATTCCTCAATTGTGAGCCCTAGGCTCTAATACCATGTAGGAAGCAAGAAAGAAGAATTGGAGGAAAGAATTCCTTGTGTTTTTCATAGATCAATTATGAATATATATACAAAAGCCAATCTAACCTTCCTAATAGATTACAACTCTATAAGACAAGTTTCCTAATAAGTTACAACTGTATATGTAAAGTAGATATATGTAATAACAATATCCTTTGGTTAAGATATTATTAGAATATGTGAAAATTTAGGTTTTCTCATAAAACTTGATTTTATGCATAAAACTTAAGTTTAGGGCGTAAATTATAAAACACATTAAGACTTAAAAAATGTTCATTAAATAAATTTAGACTATTATTTTGGTGACCAATAAAGTTATGAATAATGTTCCTAGGCATTAAGTAGAGCCTTAGAACATCTTTTGTATCATTATACAAGTGGTCAATATAATTTTAGTTAATTAGAGATTTCCCACAACATCTCATTTTTCGTGTAAGCTAAAACTTCCTTGAGAAGTCATGTTGATCCTTTTTTTTTTCTAACCAGTTTTTCCAATGCATAAGAATTGACAAAGAAAGGCATAACAAAATTGGCAAACTGCACAGGGGTTTTTCAGTTGCATACCATTGCTTCATGTAACATGATGATGGCTTATTATGACTACTGAATCTGTGCTTGTGGATGCTTTGACTGCCGTCCTTCTTTTGCATTTGAACCTCTCTATCATTCATCATGCTCACTAAAACTGTTTATAACCCTCATTCATTTGGTGATGGAGAGAAATCCACTTAGCATTTATTTTATACCTGCTTTTTTATGCCTCTTTTCATTGATTTATTATTTGTAACTGAATGATGACCTTCATCTGCCTTCTAACATCCTTATTTCACCATGGTAGCAAAGCATGTACAACTCTTCTGCCTTTATTAAATTACAGATATTCTTACTGTATTTTGTTTGCAAACATGGTGCTGATTTCTCATACTTTCTCTACATGCTTAGGGTGAAAGTGATGCACCTGCAGCTCCAGTTGCTGGTTCTCTCCAGGTATTTTAGCTCTCCACCAGAAGGCAATTTTCTTTTACAAGCTTATTTTGTAACTTGTGTTTCTCATCTTTTCCTTCTCTTTTTTCCCCGCTTCTTTTTATTCTACGATTTCCATCTAGGATATTATGCTCCTGTTGTTTTCTGTTCACTCCAGAATCTGCATTAGACACATGCAGGTGATGTTGCTGACTTCATCCAGAAAGAACTAAAATTGCCACCAGTGTTACTTGGGCATTCCTTTGGAGGTCTTATTGTTCAGTATTATGTTGCAAATATAAGGAATGAACAATTCCTAGGTAAGCATTCTTGTCCAGTTTGTTCTTGTTCATGCTTAAGAAGAGAAAGTAGGGCCTGTGGATGAATGGGACATCAAACTTCAGGATAAAGCATATGACCCATTTTCCTTTTATAAATAAACTATGGTTGAAAATTGAAGAAACTGATACATATGTATGTGAAACAATGTTTAAATGGATGATTCATCATGTTAAAAGCATATATTTGTCGCAGTCAGTAAAAATTTATAGGTGTAGTTATTTTCGTTTATCAATCCTGAGTACATTGAAAACAGTAGTCGAAGTTTGTTTGCATGATTCAGAAAAAAAAATGAAATCAATATGTAGGTTAACCATGTAAACTCCCGTTAGTTAATGCATGAGGTGTGCATCTAAAACGTAAGATGAAGCCTTGTGGTGTAATGCATGCATCCAATATGAACTTTACACTTCAGACATGAGCTTAATGTAGTTTGAGCCTCTTGCCTCAAGATGTTAACCTTGATCCCCATCCTGAGCAGAGGTGTCACATGCCTTTTGAGACATTCGTTCATGCACCTTGAAAATATTTTTTATTGGTTTAATGGACGAAACAGGCATTTCCTAACTTGTTTTGGCTTTCTTGTTATGTTAATTTGACTTGATTCTAGAAATGGGAAGTTCATGTCCAAAACTGGCTGGAGCTGTACTTGTCTGCTCTGTACCTCCCTCGGGTAATAGGTGACACCTTATACCATTGAACTCTTGTTTTACTTGATGTAATTGAGCTCAGACTGACATTCTTCGTTTACTTTGTCCAGTGGGTTAGTATGGCGGTATCTCCTTTCTAATCCAATTGCAGCTTTTAAGGTATTTGTTTTTGCCACTTTTGGGAACATCCTTGGCAAGTCACTTGTTTCTTTGCTATATTATAACTTAGACTTTGCGCTTCTCTACGTTGTAAGTTGCAAATTTTGGCTCATAACAAGAAAACAATTTAACACTTGATCTTGGCTTCTTCTAAGTAAATATTTACTTCTATTGCTTTCCTCCCAATAAATAAGGTGAAAAAGAAGAAACAGAAAAGAAATATCATTCCTTATGTTCCATTGCTAGTTTATGTACTTTACATGCCTGTTTGATTAAATTTCATAGCTTATGTTCAATTGCTTCAGTTTTTTTTTTCTTTTTTCACATGAATACTGATAGTAAATGTAGAAATAAATATTATTTAATCCCTATGTCTTGGATATTATCCATATGAACTCTTGATTGAGCAGGTCACACGCAGCTTGGCAGCAAAAGGATTTCAAACTTCTTTGCCTCTTTGTAAGGAAACATTTTTCTCCGCATCAATGGAGGATCATCTAGTCCAACGGTTTGTCTATGTGCATGTTTATTTTTGTCCACGAGAATTTCTATTATTTTAGTCATTTCAAAATGATGGAGGCCGTCAAAGTATATTTACACAATTGTCCAGAAACTTGGGCACACATATTTTGGAGTTGGTGTAGAAAATCAAGGCCCAAATAGTTGTTTTCTCAAGCATGTATTCAACAAGAGAAGAAACTGATTCTTTTCAATTTCCTAGTAAACTATATTATTGTGCAAGGAATCTACCTTAAAATTGCAACTACATTCTCCCTCCCCTACAGATACTGTTCACACTAGGTTCAATTGGCTGCTTTAAAATATGCCTACCTGATTAAGAGGATCTCAATACATATATAGTGTTTGAAACTTCTTTCTTTATCCAATACGAAACATCATAATCATCCCTTACGCAAACAACAATGCCTTTGTTATGTCTTCTAGGATGATGAAGTTAAAGATGGACAACCACAATAGTGGTTAGGGATCAACTCCAATACCATTTTTAATAGCATGCTCTATCTCATGTAAATATTATTTGTTCCGAGTCGAATGGGCTCTTGCTGCTTAAAACACATCTCCTTGGGTAAGAGGAGTCCACTACATATATAGTGTAAGGAAAATCTTCCTTAACCTAAGTAAGATATCACAATCACCCTCTCATACACATGATGTCCTTGTCGTGTCCCATGTAATTGTGGGGCTAGACGAACAGACGCTCCTACAAGATTGTGCAAACATATACATTGTGGTTGTTTACATTAGGGGGTTGTTATGTTGCATGTTAGTTATAAGAAGCTCTTGATACTATATATGTAATGGACTCCTTTTAACCATATAGATGCATTTTAAAGCTGTAAGTTTCCAATAGGCTTAGGTTAGATGATATATATAATTGATGGAGTAAATCAATATAAATGGGATCTAAGCCAATTATTAATTTCTATGGGACATGACGAGACATTGAACCTATTTGGGATCTTGTGATATCCCACATGGGTTAGGAAGAGTTCTTAACACTATATATAGCCAATTTCTTTTAATCGTGTAGACGAGTTTTAGAGCCATGAAGATCCATTAAGCCTAAAACAGGCAATATCTTCAAGGGAGTGGAGTATTACAGAAATAGATAAATCTGAAAATTTACTTTTCTTTTTTTTTTCTTTTCAAATTTCTAACTATTTGACATTTCATTTTTTCCCCATATAATTCTATTTTGATTGAGGAATTTCATGATTTAATTCAATCATGAGCAAGCCCTATTGATCTACTCTCGAATCTTTTCACAACCTTGTGTTGTTGTTGGGGTCAACCAAACAAAAGTATCAACCAAAAGTTTTAGTAACTCCTAGTCTAATGGAAAATGGTTGACTATGATTTGATTTGGATTTGATATGTAGTTGTTTGTAGTGATTGATCTTCATACTTAGCTAATGTGCTGCTAAAAACTTGCAGTTGTAGGGGCTATTGTTTGTAAATGAATCAAATGCATTGATGATCTCATGTAGAAGGAATTCCGAATTCTTTTCATCCCAAAAGGATATGGTTTAGTTCATCTTGTAATCCATGTTAAGCCACAAATTTTTCTTCCCATGGTGCAAGTACAGATGAAATAGTTTTAGCAAGGTCTTATTACTTGACCTGCATACATTTTTATGCTGAGAAAATTGAATTTGTTGTCTATAAATTTCTTTATCTCTATTTTATCATTGGGAGACCAGAACCTAATGTTTTTAACTTGGACTATTTTCTTATCAGTTATCAAGAGCTAATGAAGGAAAGTTCAAGGATGCCATTATTTGATCTGAGGAAACTTAATGCATCCCTTCCTGTTCCCTCTGTGCCAAAATCTTCTATTGAAATTCTTGTGGTGGGTGCAAAGGATGACTTCATAGTGGTAAGGCCCTATTGCTTAATGCAAAATGTCCTCCTTCCACATCAAATTTATGCTGATACCATTTACATATATCTTCATCATCTTCTAATTTGTTATGCTATTCCAGCTTTTTTTTACAGCCCATAAATGCATTCTGTGTTTTATGAAATAATCCATTGTTATCCTTCAAAACTTGTAAATTGTTAAGACTGATGGTGTGCAGGATTCTGAAGGACTCCGGGAAACTGGGAAATTTTATGGGGTCTCACCAGTCTGCATTCAAGGGGTTGCTCATGACATGATGTTGGATTGTTCATGGGAGAAAGGTGCAGAAGTAATCTTATCATGGTTAAATGGTTTAAACAAACAGCACTACTTGGTATGACCATGGCAAGATCTGAAGGCTTTTGTGTTATTTTATTTTATTTTCAACAGAATCATTTTTGGGAACTTGGTTCATTACAAAAACAAAATAAATTATTTCATGGTTTACTCATATAAAACTTTTTTTTTTTTGAAAAAATTAGTATTAAAATCCTGAATATTTATAACTTTTGTATTTAAATCGTGAACAAAAAGTTTGCTTTTTAAATATATCAACTTTCATGAATTTTGTTTTTATATTCCAATAAGACTCCGAATCTCTATCATGTCCAACATGGCACGACAAAATGATGTTGTTTTGATGCTAGAATTACAATTAAAATGAAAATTGAGGATATAGAAACAAAATTTATGAAAGTTGTTATATTTAAAAAATAAACTTTTTGTTCACTATTTAAATGCAAAAGTCATGAAAGTTCGGGATTTTAATATTAATTTTTCCTTTTTGTTTTACATTTATTTTCTTTGTACTACGATATTTATAATATTATAATATTATGTTATCATGGAGACGCAAACCTAATCTTTTCCTTATGCCATGTCTAATCATTGAACTATGTCTCATTGGCTAAGATAAAACATTATCACTTTTCAATGTGTGCTCCTAAACTTCCTTTTTTTGGTCAATTTTTTTGAAGGGTGTTTTAATTAAAAGACATTTTGAAAACCCAATTTTGAAAATTTGATTCTTCAATTTTTGGCTTGATTTTTACAAAAATATATATATTTTTTGTTTTTTTACAAAAATAATTCATTCTTTTAAGAGATAATATAAATACATGAAATTGAGGAGCATTTTTGTTTAAAATGGGTTTTTTCCAAGAAAAAACCATGGGAAATGTAAGGGCATGTTTGCTTATAATATTTAAAAACTGTTTTTTTGTTCTGAAAAACAAGGATAACATGAAAAATATAGAGTATACATTTGGTTCCATTTTTTGTTATGGAACAAAAACAATACTAAATTTTGTATAACAAGAACAATTTTTAAAAAATACCAAAATGAAGTTATCAGTATTTTCAAAAACTGTTCTCAATAATAGTTTTAAAAAATAGGAATAAAATAGACTCTTAAATTCATAAATTTAGGGTTATTTGATGCCTTTTAACCAAATATTTATTTTTTAAAATACATTTATGAAATGGTTGGACCAGCTGAAGGATGATATGATGCCAAGTGTTGAGAAACCACTTTTTCCCATATCCAGACCATGTGATTGAATATTATGGACAATATGAGTAATTGTTCTCAGCATCCTTATTGATTTTTATTAAAAGATCAATATTAAAATATTTATTTTCATTTAAAAAATTTCACACTATAAAAAGTAATTTTTAATTTCATTTGAAAAAAATCTTGAAAGGGGTTTTGCTTAATAGTGATAAATTTCTTTGGTATGTAAAAACAAATTCGTTTAAAAAATTTCTTCATTTTTTTTGAGAAATAATTGTTAAAGACAAAGTAATAAAATTTCATAAATTTTGAAAATAATTTGAAATTCAAAAGATATAGAATGACTTCGAAAATTATTAGACATGAATGCTTTAAATTCTTTAATGATTTTTTCTAGTTTTAGTACTAATTTAAATTTTGAAAAAACTGATTTTAATTAGTTGTTTACTTGATCAAAAAAAAAAAATCAAAGATCAAATAATTTTTTTTTAGAATCTTATAATGATGATCAAATAATTCACTCTACTACACTGAAATCAGTGAGTGTTAAATCATTGGTTCACAATTCATGTTCTTTGTCAATCCAAAACATACATTAAATCCTAGCTCTCTCTGCTATTGACTAATAACAGTTATAAATTTTAAATTATTATTATAATGAAATAAATCAGTTATGTGTTAATAAGATGTTCATATCCATATTATTTTATTGCATTTATACAAAACGAAATTTATGATTTTTAGTATTGTATTATTATTTATATTTTATAAAAATAAAACTTATTTATTTTTAAATTTTTTATTACACATGGCCTAAAAGGAATGAATTGAAGAAAAGTGTACCTTACTAGTGGTTGACAGATAGGTACTCAAATCCAATTGAAGAGTCAAATCCAAAAGATCAGTACGATTGGTGGGACAACATCTCAAGTTTAAGTATCACTCCATATTTTCATATGGAACTGATGTAGGATCGTATCATTGTCCGTCTTTAGAAAAGGGGGACGTCCGTGGACGATTCACGCTATGAATATCTTTTACTCCGGACCCTCTTTAAGACACTAGGTAGTCATTTCTCGTTATATATTGGCTCTCAATAAAAACACCAATGATAGGTATCTAAGCGCAATTGGAGAGCTTAACCCAAAAGACCGACCTTGTAGGTGGAAGAACTTATCAAAGTTAAGTAACACTCCACATTTTCTTTATATGGAAACCGATATGAGATCGTATCATAAACCATATGAAAATCTTTAGATATGATGGACCCTACAAGCCTCAAGTGGTATTTGTAATCCAGCTTGAGATTAATGCATGAAAGCACAAGGCCCACAAGCATATGGTCCATTTTTGGGCTGAGCTATGGTTAGAGAAGCCTCAACCCAAGCCCAAGCCTAAGCCCAACCCACCTTTAATTGGGCTGATAACTGGGAATTTCCGGTTGGGATGGGACTCAATCCAAGATTAGAATTTTAAAAAAAATTAGGGGTGGTTCTGTAATTTTAAGAAAATGTAGTGAAGAGTTATGCTCTTATATGAGCAGAAGAAACCCTATCTGATTTCTCTTGTTTGTCACACAGCCGCCGAGGTCACACAGCAAGCAGCGGACCTCCGCCCTTGGTACTGCCCTACCTCCTTACAGGTCAGTCTATGATCTTCTTTCCTTTACTCTTTCTTAGATCTGATGTGTTGGTTTGACAAGTGTTTTATCTGGAAAGGTTTTTTTTTTCTTTTTCCCATGTTATGTACAATGAAAAAGGACTGATGGATGGATAGTTTTCATATTGGGTTATATGAGAAGGAAGAGGTTTTTTCTCCTCCTGGATTTTTTGATGGCGTCTTTTGGGTTGTTGCAGAACACTGGGAATTTAATAAGTTTTGAAGTTTCTATAGCTTTTATTCTACTGTCTGGAGAGTGCTGAAAGAAACAAGTGAACGTATGACTTAGAAGTTTGAACGGTATTTATATTCACTGGTTTTACTGATCCAAAAAAAAAAACAGTATTTTAGTGTTTTACATGGCATTTGGAAGGGTTTCTTGTGTTCTTGGCGCATAGTTTTATTGGAGGCCACTGAAGTTGTCTTTTTTTTTTTTCCTTTCTTGGGCCTTGAAAATTAAAAACCTGAAATGTTTTCTGGTTGCCTACTTTTTTCTCATCAAGGAAATGGAGAATGAGAGCAATTGCTGTTTTTCTGTAGTTACCCATTGCAATAGATGACTATGTACCTTTTTCCAAATGATCTCCTAATCTGCAGCCAAAGTTTCCTTTAAAATTACCATAGGTCTTGGCAATTGGAGTGTTAAGTAGCACCATCTTAACCTTGATATATGCATTTGCGATTCGTTTTTGTTTATGCATATCAGAATTTAGTTAGTTTTTCATATGCCATTATTAGAATTGAAATTAGGTCATCTAACAATTGCATCAGTGTTTGCTTCTAACTATTGGGAACGGGTTTGTGTTTTTAGACCATCTTTCTTTCTAACATATATGCAGAAATCGTCCAATTTTATTAATAAATCCTGTCAATATCTCCCTGTGTATCTATCATTTCAAGAATCCATGAAATTCTGTATGACGGAATTAAAGTTAGGTATTTCCTTATTATATTGTTGTTATTATTGGCAAATAGTGCCCATTGAGGATATTGAAAATTTTAAAAGTAATGTGAAGATCAAAATATACCTTGTTTATAAATACATATCTTCGTGAACTTGTACCGACTATTAACTATTTCCAAGTAGTAGATCTAACATAGTGCTACTTGAAACCAGATCTGTCAAGATGTACTCTGCAAGTAGGAAAATTCAAAAGGACAAGGGTGCTGAACCCTCTGAATTTGAGGAGACTGTTGCCCAGGTTTTTCACCCAGCCATTTTTCATTAAATACCCCGTTTTTCTTGTTATACATCAGCTAGAGTTCTAATTCTTCATGTATGTGCAGGCATTGTTTGATTTGGAAAATACCAACACAGAGCTAAAAAGTGATCTGAAAGACCTTTTCATAAATACAGCTAAGTAAGAAATAATTCTGCATGAGTTTGTTCCATTTTTTTGCTTGGCTATCTCATTTACTCTAGATGAGGTAACTTTTCTTTTCTTTTCTTTTCTCTGCAGTCAAATTGATATTTCAGGAAACCGCAAGGCCATTGTCATTCATGTTCCCTACAGGTTGAGGAAAGGGTTCCGCAAAATTCATCTTAAGCTTGTGAGGGAGCTTGAGAAAAAATTCAGTGGGAAGGTAATATTTTATTTATATGAATTTTAGCATTTTCAGTATGTAATGTCTTGAAACTCGAGGGAACTTGTTCTGCAAGTTAGACAAAATGTCAGACTCTTCCCTCCAAAATAGACAAGGATTCCCCATTATTGAAAAAATGAAGAATTAGAGGTACAATCATAGAGGGAATTTATAGTATAGGTAACTTTTTTCTTTGTTTATGATCTATTTTCCAATTTATTTAGAGAAACCAAAATACTGGGTTTGGGATAGAACCATAAGTGTAATATGATGAATCAATATCGAAGTTATCAATACAGAAGTTTCCAGATGATGGGAGGTGGAAACGTGCTTTTTTATCTTGTAATTAATTGAAGCTGCCTTTGTTGCTATTCTCCACTTGGCTTAATTTTAGGGTCAGTCCTACCTTAAAATTTTCAGCTGGACTTAATTTTTCTTGCATATCTTCTATTGTAAATCTTCCCTCCACCCCCACAAATTGCATTTCATTTACTTTATGTGCTGTGTGAATGGGTTGCATCAATTGGAATTTGCAGGTGCACTCATGAGCAGTAGTGTAGTTTTAAGTTTGATTTGCACAGATGGTATCAATTGTTTATCTAATCATCCCGCAGGAGGTTGTTATGATTGCCACCCGAAGGATTGTGCGACCACCAAAGAAAGGTGCTGCTGTTCAGCGACCTCGATCTCGCACCCTTACATCTGTGCATGAAGCCATGCTTGAGGATATTGTATACCCTGCTGAGATTGTTGGCAAACGCATCAGATACCGATTGGATGGGTCCAAAATTATGAAGGTAATTGCGACCCTTTTAGTAAATGGATGATTTGGACGACAAATTTTGATATTTGATATTCTTCTGTTCTTTCACATCTACTTTCCATTCATTTCCGATGTATACTAATGGGTTCTTTGGTGACTGGTGGCAGGTTTTCTTGGATCCCAAGGAGCGGAACAACACTGAGTACAAGCTGGAGACATTTGCCGGAGTTTACAGGAAGCTTTCTGGGAAAGATGTAGTGTTCGAGTATCCGATTACAGAGGCATGAAGAAGCTGTTGAGAGTTGTTATTTTTGTTTTCTTTATCATGCTCTACAATTACATTGAGTAGGTGGGTATTATTTAAAAATTTTGAGTCAGAGTGGATTGTGTTTAACACAGGAAGCTGAAACAATTTTTTTAAGCTTTATATTCCATTTTGGCGTGTGGCTTTTCATCGTGGAATATGTTTTGGTTCAATAACCTTGATAGTTTTCTAAGAAGGAAGCTTGTTCTTTTTGGTTCAATAACCTTGATAGTTTTCTAAGAAGGAAGCTTGTTCTTTCTTTTCCCATCTATGATCGATCTGCTACATAAATTCTGCAAAAATGTTTGGGTCTTGTGCCAAAAGGTTAGTTGGTTCTTACGAATCAAGAATGGGCTGAAACAAAAAATAATAATGAAAAAGAAATGGGGAATGAATTTCATATCCCATTCCATATGTGGATTATAATTGGATTTGAAAGTTTGGAATGAAAAGGTATAAAATTCTTTCTTGTAGAGAATTTTTATGTTCCCGTTCCACACAGGATGTGACTGGGTAGTAACGGGTTTAGATTAATAGGAATATGTTCCAATTTCATTTCACGCGATGGAAAGATGTTACTCTTATTTCTGTTTGATTGTCTCTCTGATCATAATGATTTTTAAGGTATTACGTTGTAGTAACATTCTTTTTTCATGAAAACTTTAACCTGTTTTTTCTCTATGATACAATATTCTGTTTTCATGAAAACTTGAACCTATTCATTTTTATGTCAACATTTTGTTTCCATGAAAACTTGAATCTGTTCATTCTTTATGCCTAACATTATGTTTCCATGAAAACTCAAACCTGTTCCTTCCTTTATGCTTAATATTCTGTTTCCATGAAAACTCAAACTTGTTTCTTTTGTATGTCTTTTCTAACCTTTAACTACTGAGTGCCTCATTGGCCATAATGGCTTTTATATATATAATTATGTATATAGAGGATGTGAGATGGATCAGGCCAACCTTTCAAATTTAGAAAATATTTTTCATATTAAAAGTATGAATGGCTAAACCTGCAATTATTAGCCTCTTGTAAATTGTGCAGATGAACTAATGGCAGATTAAAGACTTCCCAAATAATCCTCCCATGTACATCCTCATACTCGGAAGAGGTGAGAGAGTACCGCTAACAGCTGTTGCTGAGGCTCTGAGGGGGACCATGGTAAAAATTTCAATACTCAACCGTCCCCTCCTCTTTCCAAGATTCAGACTGGCAATTTGTTTGTTTCCCGGGAAACAAAAAGAAACGGATAGGGCAGACAGATCACTAGGCCTTGTCATCTCAAAATGGAAACTCTTCTCTTATTACTTGGTAACATCAAACACGGCTGTAAATATTATTAGTTCCTAAGGACGAAACATTACATACACGATACAAGATACATAATACACATTAATGAACAACTGCAGCACATTTTGGCTCAGAACAACCTGCTGTTCACTCCTGCCCTGTAGAGCTTCAACTGAGATGAAGTCCCGAAAATAATCTCAGTGCCGGCCGGTGCGAACAGAACGTCACCCTCACGAACCTGCTCCTCACTTGCCCTCACATAAGCAGTTCCCTCTCCCTCTGTCACCACAAATATGGAGGGGCCTTCAACTTCAGGAAACATGGCGGATGCTCCCTTTGGAAGACTGCAGCAATCCACCTCAAACTCATCAAAAGGAGGTAGGTACCTTCTAGTATATGGATTTACAGGAACTCCTTGGAGGATTTCAGGAAACCCCTGCATTACAAACATTTAAAGGGATATGATCACATACAAATTAAAAACTATAACATTAAATTTGAGCTATTAACGAGATGGACACCAGTGAATTTGTATGGTTTCTAACGTCACTAAAATTCAGTGCACGCAAGATGCTTGAAGTTTGGCTAGCACAACACCTCTATAAACAGAGGGTTAATTCAAGAACCTAAAAATGAGAACATTTTTAAGACCAATGAGTTTTACATGATTCTTTACCTGCTTGTAAGTGAGCATGGAACAAAGAGTTTGAACATCCCGGTGCTTGGGAGTAAGGCCAGCACGCACAACATTGTCTGAAGTTGCCATACATTCAATGCATTCACCATAAATATATGCATGGGGTTCATTTGCTCCCAAATACAAAGCTTCACCAGGATTAAGCTTCACATAATTAAAAAAGAATGCTGATATTACACCCACATCTCCAGGATATTGCTTTTCCAGCCGCAGTACCAGTTGTTCCTTATCCATCAACTGCCTCACCTGATTTGAAATGAATATGGAAGGATAAAGAAAAATTACAAAAAGAAAAGAGGAAGGCGTTGCTTGCTTAAGAACTCATAAGCATGCAGCTAAACACCGCAAAGGTTTACAATGAAACTGCCTCAAATTCTTTTGAGCAAGTATTTACATTTACTCTAAATCTATAAGTTGTATCTCCTTCCTTATAGAATATTAATAACCAGAACCATGATTTTTGTTTTTTCCATTGATATCTCAAAGGATGTAATCTCTTGGAAATGCCAGAGTAGAAGTTTGTTACATGACAAGGAGGATCAAGCAATATGAAGTAAGGAACTAAATAGATTTTGCAGTTGGAAATCATAAGGGTAAAAAGTTTGTGAAGTCCTTCTTTACAGAGGCTAGACATAGATGTCGCTCCATGGGTTAACAATATGACAGCATTATACCCTTGTGATTATAAATTAAAAATAAAAAACAAAAAAAACAAAAGCTTACCTGACTCTCCATTTGAAGACGATTTTTCAATTTGGTGATCACTTTTGAAACCATTTCTTTGCTAGCAGACATGAGTTGGGTGAAAATTGACTGCAGAACAGATTTTACTTTCTCCTTTCCATCTTGCTCGCTAACATCTAAAACCTGATTCACATATTCATTGCCAACTAGTTCTACAATCTCAGGAACATCCTTTAACACAATCTTAAGCTCCTGGAGAAGCACAAAATGTCAGAATCAAGTAAATCATAGTGATAATCAATAGAGGAGTTGACATCATATCTACAGACAGAAAGGTGTAATTTAGGTTAAAATGATCCACATTCTTGTTATCTTGATCATCTGATACCATAATGCACTCCATGCATCCTACAAAGAAGCTGAAAATACCATTATATATATCTAAGGAGCCTTACCTAACAAAAACAAGCCACAAAAGGCAAAAAGGCTCAAAAGACTAATAAACTACGACAGCAATCTTTATGGACATGAAATGAAATCAAAACTGTAATAGATGAAATACATGACTCTCAGTAGGTTAGACCTGTTTGGCCTGTATGGATCTCTTATATAATCAGAATTCTTCAGCTCCTAAACTGAAATTCTAAGAGACACATCTCTCATGGCAACCACAAATTTCCCCCTGTAGCAAGACAAATGGATTCACAATGTGCAATAAAGTGACAGAGAGGCATAAAAATATGACCAAAACTATAAATTATAACTCAATTATCTGATCTGTGGATCCAGCTTATGCAAAGATGCATGCAAATGAACAGAGAATTAACAACAGTGACATGTATATATATCGAAAGGCAACCTAAACTCGGTTCACATCCAATTCAGCAGCTAATTGATATTAACTTAATTCAGCAGAAATCTGAATCTTTACCGGAAATTTGAGTTTCCCTCCCTTCTCTTATCTTATATTCATTCTTTTCATTAAAAAGGAATGAAATCGCAAGCTAACCAAGGATACATGTATATTACCTCAAGACTGACAAACCCACAAAGGGCCTGGAACTCCGTCAAGGCCAAAGCCATCTCAGGTTTGTGATTATCGTCTTTATAAACATGGGGCTGCAACTTATACAGCGTCCTCGCCAATTCCTTATCTGGATGAGCCTGTATCGATAATGCTTTCGCAACTGAAAGTACCTGGAACACACACCCAACTAATCAAATCCTAGAACAATGTACACGATCAATGATGACAATTCCAACTTAGAATACACACGTTTGAAAAGTAGTATTTGAAATTTAAAATTTTGAAACTAAGTGCTGCAGACCAATAATGACAACTTCAAGACTTATTCCTCGAAGTTCAGAGAATATAAAAATTTCCTCGCAGACGAATTTAAAATTAGAAAAAAAACCCAAGAATTTCTCTCTGTTCTGCTTTTTTCCATTGACATTTTGTTTTAAAAACAACTTAACTAACGAAAATCATGTTACTCGCAGATGAGTTATTATTATTATTTTTTAAATAAAAAAAAATTTCAGATTTTTTCTCTTCTCTGCCTTTTCAATTGAAATTTTGTTTTCAAAAACACAACTACAAAAGAATCAATAAAAATATTTTGTTTTTGGATTCAAATCATCGCCGCTTTCATCGACAATACTTTTGAAAATTCTGCGAATTTCCAATAACAAACATCCTGAAAAATCAAAATCAAGCCGAACAAAACAAACTGAAAAATCATACCTTAAACAAGAAAGGCAGGTCAGAACCCCACTTCTCAACAACCTTATCGCCGAGCACATTAGGGTTATCCGAAATCCACGACTTCAGAGTCCGAGGCTCCCCTTCTTCAATCACGAAGGAGGGGCCAGACCCGTGAGTTCCCATCCAAAACTCCGCATAAGGCTTATCCAACTGAACCTCCGCCTCTGAATTCAAGGAAAACAGCCTGGCCACTGTCGATTCGGAGCCGAGCCGGCCCCAGTCGTAGTTCTGAACCGAACATCGCAGCCTCCTAAGCCTCTTCTGCTTAGCCGGAACTTGAACCTCCATCTTCCCAAACCTCTAAAACCTCCGAAAATTCAAAGATTAAAAACAGGAAGGTTTCAAGAAGAAGAAGAAGAAGAACAAAAAGAGAACACAGTGGCCATGTAAGAATGAAAGCTTCTGCAGGCTTATAAACGTTTTTAAAAGGGTGAAGGAGGAGAGAGAGGGAAATAAGTCCAAGTTCCAACAGAGAGAATGAGAATAGGCAGGAAAGAGATTTTGAGTAAATAAATTTACGCGTTGAATCGATGAAGAAAAATACCCATGTCTTCCAGATTTTATTTATTTATTTTACTATTATTAAAATAATTAGTTAATCAATACACGTGATTAATCTCTTTTTGTGATATATATTGTACGGAAACCTTATTTGATACAAACAATTTACTTTACTAATTCTCTTTTTTATCTTTAATCAATTCCAAACTCATACCAAACATTTTAACATACTTTGATTAAAAAATATTATCAAATTAATTTTTTTTGACTTATATCCATGTTGCATATAATATCACGGATTATTCCTTTATTCTTATAGTAAATTCAAGCTTGACACATCTAATAATTAATACCTCATCCCATCCCATTTTTTACCACTGATGTTAAATTTCAAGGACTTATCAAATTAAAATTAGATATCCTGATACACTTAGATTTAATATATATATATATATATCACACTTTAAAAAAAAAAAAGAGATGGATATCTTATTTTTGAATTAAGAATAAAGTATTACAGCTTTATAATGTAAAACTAATAAAAGTCAAAAAAAAAAAAAAAGAGAAAAGAATTGTAGTGGAATCAAACCTTCCAATGGTAGGATTTTATGGACTGAGATTTGACTATGATAAATAACCTTTTAAACCTCTTTTAATGGAATCAACGTTCACCTTTTCAAAATATCGCGAGATATAAGAGAAAGAATATATCGGGGGATGCGGGGGGTGAGAACTGAGAACCGAGAAAGGGAAAGAAAGAAACGTATGAAGAGTAACGGCGTTAAAAAACAAAGGAGGGAGTCGGTGAAGGGCTGTCAGTTTGCGATGGAAGCGACAGTTGTAATGATAAAGCAGCCCAGCCTTGAATACGACGCCGTCTTGATGGGCCCACCACAACTGCAAATTGGGCCTGGGCCTAGATAACTGCGAATAAATAATAGAAGTCGTCGACAAGAGGGAGTAGTTGGAAGGAACTTTCCTTCTTCCAACTTTATCCTCCTGGATTTGCACGTGCCCTCCAATCGTATATACTATATACTATTACTAGAGATCTTACCACCAAAATTAATTTATAAATACAACAACCTGCGCTAACACTCTATTTAATAACATTATTGTCTAAAGTTTTTAATTAATTAATTAATTAATTATATATATAGCCTATTGTTGTAGGGGTGGTAAAGTGTCATCATTCAATTTTGTCTCATACAAATTAAATTAAGCCGACTTTAGCTAGTGTAAGTTAAATATTAATGAGACTATATATATATGCCATATTGTGAACATTTCGGTTAATTTCATAGACGTTAATAATTTTGAAGAGACTCGATCTCAGCGGTGGATCTAGAAAATAAGTTGAGAGGAAAAAAAATTATGATTATGTTTGTTCTAAAAAAAATACTAAAGAAAATAATTTTCTTATTTTTATTGGTATAATAAAAAATTCAAATATAATTAAAATTACTTAAAAATTTAAATATTTTAAATTATTTAATATTTTTATTAACGAGTTTAAATAAATAAAATTGATTTGACATAACAAATAAAAATATTACTTAGAATTTAATTCCATTTTTATTTTTCCTTCATTTTCCTTCTACTTTTTCTTCCCATTTTCTTTTTTTTTGATCTCAAATTTTTCAGAATCAAAAGCATAAATAAAATTACTTTTTTTTACAACATATAAATAAAATTACTTAAAAACTTAGGTTACTTAAAAACTTACCAATTTTTAAATTATTTAATCTTTATATTAATGATTTAAATAATAAATTTTATTTGAAGTAATAAATAAAAATAATATATGAGATTTAATTCTATTTTTTCCTTTCATTTTTCTTTCCTCCCATTTTTTCTTCATAATTTCTGTCTCTTGCATTTTCCTTAATATTTTCGAAGAACCAAATATAGGCTAGATTAATTCCAATAAGCAATGAGCAAATCAAAAGCACAAATCACTTAAAATAGTTTAATAAAAATTTGATTTTACTTTAAATTAAAACACATAAGTTCAAATCCTAATATAAAAAAAAAATTCGAGGGGAGCATTTGTCGACTAAGCCTAGTGTAAAAAGTGTAGGTCCACCCCTACTAGAACTTATGACCATTAACTAATAATATTGTGTTTTGTAGTCTTTTAAATCTGGTTCAAGCAGTAAAAAAAGAAATAGGTATACAGATTGTTATAAATTCAAATCCTTATAAGAATGAAGTACTATAATAATAGAATGTAAAGTTATACTTTAATCTCTGTTTGATCATCGAGAAATCAAACACCCGATAAGGTAATATTTTAACAAATATTTTTAATTCCAAGATTATTTTATTTTGTGTTAAATTGGAAATGATCTATCTAAATATATCATCTCCCTATAATTAATAACCCCATAAACCACTATGAAGATCGCAGTAAATGGATTTGCCTATGTATAGTATATATTATAATTGTTTCTTGATATAAAAATGTTGGACCACTCCGTGATTCAACATCACACTCATGGCATGGGGCGTGAACATGTTTTCTTTTTTAATAATGTAGGGGGGTATCAATCACTATCATCGAGGTATATATTAGTTTGATTCTTACAGAATCTGAAATTTTAAACGCTGATATAAATGAAATGTAAATTGATAACTTAAAGTCAATAAGTGGTGTTAAATTATCAAAATTATATAATCTGATAACTGGGCTTGTGCGTATGATAGGAAAAGTATGTCTGGTAGAGCAGAGCATATTCATCGCTTTTTCCATGTGAGCGAATGTGACATGGCACCCCCATCCAAAATTGAGATGCCCACTGTGTTCAACTTTTCACATGTCTTTGTTTGGTTCTCCTCGATCAAGGATTCAACAATCAACATTCATTCATTATTATTATTATTATTATTATTATTATTATTGTCGTTATTATAGTTATTGTTGTTATTTATTATTCTTATTATTGTTGTTATTGTTGTTATTATTATTATTATTGTTGTTATTATTATTATTATTATTATTGTTGTTGTTGTTATTATTATAATTTATTATTCTTATTATTGTTGTTATTGTTGTTATTGTGGTCTATAAGTCTATTTTAATTGATTAAAACGTCAATGTTAAAATGAAACGACAGATAATGGTACTATGGTATTTATGGCTCGAATCTAATAAATAATTTATTATATTGTATATTTGTATTACAAAATTATTAGCTTTAAAAAAAATTATTATTTTGATAATTTATCACTGAAGAATCATATTAATTCATGGGTTGTTCCAAATAAATACCATCTTATTAATATCATGAGTTCAGCATTTTAATCAGATAATCATGGCCTCCAATATCTCTGAAAGGATATCTAATCACAATAATATAAATAATCAATATATGGAATATTTAATATATTATTTCAAAGATTAATAAAAATATTTAAAATATGATCTGTTTCTGATTTATTTACAATAAATTAGAAATTAGAAATTTTATTTTGAAACAAGAAATTATAATAAAATTGTCGGTTAATTATTTAAATGGTGTCCCAACTTTTTCATTTTTCTATTTTTGTCTCTCAACTTTATTTTTATTCAATTAAATGTCTAATTTTTTTATTTCGATATCTCGATTTTATCTTTATTCAATCAAGTGTCAAAACTTTTCGATTTTTTCTATTTAGTATCATCTCAACTTTATTTTTGTTCGATAAGAGTTTTAACTTTTAATTTTTGTTCAATCTAAGTATTTTTTTTATCAATCAAAGCCTATTAAGATATTTGAATAAACAAACATTGACCTCATTTTCCCTCAACTTTTTTTCTACTAGTCTTTTCTTATTAAGCAAGGAGGGGTGATTTTTTGGTCACTCTTGGCTTCAAATCACCCCTCTACACCTCTTTTCATATTTTAATTTCTCAATAAAGTGGTTATTTCATACAAATCTAGGATTATTTGTTTATTTATTTAGTCGCGCTTAAATACGCTGGACATGCCTTCTTCGCACGCACATTAAGTGTTATTCTGATATAAGGGCGGTTGTATCTTCTCAATAATGAAGATTTGGTTTTACTATCAGAGCTGAGTTTATCGGCCATGGTACGATTCAAACGGTTATTAAAATATATACGATTGCAGATAAAATCAAACCAATGATCATCGCGATAATCGCATAACCCGTCATAAGTATTTTAATCACACAAGAATATCAAAACGCCAGACTCAACTATCAAACGTATTCACTTCAGCCGCTTCATTACGCTTATTAACCTGTGACGTTATTTCATATTTTATGGTTTTTAACAATTTTGATTTTATATTTCTATCAATGTATTACTAGTTTGAATGAATGAAATTTTTTTTCTTTTCAAAAAGAAAATTTTTTTTTTAATAAACAAAAATTGCATCCAAGTAACAATCTTATCATGCAAATATGATAAAATTACTTAAATGACCTTCAAGAATGTGAAATGACAATATTATCCTTTCCATGTTAGGATTTTTGCTATTCCTAACTATACAAAATAAATTAATAAAATTGGATGCTATACATAAAAATGAATATTTTAATTATTTTAAAGTAATTTTAATATCTAATATTTTATTTTTAATTATTTATATATAATTTTTTCATAGAAGATAATTAAAATTTATTTTTTTAAATTATTATATTTTCTTTTTCAAAATTTTTTAAAATTTCTATTTCAATTCTATAGTAGTCAATTTGATCATCTTTTATCTTTTGACAAATAGATAATAAATCTGAAGTAGGTAAGCAGTTAGCCAGTGTTCGAGGTGAGTCCATTTAGGTGTGGCCGAAAGCAGGGATAGGTTGTCATTCGTTTAATTGGGGCCAGCTTTGGCCAAGCTCATAAGAAGTCGTGTGTGTTGGCAAAAGCTAAACCACTTCAAAACAACAAAATCTATTAAAAAAATTAATTTTACAAATTATATCACTCTTCAAATAAAAATAAATAATATACAAATATTTAATAATGACTAATATGTAAAATGATTGAGTCTACACAATATAATAATAATTATAAACAAACTTAAATAAATACATAATGATAGAGGTGTTATAAGCAAAGTATCAAATTAACTAGCTAAATAGTACCAAACAATCAAATAACAATTTAATAACATCTTTGAACAAAACAACTTCAAAGTATTAAATAAAATATCATATACTTCTAATCTTCATCATCACCCCCATTATATCAAATAATAACATATGACTCCATATTTCATCATCATCTATTAATTAAATTTTTAGAATGTTAACATAAATTTCATTTATATTTAGAATAAAATTTTTTTTTCTTCCAAAAATACATCTCAACCCTATAATAATAACATATCTATTTGTTTTGAAAATTCATAAAATATAATCATATTAGGAAAAAAATAAGTATATAATTTTTTTAATTATTTTTAAAATAACAATATTTTGTTATTATCACTAGTAATAAAATTATTTAAAATATATTGATAATTTATATATTTAATTTAATTTAATTTATGAACTAGTACAACAATGAATAAAATTTAAGATAAATATAAACAAATGAAATTGTAAATATTTAAAAATGAGATAAATGAAAATATATTCAATAATTTATTTAATTCAAATGCATTTTGGAATTTTCGATTTTTTAAATATTAAATTATCATATAAATTATATTAAAAACATATATTTAAAATTTGAAAATAAAATAATTAACACAACAAAGTTTAATATATTAATCATATATTATACTACAAAAACAAGTATTTGACTCTATGTTAAGAGCAAAAATATCGAATTTTATAGATGAATATTTGAAAATCTAAATTACTAAGTTTGAAAATCTCAATTACTAAGTTAGTTATTGAAAAAATTAAATAGAGATTTAGGGCCAATCGGACTAATCGGGAAAATCCGGACCAAACCCACATGAGCCACGACCCAAAATAGGTCGGTCAATTTGACCCAATTTTTTTCGGATCCTAATTTTTATTGTCCAATCCTTCAAAAAATCGAGATAAAGTAGGCTGACCCCTCAGGCTTAACCTATATCGTCAGTCTAAGTAAATCCCTTAATGTGTAAATGATAATATTGTTATTTCACATCATTTTAAGTCATTTAAGTAATTTCATTATTTTATATGATGTGTAATGTTATTTGAATTCAATTTTTGTTGGCCAATAAATACTTAGATTGAACAAAATTAAGAGTTTAATTGAACAAAAATAAAGTAAAGTTAAGACATCAAAATAAATAAATAAATGGAAAATTTGAGAAATCATTAACCCTAAATTTTTCAAACTTCAATCATGTCTAATGAACGGATATAATATGCTCAATATAATATTATTTAAAAAAAACAGACAAGTGGGTGAAGGAGCATATTCAAAATATTTAAATAAAGATTCTATATTACATCAAACCTTTAATTTATGAGAATTTAGGTACCATTTATATATTTAAATAATTAATGTAACTATAGATATAATTACGATTTTTTTACATCAGATATAATTACGATTTTTTTGACAGCAATTAAGAAATTAAGAAATAGAAAACACCATATTTATGTAAATTAATTTTTTTTGAGGAGAATTAATTTTATTAATTCAAACAGTAGAGTCAAAGTTGTAAAATCAGATTAATACCCTATATATACATAGGTCACAAGATAACGACAAATCTCATGAAGACGATAACTATTTTATTGAAAAAATATATAATGGAAAGAGGTGTATGCTTAAGAAAAATAGACTAACAGAAAAAAAAAAAAAAAAAAAAAAAAAAAGGTTGAGAGTCTAACAAACTAAATTTTCTACCCCTATACCACTTTATGTAAGTTAATAATTATCCATGTTAAATAACAAATTTTCAATGGGGTGGAGCAGGAGAGTCTCACAAATATTTCTCATTAGCTATCCATTTTTATTAAAATATTTTAATCATATTGAAAATAATCAAATATGATAATATTATTAATTATTGCAGATTTAAAAATAGAATTTGGAATAAATTAATATTATAAAATGAATAACATAATATTGTAATAATATATATATATATATATATATATATATATATATATATATATATATATTATTAAAGAGATACGGATGGAAGGAGAAATGATAAAGAGAGAGATAAAAGGAAAGAATGGAAGAAATCCTCTTAGGATGATTTCATACAAAGGATAGGAAGCAATTGCTAAATTAAAACACCCAAAATAGTTCCAAAAATCCCATCCATTTATCATGGCTATAAATGATTATTACAAATGGGCCAGAAGCCATTACAGCAAAAGACAGATAAACAAGAAAAAGCCGATGTTATTTATAAGAAATCTCAAGTTCGGTTTTGCACCGATACATATATAAGAAGAAAAAAAATATGGTAGGATCCTCTAGATATATATATATATAAAAAGAGTCAGCATGGTAGACCAATCTTGGTAATAAATAAATATAATGTATCATCCCATGACTCAATTATTTCAATTCATTTCTCATGAGTAGTCGTCCTTGCTGACCTCCAAAATTCTTGGGTCCAAAAACTCCTCATTTTGTGGAGGCCATGTGCAGGAGCAAATCAACCACTCGGTTGCTGCAACATACGCATACACATACACAACACCAGTAAGAGAAGAAAAAAAACAATAAAAAATCGGTCAAATGCTTCTTGTATATTCATTCATCTGCTTTCTATGAAAAAAATTTGTGTACAGTTAGTTAGTGAGAATTAGTAATTAATTACCTGTAACCCCATTCATTGTCATACCAAGAGACCAACTTGACAAAGTTGTCATTGAGAGCAATTCCGGCCTTGGCATCGAAAATACTCGACCTGGGAAAGGAAAGGAAAGGAAAGGAAAAGACAGTTAGTTAGATCATAGAATTCACTTGCAGAATAATTAGCAAATTTCAAAATATGTTGAAGATGATGAGGAAGGAAAGACTTTCCTTTATTATTACTAGATTTGCCTCACCTGCAGTCTCCCAGGAAGTCACTTGATACCACTTCATCCTCAGTGTAACCGAGGATCCCCTTCAAGCTTCCCTCAGATTCTGCCCTGAATCGGAATCAGATGGTTGAGTTAATAAGATATAGCTGCATCCGAATGTTCACATGGGAAGTGGGATGCTGGGAGTTTCCTGTTTGGTTTCTTTTTTTTTTGGAACACAGAGAACATCCTTTTGTTCTTTGAAAATAGGGGGTTTCGCTGTTCTCCGTGTTCTAAAATTAGAACACAAAAAATGTTTCAGTGGTCAGTGTTCTCTGTGTTTTTAAAGAACCAAAAGAAAACAGGAACCAAACAGCTGTGAATTTTCCTTTATTTCTTACTTGATGGCAGCTTTGATAGCATCATAGGAGGCCTTCTTCTCCGTCCTGACAGTGAGATCAACCACTGAGACATCAGCAGTGGGCACACGGAAAGCCATTCCAGTCAACTTCCCATTCAGAGCGGGTAGCACCTTGCCAACAGCCTTCACATACACTGACATATATTACTTACTGTTTATGATATCCCATAAGATTATTTATTTTTTTGTTTTGAATCCATGGATGCAGGTCATTTTAATACCTTAGCAGCACCAGTGCTGCTGGGAATAATGTTGAAGGAGGCAGCTCTGCCACCTCTCCAATCCTTCATTGATGGTCCATCAACAGTCTTTTGTGTGGCTGAATGAATCACATTGAACCATAAATCAGTAAGGAAATAAATCCTCACTACTCAGAAACAGGAAAAAGGAAAAAGGAAAATAAAATAAACAACAAACACCCCACTAACCAGTGATGGCATGGACAGTGGTCATAAGACCCTCAACAATACCAAATTTGTCGTTGATGACCTGCCCAAGTTTATTTCAATAGGCAATAAGATCATAATTCAGTCAAATGGCTCAATCACAGAGATTTGAAATATTTTTCTGAAATCTTACCTTTGCCAATGGAGCAAGACAGTTGGTAGTGCAGCTAGCATTAGAAACAATGTCAATATTTGACTTGTATTCCTTCTCATTAACACCCATAACAAACATGGGAGCATTACTGCTTGGAGCAGAGATGATGACCTTCTTGGCACCACCCTGTTCATAATTTAGGACATATGGAATTAACCTCAAAATC
The DNA here is from genome assembly GCA_016808115.1 of Tetrastigma voinierianum. Classification (NCBI taxonomy): domain Eukaryota; kingdom Viridiplantae; phylum Streptophyta; class Magnoliopsida; order Vitales; family Vitaceae; genus Tetrastigma; species Tetrastigma voinierianum. Next base: position 343,047 of record JAEQBH010002353.1, on the reverse strand, counting down.
AGCCACCCAAATGCCAAAACTAACATAATCCACAATCTTTTTAAAGTTTTGAAACCTTCAAATGCATGGCAGCTTTGTCCTTATCAGTGAAAACACCAGTAGACTCAACTACAAAGTCAGCTCCAGCCTCACCCCATGGGATCTCCTCAGGGTTCCTAGACAATGAAAGAAGACCAACATCATCAACTGGAGATCTAAATTAAGCCCCTTGTCAAGAGAAATATGAAGAGAGTATGTGTATCATTAATACTTCATGCCAAAAACAGTAACTGCCTTGCTTCCAAAGAGAAGGGTCTTGGAGTCCTTCACTTTAACATCCTCATGCTTCCACTGGCCATGGACTGTATCATACTTAAACATGTAGGTCTGCAATACATCAACAAACCATAGTCATCTGATGGGATTCTGGAAGGGGGATTTGATTAAAAACACCTTTTGAAAAGTGAATTTTGGAAATGGTTCCTCATTTTGAAAACTGTTATTGATAACAGCTTTTTAAAACACATAAAATACAATTTTGGTGTCCTCTCAAACACTGTAACCAAACAGGCCCTGGCCCTAACTCTCCATCAAATTTTTACCTCGGTTTAACAAAAATACCCTCATTGTTTTCTTGTAAATATAATTCTTTTTGGCATTTTAGGAATAATCCATTCTCAATCCCCTACACTTTCACACTTTTTGGCATTTGCCCCTACACTTTAGTAAACCCTTTTCAAGGGTTGTCCAAAGCCAATATCTACCCTTCCAACTTAATCTTTTAATTTTTATTTAAAAATTAAATTTTTTTTTTTAATTTTTGATTTTTGATTTTTTATTTTTAGTTAGATAGGATAATTATTTTTATTTAAAAATTAATTCTCTCAAAATTGAGATAAAAATTTAATTTTTTATAAATAATATATAAATTTAATATTTATAATGAGGTCTCATGTATTTTATTTTTCAAAAATAACTTAAGAAATTAATAATTTTATTTTTTAGAATGTTATACAAATATTGAATAAATTAAAAGATAGATTTTTTTTGTACAAAAAAAAAATTGGGTTGGAGACTATTTTATTTAAACATTTATTTTCTGAAAATTTAGATAAAATTTTATTTTTTGTAGATAAGATATGAATTTACCAGTATAATGAGGATGTATTAAAAAAATGGTATAATTAAGATGATTTTTCTCATGTTATTTATTTTTTACTTATTTTTTAAAAAAATTAAAAGTATTTATAATAATAATTTTATTTTTAATAAATAATTTTTGTATAATATTTTAATAAATTTATTAAAAAAAATAAAACAAAATAATTATGATACGTAATTTATTTTTAAGTTATTTTAAAAAACAAATTTCATAGAGAAAATCATCTACATTATACAAAAATTAATCTTTAAATGAAATGATTATCCTATCAACTCAAATTTTTTTTTTTTATAAATCTATCTTTTAATTTATTCAATATCTATATAATATAATATTTGTATAACATTCTAAAATCATTATGATAAATAATTTATTTCTTAAGTTACCTTTGAAAAAATAAAATACCATGAGAAAAAAAAAATCCTCATTATAAATATTAAATTTATATATTATTTATAAGAAATTAATTTTTTATTTAAAATTTGAGAAAATTAATTTTTATAAAGATAATTATTCTATCTAACTAAAAAAATCAATCTTTTAATTTTTATCTAATTTTTAAATAAAAATAAAAATTACAGGTGATTAAGTTGAAAGGGTAGATAACTAGAAAATGATTTTCCTTTTAAAGTGTATGAGATGAATGTCAAAAAATATGAAAGTATAGGAACTGAAAATGCATTATTCCTTTCTTTTATAAGATATATGACAAAGGACCTTTTTTTTTTTTTTCCCAAAATGAGTTATTCTTAGATAAAAACATGAGAAGGTTTAGATTTACAAAATTTGGATTAAGTGAGGTTTTTGAACCAAAATATTTCATTCAGGGAATAAGATGATGAAAACAAGAAGGGAAGTAATGACCATGTAGTCAGTGTTGATAAATGGATCATTGACAGCAACAAGCTCAACATCATCGCGCTGAAGAGCAACTCTCGCAACCAACCGACCAATTCTTCCAAATCCTTCATCAAAAAAAAAAAAAAAACAAACAACAAATCAAACGAGGGCATTGCTGGAGCGTATCAAACTGTAAAAATAAAAAAGAGTAGAAAAGTTTTTGAATCATATACTACCATTGATTCCAATCTTGACCTTAGTCATTGTTGGTGGGGTTGTAGAGAGGAGGAAAATTAATGGTAATTTAAGGAATGCAGAGAGAGAGAGAGAAAGAGAGAAGCAGAAATGTTGAGGAGAAGGAAGGAAGGAGAGGGTGTTTATATAGCAGAAAGTGAGAGGCCAGGTGGATGAAAAACCGCTGATTTCCACGGACTCATCGTTTTAGCAACGGCATCCGTACGACCTTTTATTTCTTTTGGACCAAGTAAATGATAATCATCTCATTTCCTGAAGTAGGGAAAAAAAAAACAAAATTTCCATGAAAAAGGGTTTTTATTTTTATTTTCTAGATTTTCATTTCCACGTATTTCTTACTACCATTCTATGGACGATTACTTTTTCTATCCTTACCAGTAAGAAAATGTTACAGATGATCAAATAAAACACTTGGGATTCGTAAATTTCCTTCTCTAATAGATTATATGAGCATTGAAAAGCTTTTCTTTCTGTGTTTTTATTTTCTTTTTATATGCGCTTCTTCGTTTTTTCTATTAAATAAATAGTTGTGCCAACTGCCAAGTAAGTGCGATTTTCGGCCCAAAAACAGGCTTACAGACCAAAACTTCAAAATGATGAGTTGAAGGCTTAAGGAATGTGCTATTTTCTTTGGGATAAATATTCAATTCGATCTTCCATCAAACACTAATGTTAAATTTTGTTTTTAGAAAATGTTAAGTAAAGAAAATTGAAGGACAGAAAAAGGTAAAAAAAGAAATATAAAACTTCTCTTATTTTGATTATTTATGAAATTTTTTAAAAAAACAAGCTTTATATTTTTCCTTTTCTGCAACTATAACAAATGTTTATATCTTTTTACTCCTATTCGTTTTTGCATACTACATTGATCCTAATTACCTGATATGTCCATCACACCATTTTACCATTTTGAGCTATGCCCTATCGGGCACAAATGTTTATATCTTATTTCATATTTTGTAAAACAATAAATATATATATATATATATATATGCATACCAAATTTTATATAAACATAATGTAAAGCAACTTTTCCCTTTCCTTTCTCTTCTATTTTCGTCATTAATTTTGAAGGAAAATATTATAATATTTTTTATGGGCAAAAAAGAGCAAAATATATTGACACAAAAACAAAGGGGGCAGGCCCCACAGTATAGAGACTCTCCAAGAACAAAAGGAAAAAAAAAGAGAGGAAAGACCTGCCAGCCAAAGAAAGTAGCAGCTAGAGAATACACACTTGAAATAGAAATATCCCCCTCATAAATTAACCCAACTCAAGAAGAGTAAATGAAAGATAACATCAGTCTGTCATTAGAGAAGCTATCATCATCCTATTTCTTTCTTTCGCGATTGCAAATAAGAAGAGAACCCCCATAGGCAGACACAAAATTAACTGACTAAATGGTTTATGGTTAATTCGGTCGATACAGTATTTATATGATACACAGAAGTTAACAAACTAGGGGAAAAGGATAAAGATTGAAGAGCCAATTCTAAGGGGTGGCTTTCATAAAGCACTGTGATAGAAAGAAGGAGAACAAAATTTCAGTCCCCCAGAAGTCTCACCCCCTGGTAAGCTGCACCAGTATGGAGATCATCCAAGGTATGAAAGCTTCTGTACCCCGTCAACTCTCTCAACCCTATCAAGCCGCGACGAGCAAGAAAGTCGCGGAAATCCTCCTCTGTATACAATGTTTTCTCTTCTGTTCGGACAGTGATGCGATCAGCGTCATCATAGAGGCAAACCTTAATAGTCACTCCTGCCCACAGAAAAAGAACAATGAATAAGAATGGAGGGGCTTCATTTGTTTTTAAAAAACCTCCAGTTTGGTTATGGGGGAAAGATTATGTTTTGTATTCCTCATACCCTCATCAAGGTGGAGTGTGTAATTCCCAAGAGGCATGTCCCTGTCAAGACATCGGACGACCCCGTCTTCATCCTCCAACCAAAATGCCCGCTTGGTTCGTAAATTGAAAGCGCTCTTGATTGCATCCTTGATTGCACCTAGATTTCCATCGATGCCAATTCTTCGGGTGTATTCACCCCATTTGACTGATATGACCCTCCCACAATATGAAGAGTGGCTCTCCCCACCTGATACCATGAAAGGAAATAAAAAATGAGTAAAAGAAGTGAGCTGTATACTTCAAACTGCAAAGATATACTTTTAGAAGAAAAAATAACCAAAATTTCATGCATAACAAAGAACTAATTATTTTAAATTTATAGACTACAAAGGCATGTGTTAAGTTTCCTGACATCCAAGCAAGGATATTTGACAAGGCAAAGTTGATAAGCAGTGAAAACAAAGGCTAAAACCAGATTTTTCTAATATTAGACAGACTTTGAGAGCAATCAAATGAATTATGTAATGCTAATAAAAAAATAAGAATGCAGAAAAAATCTTGCTTGCCTGGAACTTGAAACTTTTTTTATATAGAAAAACATATTAAATGAGAAGAGTTCCCGTCAAATGAGCTCAGGAGATTATTTGTACCTCGGGGAGGATCCACTTGCAAGAGAATTAAAGTGGTTTGTCTCTCACCTAAATATCAACCCACCCCAATCCCCCAACGGCCCATTAAATGTATATTACATCCATTTTACAGTTCATAACAACTGAAAATTCACTTCCCCTTGTAAATTACATTCTTTCTTCATTGTAAGGATTGAAAAGTTCCAGAGCAATGTGCCCAAAAAGGTCATTGAAATATCTTCTGTAACAATAATATCTCATTGTTGAATTATTTGTGTTCATCCAAAGACAATAAGTTTTTTTTTTTTTTTTTTTTTGATAGGTGTTCATCCAACGACAATAAGTTTTTAATGCGCTTCCAAGGAAATATAGTTTAGAAGGAAAAAAAGAGAACCTCAAACTTCCAAATTTAACTTGAAAACATACCATTTCCTGGGGTCTCTCTCCAATTCCAAGGTGGTACTCCACTGGCTGCAACTGCATCAGCTGCAGTAATTGCTAGAGGATCACCATCATGATCCAAAGGCCTTTCAATGTTGACTGTTGACCGGCCACTAGCTACACAAGTGAAAAATGTCCCATAGAAACTCAAATATGGAAACTCATACAAAAGCATAAACAATTTATATGACCTATGAATTGTAACAATTGTTAAGGCAAATATATGACTCGTTCTAAAAGAAAAAGGAAAATTCAACTTTTTTAGAAATGATATGTCATGGTTGATCAGATGGGAGTCATATGGCTACTGGGTTCAGACTCCAGGATCCTGTGCTGAGAATCCTGGGAAAAATTCAGTGACTCTGAAAGTGGTAAGGTGGCAAACGTCATCCTAAACCCTGGAAAAAGTTCAACAAGCTATTAGAAGCCATAAGAAAGTCTATTATGACTTCAAAGGCCATCAAGAAACCATGAGATGGTGAAGAAGGCTATTATATCCCACTGAGACTAGCTAGTGTGGATTGGCACAAAGAGCAGGCACAATTACATTATGGCACCTACTCCAGATTCATTAGTAGTTTATGAATATCAAACCATATCCCATGATTCAAAAATTGAACAGAAAAATAAAGCATATAGACAAGTCACAAAAACAAAATTGAACTGTTTATAGTAAGACTCAGTCTCTAGAATGTCAATAGTCAGTACAGACTGAACAGCCAACAGATCACTTGACAAAGTTCACAGGTGTTTAGTCTTGCTATTGAACTGTGCCAATATTACATAACTAGGAGTACACAGGTTTCAGAGTAATACACAGGTCACCATATTTCTTGACTAGGAAGACACTGGTCATGACAAAGAAGTTTATCACATGCAAGTTTGATTCAACTAGGACTTTCTGGCCTAAATATCTAGAAGTCTTAAGAGTGTGCTCTATCATGCCTATGACCATGAAAGGATTTGTTTGTCGAAGGGAAGGCTAAAAAGGGAGTAGGATTGTATGCACATGAAAAACTTGCCATTCTGGGTATTTAAAGTACTTTCCAGAAAGAGGAATAGAAGAAATTTGAATGTAGAAAAGTGGCTTAAGAAGTCTGTTTGTCATTGTGTCTCTGTGTTTCTATTGCATGGAACTTTTTTTCTGATTTTCTCTCTAAGTTCATTGAATTCATAGTTTCACTATTTATCATGGTACCATAAAAAATAAGCAATAACAAAACTCTAGAGTGTCCTGCTACAAAAATTGGAAAAAAATTTAGGCTTTGTTGTCCTACGGAGATTTTCGATCAAGCATTGGATGAAAAGGGTTCAAAAAGTGTCATATAGATAGTAGTTGATGACCAAGGGCTCAATGACTGAAAATGTAACTGGAGATCAGAGACTATTGGTAAAGAGACAAAATTTCACAAGAAGTATAAACTTAAATTAGTGGCCAATGTTGATGCAAAATCTGTTTGCCTAATTATGGATGAAATAACTGGTTACATAAAGGAATAATACCATGGAACTTGTTTCCTGCAGCTAAGTTTAACTGCTTTGTCCAAAATCAGCGTAAATGCAGTAAAAACAAAGGTAAGTCAAAAAGGTTCTAGACTAAAATGGAGCATATGACTGGGAATGAATTAAGAAATGGGGCTTCGATAAAATCAGTGAAGTATAAATGGAAGAAAAATAGAGAAATAACCATTAATTACTCAAACAGATCATTCTGTCATCTTATATATATATATGTAAAGGGGAATCATGGGTTTGGTGTTCTCACAGTTTTCTTCTGAAAATGCACCAACTTCCATCCACATAAAGAAAAATCTCGTGAGAACCAAGAACAAGGAATGATTTAAATATTCGATCATCAAGATATGTTTCACAAATACAATATTTGCATTATAAACAATAGATATAATTTAAAAAACTCCCTTAAGATAGAAAATTCAGAAAGAAGAATAAATAAATAAATAGAGGTACAATCAAACCTAATCAAGCAGCACAACCAAAAGTAATATTCACACACAAAGCAAAACAATTTAGGAAGTAAGAGAAGAGGTCGCTAAACCCTAAAAAGAACCAAATCCGTTAGAATTATTGTGAAGCTAGATCATAAATCATACATGAACTACTCATCACAAATATGAAAGGAATTGCACAGAGATCACTGTGCAAGTAAGCAATTTGAACTGAGCAAGTAGTACCCGTCTCCAGTGAAGAAATGCATAATCTTTTTCTTGCAGGGAGATCCATTCTTTTATAAGAAGACGCTAAGCATAGGGCATACCGCCAGAAGTAGAATAGCCTTTCCCTTTTTCTTGTTTTTATGTCAACGGAAAGGGTAGAAGACACGAGTAACGGGTATAAGCAAAAGCCAACAGCGCATCATTTTCTTTTAAGTGCCATAAAGTCATGACTCCTTCCAAGGGAAAGAAAAGTAATTTAATTTATGCAGAGTTTGGATGGTTTCTTTCTATGAGGGAAGAGATTCAATGACCTTCTATTTATACTGTAGATGGCAAAAGAGTCTTCGCAACCGACCTGGAAATGGTACATCTGGGTCCAATCCAAGTTGGCAGTTAGTCGGGTTAAGTTGGTCCATCATATGAAAGATAATCTTGAGGAACAAATCATCCGATAATCAACAAACCTATCCCCCATATTTCAGAAGAGGTTCTTCATAAAAACATAATTACAAACATACTTTCACTTCTTTAAAAAAAATTTAACCTGTGAACCAACCTGAATCAACACAATCTCAAAACTAGGAGGATGCATTAGTGTGTATAAGAATAAATAACAAAATTTGTGCAAGTGTAAATTTTAAAAATAAAATAAAAAACATTTAGATCTATTGAAACTAAGGGATAGGGGAGACCTAATAAAAATTAAAAAACAAAGAAAGAAAATAGAGAACGGGTGAGAACTCTGTCGAAATGGAAAGCAGAAAACTCTGCCCAATCCAAGTTCTATTTTGATTAACACCAAATGGATCTTTCATGTAGAAACATAATAAAAGCAAACAATAAACACCAAAGCCAAAAGTGTTATACAGCTTTGATTCAATTATTCAAGCCATCACTTTGGACATTGTTACTGATAGTATCTCAGATTTTCAAAACATGATTTCCATTTCGATGATGAACAAGGCACAGGCTTAACATTAACATTTTATCAAATAATCATGTCAAAGTACACAGTAGGTTAGTCGTATACCTAAAGTACCAAAATCCACCTCATATCTATGCATGCATCAGCTATGTAGAAATCTCCATAAACAATGCACCAGTGTATCAGTAAATAGACAGCTTTAAATACCATAGCCATGCCTTACACTTGCTCATTTTTCTTCAATAAATTGCATTAGGGTGCATGTGTGATGCTTTCTTTTACAACAGAAGCATACCAAAGTTGTAAACTCGGCATTTGCAAAGTAAGCAATAAAGCTCCCTTCACAGAACTACAGGACAGCAATTAAACGACAGCACAGAACTCATTTAGAAACACAGGGCATTACCTGGTCATCTAGTCAATGAAATTCAAAATTGTTGCACTAGGTTTTGTCTAAGAAGTTGATATCCTCACATAAGGGTGCACAACAGCACAAGTCTGTGTCTTTGGGCTTCCACTGTTTGACACCCTCAAAATTCACAAAACATCCTCAATCCACAAAACTTGCTTGGATCAAAATATGGTATTATTTTCCTTCTTTAACAGCATCACAGGTAAGAATGATGAATTAAAGTTGTTGACAATGCATCACTTGTAATACTATCATAACATTAACTCATCCAAGTTAATAGGCAAGTGCATGTTCCAAACCCCAGGATGAAAGCTTAGACTTGCATAGAAGTCTCGATAACAATAGGCCTAAAAGTCCTTACTGTGCAGTTTGTATACAGCAGAGGAAGTTGCACATAAGAGTGCCTAGGATCAATTTCATCCTAGATGTCAAAGTGAGACGGGAGAGGGAGAGAGAGAGAGAACACAGAGCACAAATGAAAAATGAGAAAGTGAATGAAATACTCCACTTAAAAAAGGAGGCAGAGCACTACTGTAGTAAGCCACTAGACAAAAGAATACTGTTTATTCTATATTAAAGGAGTGTATAACCTCAAAGTTCAATGCTCATCAAATACTTAGTACTCTGGATGAAATCAATGAACTATTTTCATATAAATATATCAATGCTGTTGAATCTAATTAAAACTATCAAGAAATTAACTTCCTAATATTTGAGATTTGATTCGAAAAGTTCCTAGAAATTGATTCCCTGATATCCAAGATTGTATAAACTGAATATTTCCTAATTTGTAGGGAAGAGGATTTCTAGGAAGTAGTCAATCTTCTTATTTTGAATAGAACTTCCTAATTTTGCAGGATTGTGCATTATAAATGTTGTATAAGAAATGCATGAAAAAGAAAAGAAAATCATTCTTGTCAACAAACGACACTGTAATTAAGACATAAGAGCTGTTAAGATTGGCTAAAAACACACCAGCGTGGGTGACAAAGATGCAATACATATCATCTCAACTAGAAGAACCTGAGCAAAAGTGCAGTAGTAACAAAAATTGCAGAAAAATACCTTCTACCGATCCAAATGGTATACCAGCATCTTCAAGACCTGAGAAAGATTAGTTGATACAGCAGTTAACAGAAATGATATAATTGTCCTTAAAAGTGGAGGAACATATTTCTTTTATGCTGAATGCTAAGAATCTTATATCGGTTTTAGAAGACAAGCACCCTTTTCACAAAGAAATCAATACCAGAAGGTAAGCAACAGAAATGTGAGCAAATAAACAGGTAAAAATTCACATGTATAATACTTGTAGGTACCATAACAGTAACAAAAGGCAGAAAAATGCTGTATTTTTTTTTCTTTTTTGGATAGATAGAATTATGGCAGTTAAAGGAAACAAATAAAATATTGGAGAAGAAAGATAATAAAGAGAGATAGGAAGGGAGTCTCATTATATCCTTCTATGAATCTGTGATTCTGATGGCGGTCAATTTTTTCCTTTTTTTTTAATCAACTATTGAGAATTAAACTTCCACCAATGCAGAAGTTGTGCCTTCCATTTTTTTTAATCAGAGTCATTCTTCCCTCATAAAAGTAAATTGTTTCTTCCAAGAGGTCAATCTCCTTGATTTTTCCTCTACCGAGTCCAATGAAGCATAACACTAATCAATAGAGTTAGGAGAAGGTTTAGATTGATGGAAGGAAAAGAACCAACCCAATCATTGAACAAGGAAATGAAAACACCCATTCATTTCACCTCAACCACTGGAATCATCTTTTTTTTCTACAAATTGATTTTCAATCCATAAATAACTGTTCATCTCAAATACTTTCCCATGGCTTCTACGTGGCTTCTAGAAACAACGATGTATCATTCATGAAAAAATGATAGGAATCTTCTACTCCTCCCACATTATCCTACCTTGAAATCCTCCAATAGAGCCTCACTTGCACTCCCCTCACAAGGCAAGGGGCAAAAGCTTTTGTTGCTAATACAAAAACATACAAAGTGGATTATTTTGACTCAAATCCCCAGAACTTTATAAAACCAAAAGTCCCTAGTAAATATACAACAATAGAATAATTGATCCTTTTTTTTCCCTTTTTTGAGGGGTTATACAACAATTGATCATTCCCAACTATCTGTACCCAAATCTCATTATTTTGGCAATCAAGAAGAGAAACTTCAACTTTAAATGACCATAGCGGGTCTCTATATCCAATAGGCATAATAACCCTGCCTAGAACCTTTTCATTTCCAAATCTATGGCTTTTTTAGCAATGAAAGTTACATTCAGAGTTTTTCTACTCTCCGCAAAAACATTGTGAAACTCTAACATCACCATTCCAAAGGCCTCCTTCAATTTACTCATCAGAACTTTTGTCCACCTCCAAATCACATAAAGCTGCCAGCACCTCCTCTTCACGAAAAGGTCTCTCCATTTTTTCCCTATCAACAATGTGAATGGACTTGAAAAAAAAAATCATCTAAAGCATCTGGACTTCTATGTTGGGAATTCTCAAAGAGAGACTGATAGAATGAAGCAATCCCCCTCTGTTGTGATTTGTACAACAATGATGATAAAATTTAGAGAAAATAAACAAAGAAGTGGACACACAGATTTACGTGGTTCAACAGTATGCCTACATCCACAGGAATGATGGCTCAAACTTTCGCTATCATTAGGAGGGTATTTATAATAATCTTGGATATGAGCAATTTACAAAAATACCCTATACCCTAGACCATACTGCACCGTATCGGCATTTGCCTAGCCCTTTTACTCTCAATATGAGCCACATGCCATAACACCTTATTTGGTCTGTAACACCACAACCATTTCCCCATAATCTGCTTATAAAATTTCTCTTTCGATGTACATTAAGCATTTGATGAAAGAGCATTATATTTGTATGCCCTTACTTAAGCGAAAAAATCCTCTATTTTGGTGTCCAAGAGCTTTATTCTTTGTAAAGTGCTAAACAATTGAATGCATTCTTCTCTTTCACTGTTGTCCCAAAACATGATGTTTTTCTTTCAGGACCACTTCTTTTCATAAGGTCATATTAGCAAGGACCTCTTTATTCCAACACTTAAAATCTCTATCCTAATATATTTATTTTTGACAGGCCGAAAAATAGGAGCCCCACTAGAAGAAAACCTTGATGGAGACCTAATAAAAACTCTATACATAGAAAAGAATAGACATTATTATAGAAAGAAAACGAAAAATGGACTGCTGGGGAAACTGAGAAAAAGAGATGACAATAAAGTTTAAAGTTCTGCATCTGAAGTTTGTTTTGGTTCCCAAAAATACCAAAAAATTCACCAAGAAAGCAGTTTGTAACAGGCAATAGAATAAGGGTCTTTGTTTCCTCAGAACCCAATTAATGAAAACCCAATTCTTTTTATACATCCGTTAAACTCCAGTTATAAAAATGTAGTTCTTCCACCCCCAGCATTACTTATTACTGCGGCTACTGCTTAACCCAATGTTAAACATCCTCAAACTGAGAAAAATATATCTTTTTCCTTTCTTGAAATCAAAACCACTGAACACATACGGTTGCCGAAAGTGACCTTTTTCCTCCTCCTCCTGGTTGCCGAAAGTGAATGAAATAAAAGTCAATTGAAATTTTCAAGCAGAATTTTTTCTCCTGCTATGAGCCTAATAGAGTCAAGATTACTTTTATTCCATTCCCACATTTTCTCAGAAAACGATTTTGACAAAATAATAGTAGTAATAAAAATACTAAAAAAAATTACCTTTATCGGAGAATTGAATATAGGAATCAACCTTAGAAGGTGTTGGAGTCTTGTAAGAACCATTCTTGCTCCTATCTCTAAGCAACTCCTCAAGTTCTTTATAATATGTCATCTTGGCGGAACCACTACTCCGATCCTGGTGCTTCGCCTTCTTAAACTCCTTCAATAAATTTCTCCATTTATCAGTACACATGGTGGGTGATCTATCAAAACCTTTGTCCCTCATTTTACCGGAGATCTGTTCCCATAAATGCTTATTCGATTTGGATGTGTTGAAGAGGCCATCCACCTCTCTCCTGAAGCTTATCAAGTGACGCGTCTCATCCTGCACCCAAGTCTCGGCTCTCTTCTTCGGCGCCTTCATTTCGTGGTCTTCTCCACTGCTCTCAGCTAGAATCATCTGCGGCTGCTGCTGTTGTTGAGGTGAGAGGCCGTTATTGGCCACCACTTCGATCATCATCTCTCTCCCTCCAACTCCACCTTCCTTGTAGAAATCAATCGGACGAGCCTTCTCCGACAAGTACATGTCGGCTGTCGCGATTCTATCGGTTGGTTTTTCTATGCGAACCAACCCTAATTTCGACTCCGAGAGGGATTGAATCAGCGGTTGCGGTTGGGGAACAGTAAAGCAAGAAGCGCAGAGAGCCAGAAGAAGACGATCACACTAAACGACGTCGTGTTGAGGGATAGAAAACGGGGGGCTCGGAAGGGGGAGGTGGACTGATGATGGACTAGAGGAGGGCTGGGGCTGTGCAGGTCTACGGGAGGAGACGAGGGAGCATGGGAAGAGCAAATCACCATCGTACGCGTGGCAGAATGCACATTGATATAGTTTTTTGGATGTTGATATATCATAATATCATGTACCAATTACCATGATGACGATGGAGTGGAGTGATCCTGGCCATTGATTATTGAACGGAACAGTGATTGTGCGACCGGGTGAGGATGAAACGGGGAGGCCTGTGGTGTGTGTGTCATGTGGTGACAGTGGCCCTCGTCCCCCTCCCCGTCCCCCTCCGTCCCAGCAACCCTTACTTAACAGTTAACAGGCATTCCCTTCCCTCCGCCGCCACGTGTATTTAATATGTATGACTTACGACTTACGAGTTAGGATTAGGACAACCACTACTACTGTACTGCTGGGAGGCTTCTGACACCAATTTTCTCGAGTTTCTTCAAAATAAAAAATATATGTGTTTAGCGATTATCCTTTCCTTTTCTAATCATTGTTACCCTATAAATATAATAATACCATACCCTTTTTTGGTCACCGAATCCTAACAAAACGGAACGGAACGGAACTTCCCAATAACTATGGAAGTATCGTATCGTTTGAACCATATAATTTATTACCCAAATTCCCTATACAAAGTAGAGTCATGATCAAGTAATATAATTACATTCTTAATAATAATGACAAGAATATAAATGCAAAAACGTGTCATGGTTTACATATAAACTTTGAGCCATTTATATGGCAAAAAACAGTAATTTCGACCTCATACTTTCACTTGTTCAAGTCTCTCCATTGCTTCATGATCCCATACCATATCCGGACACCCTCGAATTATAAAATAAATAAATGAACAAAAAACCTAAGCAACATTATCCACAGAAGCAGTAGACAGTGCCTGATTTGCCATCAGCTTTTCTATAATCTTCTTAAGGGCAGGAGCGCTCGCCCCACATTTGGTATCAGCAAAGCAGGACCTACCTTCCTCAGCTGCCTTGCATAGCTGTGGGTCTAATGGCACTTTTCCCAGGAAAGGGACATCCATTTCCCTGCACATTTTTGCTGCTCCACCCCTACTACTATCGAACACCTCACTGCACGCAACCAAGTTCAGCATTTCTGGGGCTTTCTCCCTCATATATTCAATTACCCACTCTGTCACATCTTCTTGTTCGCCTGCCTCGGTCACCTTTGTAAACCTGAAATCCGTCACTGGTTGGCACAGCCCGCTCATGTTCTCGACCACTCCAAGAACTTCTACCCCAACTTTCCTGCAGAAACTCACTTCTTTCCTCACGTCGATTAGAGAGACTTGTTGTGGGGTGGTGACTATGATTGCACCATCGATTCCAGTTGCCTGGAGGAACTGGACGATAGAGATGTGCTCATCGGAAGTCCCTGGTGGGGCATCAACCACTAGAAAGTCGAGTTCTCCCCAATACACATCCTTGAGGAATTGCTTGATGATCCCATTTTTACGGGGGCCCCTCCATATGACAGCTTCATCCGGATGTGGAAGCATGAAACCGATGGACATCACCCCGAGGTTCGACTCAACATAGACAGGAGACCAGCCAAGGTTGCTCTGGTGGATGTCTTGTCCTTCTAGGCCAAGCATCTTGGGAATACTAGGGCCACATATATCGATATCAAGAAGACCCACTTGAAAGTCCATAGCTGCTAGAGCGAATGAGAGCTGGGCAGAGAACGTGCTCTTGCCAACTCCACCTTTTCCTGATAAAACCAGTATCTTATGCTTAACAGTTGCCATTCGCTCTCCAATGGCAACCAAATCTGCAATAACCAATACCCAGAAAATTCAGACAACAATAAAGACGTGATTCTTGAGATAGATAATGTCAGTTCAGCAAAAGTGAGTGCTTCGATTTCCACATGAAAGCAATTGAGCAAAGATTTGGACAAAAAAAAAATGATTATAAGATAACATCATAACTGCATGTGAATACATTCATAAGATAAAGAAACCAACCCAAAAGAATAATCAAAGGGAATTCAAAAGGAAGTGTACGCCCCTAATACATTTATGGTCTAGTCACTGAAATGGCAATGCATATATGTTTCTGCATCATCAGATTTTATTTTCCCTACTGGTTCATGAAAATAAACCCAAATGAACTCGTTTTCTATTCATCTATTCTACATGAATACATGTTAATCCAACCAATCAACCAAAGAACAAGGTACAGAAAGAACTCCAAGGATATGTTATCTGAGCAAAACAACTCAGCAGGCAACTCATACAAGACAAAATCTAGGTTTCTTCCTTCCTGCCGCCTAAAAGATGACAACATGAGATTAATTTCAACTGTTTAAGACTAGCACAATAATACATGTGCCAATAAATGTACAACTGAGACTTTTGATTCATGATTTTGACCAAATTGAAAACTTCTTTCATTTTGCAGATTGTTTAATTAGACTAGCACCACATTTTTTTACTCTTGAGGAATCCATTGATGATCAAGAAAGTTTACAACTCAACATTGAAGAAAGGTAATTCTAGGCATCTTTATTCAATTATCTATGCCATGTGCTTCAACATTCTTATTCCAACCATATTAGTCCTACAGTAATGACACTATTTGCAGCAGCACCAGTAAACTACAAAAGCAATTTGAGTTGTGCTCATGCCTATTATCATCTTAGCAATCCTTCATAATGTAACTAAAACAAGAATTTAGAAAACAATCCGAAACCACAAGAAATAACCACCTGACTTTGTACACTCATCAATGAAACATCTAATATGATCAGAAAAAGGAGATAGACAAGAAATAAAAAAGGCTCAGCTCATACTTTTTTTTTATACCAATAAGAGGCTCATACTTTGTACATATTTGATAGGTAAAAAGTACATTCATAAAGAAACATGCAACAAAAAGATGTGGGTGGTGTACAAAAAAGGCTCACACATAAACTTAAGTTAAACCTACAAATACATCATGCTGCTGTAACATTTACATGTGGGATAAAGAATCCGGATATTAAAAAAAAAAATCCGTAAATAAAGCTGCACTTTAATTTACAAGAATAAAGAAATAACTACCAGAGTAGCCCAAACCATGCCTATAATAATAATAATACTAAATAACTCCCACCATAGCCCAAACAATGCCAAAATTGCTTCTTCTTTTTTTTGGTTTATCATATAGGTCATATGACCTTTACCCGATTTCTGAGTAGTTAGAGTTCCCTATTTCTTTTTGCTGTGTATACGACAAGCAAAGCATATGTTTTCCAGACTAAAAAGATTTGACAATAACATCAACTACAAGGTAAAAACATGCTTAAAGCCACATATTTCGACTTCATGAAAACAGTGATTCAGCTTCGTTACTTGGATAAAAAAAACAAAAGGTTTCAAGTAACAACAGAAAACATTGAGTCTACCTTGTCAAACGCAAAATCATATTCAGAAGAACTAGCATAAACTTGGGTTCTATAAAAAAAAAACATAAACTTGGGTAGTTGATTACAAAAAACCTATACTCCACAAATCACTTTACATGAAAAAAAATCAAGTCATAGATAAGCACTATTGGACAATAAACTGCCAGAACAAATTAAGGTTGCAACAGTCCTATTATAATTAGGATACGCTACCAAACCATTCTCAGATAAATTAATATTCCAAACTCTGTCGTAAAAAAATTTGTAATCCTGCCAATATCATGCACCAGAGATTAAACCACTTTCTAACTTGTCCAAAAACTTATACAAAAACGAACCATAATCACAAGCCCAACAGTTGTCAATTTGTATACCTAATTGGACGCAGTTTTAGCTTACATTCAATTGAACAACATTTGAGGGAAAGGAATATCAGAAGGTTAAAATCAATAAGAGTCTCCTGCCCTCCAAAATTCTAGTGAAATTTACGTGAACCCATCTTTTCAGCTGTGATGGGTGGTTTAGGGTTTCACTTACACTATGAAAATGTAACCTAGAAGCCAAGCGTCAACATTGCAGAAGGGCCAAAAGGGTTAAGCGAGTTGAATAGAATTCACAAAGCAAGAGGGAGAGAACCTGGGTCAGGGCCTTTAGGCGCAGTAGCACAAGCCTCTTGATTAGGGCATCCCTGACACGCGTCAGATTTTCCGGCCGACTCCGATTGAGGACCTGGGCAATCTGTAGGTAAAAAGAAGAAAGAAGACGAAATTGAGGAAAAACCACAACTACTGGACTTTGAAGAGAAGATCAAAAAGGAAAATCAACGTACGCTCGTTTGCGTTCTCCGGAATTTCGTTGCTGTCGCCGTTCTCCATAGCCGCCTTCTTCTTCTTCTTTTTCTTCTGCTTCTGTTCTGGCTGCACAGCCGGGGTTTCTAAGGGATTAAATATGAAAACGGTGTCGTTTCGGTGTTAACCACTCCCGACCGTCATCCTATGTACAAGTTCAGAACAGCTTAGTCGCCCTGAAACGACACCGTTTCTTCTCCCACCGTTGACCATTCCCAATCTTGGCAGGTCGTATAATGGTTTTTTTATAAAATGAATAACTAATAAATCGTATAATGTTATTTACTTTGAATATCATCGTATTGTTTTGTTTCTTATAAATTTGTCCTTATTCAGACTTCAAATCCTATTGAACCTTTCTTAAGTTCTAAACCCACATAAACTTTTAATCGCTTGAATTAGGTTTTATTGGTTATAATCCTTTAATAAATTGAAATGTGTATGGATTTCTAAAGACTTATATTTTAATATAATCTATAAAGTTTTTTATACTTTTATATTTAATTTACGTTTTTTTAAGACAATAAATTATCGGATGCATTCAAACTTCAAACTTCAAACTTCAAAGTAGTACAACTAAATATTGTATTATAAGGATTAAAAATATTTTATAATCAATGTGTAAAAAATAAAATTTTATTTATAACGAAAATATAATGAAAATTAAATAATATGGGATAGGTTAGTCTAAATAAATTTTATATATTTTCTTTTAAAAAAAATAAAAAAGGATAATAATCCTATAAATGTTTTGAGAATCATAGGTCTTAAGTTCAATTCCTTATATTTTCAAAAAACAATTCAATTCTTTTTTCTTTTCCTTTTTTTTGTTAGGTAAAAAAAAATTCAATTCTTTATTTTTAATAAATGATTACATAATTATCAATAAGGTATGATTCAATGGTTAAAAATTGGATGGGACATAGTAAAAAGAGCAAGTTACAATAATATTATAATACAAAATGAATAGATCTAAAAAAAATGATTACATAATTTAGTAGTCATCCCTTAATTTTGAGAAATCAGATACTCTAAGTTCTATATATATATTTGAGAGGTTACATATCGCGCCCAAATGTCTCTTGTATTTCTTAAGTAAGCCAAAAATATAATATTTGCACCTCATTCGAATCTTTACTTTTAAAGAGTCTTACTCAGCACACCCTACATATCCAAAGCCTTCTTAAATTTTATAATTTATATAATATGCTTAAATTTTATAATTTATATAATATACTTAAACTAATTTTAGAAAAATTTTAAAAAAATTTGAAAAATTAAAAATGAATTCAGTTGTAAATCGAGAATGTTTGATTTATATCAGGATATTAAAATCGAAATTTACGAAAGTTGATCGGGAAATTTAAATTAAGTGGAAAGTTTGTTTTTCAGAAAATGCAAATCAGAAAATGTTGAATAATCCAGGATTTGAAATCCGAAAAACTCTTATACGTCGGATTTCCAAAATTCGAGTAATTTTATTAATTTTTTTATTTAATTTAAATTAAATATAAATAAAATGATACTATTATGAAAAATTAAATTACATCATTAAAGTAATTAATTTAAATTACAAATCGGTTATAACAATCCAAATCCGGTTACACGATATCGAGGATATTGTACGTGATCGGTTATTAAGATCAGGTGTGGGTATATTAGGATTTGATATCAGGAGAATGTTATGATATCCGATTTTCGAATCAGGATTAAATTGTCTATTTAAGCGGCACCGAATGTTATCGACCGCCGTCTTACAGCCCTCGTGCGTTTTAAAGGTAATTCCAGTCGTCTGCTTATTTTGACGTCGTTACCATAGTTTTTTTCTAGCAGGCGACGAAGGAAGAAGGGAGTTGGGATGCACAGAGAGATGAAGAAGAAGAAGAAAGAAATAGAAAAAATAGGTTTAAGGGTAAATTTGTATTTTCCTCTATGGGTATTTTTAATGGGGTGTATAGAGAAATAAATGGGGTGTAAATAGAATTTCTCTATATATTTACACATAAATTATATAGTACCTAACAAGTACAAAATGGTTAGTAAGTATTTTTTATTAATAATGGAAATTTAATACATTAGATATGGCATATGAGATACTGACATCCTTTTTAAGTGGCTGCCTGTGGGGGCGTAGGCACTCATAATAACAGTGAGGCACTGATAGATGTTGATTGATTTAGGCCATGAAAATTGCTGAATTATAGTTGGGGGTGGTGTTACAATGATTTTAAGATGGGCAGCTTTACTTTTAATGTATAATAATACTATAATCAATGGAGGGAGGGAGGGAGATGACAAGCGAGCGACAACCTACCAAAACAACAAGAAACAGCTACACCCACTAATCTCCTCCATTCAAAGAATTGTGGTTGCATCACATTTGTATCTCTAACCTTAAGTTAGGAAAAGACATCCAAACACTGCCATTATTCTACCAGAGTTCAAGAAAGAGGGAAAGGAAACATTCAATGCCCTTCATTCTCTTTCCACCAAATCAACTAACTGCATTCAACTGCTAACACTACTACTACTACTACTTCTACTACTACTGCTTTCTTTATCATGAAGTCTCCAAATTCAAAGCCAAGCCACCTATTCTTTATAATAATAAGCTTCATTCACTCAAGTTCTGTGATCTCCCCCCCAACAGAACAAAGCTAAATAAGATCTATAATCAGAAGAAACTCAGTTGACAGTTCTGTTACTGTCATCCCTCATTGGCTTAAGATATTATAGAGAAAAGAGAATATTCCAAGGGAGCAATCAGAAATGGGGAAGAAACATGCAACTACAACAAATGGATACACTTATATTTATTGATCATCAGTTAGAGTACAGAATGGAGTTAATAATAACCGTTTTGTGAATAAAAAGAGGTGAAAATATAGCATAGTAAATAGCAGTAGAGACTTCAGGACATATAGATGCCCCCAAGTCGGGCCATCCAGGCACAGCTATGCACAACTTTTCAACCCAAAAAAAAAAAAGATTATTATTTGAAATATGAAAAAATTGGTAAAAAAACAGAGAGCATAGAGCATCTGGGATTATTGTTAAACAGCCTGTCTTCACCATAATTTGCAAAGTTGGCAGAGAGAACAGATGCCCTAAAATGATCTCCCAGCTTCTCTTGGCTCTCTCCTGACTGCTATGGCTTCTCTCTACTTCTTCACCTGAAAGATACAAGCTAGTAGCACCCACTTTGATATTGAAACCAGTCACTTTCACCAACACTGATAGCAACTACCATTACCTTCACCAACATTGATAGGAGTGACCACCACTTCACCAACAGCAATAATCATCACTTGATAGCCAAAAACACATTCAAATAACTCCATTGTCCTCTGGCTTAACTAAACGCAATTTCCCATTATAGGAGCCACAGCACACCATGGGATTACCTTGTCTTGAGAATTGCTTAAGCATAAAATACCCATTGAAGCTAAGTGCATTAACCAAGCAGGATGAACAGTCTCAGATGTAAGTTACAGCTCCACATATCAATTCTTCATGGTAAAGTGGAATTCCTTGGCATCCAAGAGTGCAATCATTTGAAGGATTCCGAAGTTGTATTAAATATCCAGATGGTTAATAATGCACACTATTGTACATAATCCACAAGCCAAAAGGCTTATGGAACATTTATCTCTACTAGCCATACAGGCAAAAGTGGTACCTTGTCTCTTGATGAAAAATAGTGTGCTTAGAGGGAGCACCCATTTCTTTCTGTCCCTCTTGGCAATTCAGTAGCTGCTTGAAACAATCTAAACAGAGCAAGTCCAGACAGAAAGTCTCCTCATAGTCACAGTCATTAATACAGCGTCCACAATGAAAACAGCGTGATATGCACAAAGTGCAAGCCCTGCACAACTGAGCAGAATCATGTTTTCCTTGGCAACTCTCTGATGGGCAATCATATACTAATCTCACTTTCTGGCATCTGGGGCAAACCTCAATGTCAATGGCACGATCATCATCACATGAATGATATAACTGCTCTCCATTATAAAACCGCGGTTTGTGAGTTCTGAGCTGCTTATGGTTATTGACACCCAACAATAGCTTCAATTCTTCAAAGTGTTTATCTGTTACACCTTGGAGCCCACTAATCCTCAAGTGCTTCAATCTCAGAGTGCCTGCAGATTTGAAGGCCTTTAAGTTTAACAAGATGCAGTCGATGCTGAGCCTCATGCATCCTGGTACACATAGCTGCACAAAGAAAAGTGGAAGATTGTAAAATTGCATTAAAACGATACAGCAGTACACAAACAAGCTGACAAAATTTATGACTTCAAGCAGAGGACAACAAAAGACAAGGGAAACCATTACTTTATGTTTACTGAATTAGGCATCAAATAAATTTCCAAGAAAACAAAACTAGTGGACATATGGTGTGGAAGAAATAGGATAGCATAGTAACTGCACTAGTTATTCATGACAGTCAGTTTCTGTCAAGCCATCAAATTTCTGATACTGCACTCATTATTGGAAATTAAAGATGCTGAAAAATGACACAGAAGCACCTGCAGCATTAACAATTTCAACTATGAACGCTTCTACAGGGGATAAACATTAAGAATTACCATTCAAATTTTATGAAATTGACTCAGGGAAGTTAAAGGTCACACAGATTAAGTTGTTTCACATTGCATTTGAATTTTCAAGTTGAGATGGAAATATGGATACATCGATACTATAATAAAATCAATGACATCAGCAAAATGACGTTCTTCACCATCCCAAAATAACGTTAGAGTTCTTATAAAGACAATTTCACTTATTTAATTGCTACAAGAACAAGGGAACTTAGTTCCAATGCAAAGTAAAAACACAAGAAGGATGAATATAGTTCCATGAGCCGGAGAAAGCACCTCATTCGTTATTTACTCTTGTGCATCTATTCTAATTGACCAGGCATCAAGAAAAGGATACATATGCAGATTATATTAAGCAAGTGGTAAGAGCTAAACACTGTCAAGAAGATCCTCTAAACAACATATTAACGAAAAACACAAGTAACTACAAGTATAAAATTTATTGGCATTCCCAAAGCACAGAGAACCAAAAGAGGCATCTTCGCTGACAAAGCAAAAAAGCTCAGCCATGAAACAAAAAGGGATGTCAATCAAAATATATAATAATAAATCAAGAATGCATCGGGAATCAATTTGGAACTAGGAACCACTTTATAAATAACTATTAGATAAAAAAGATTACCTTTCTCAGCCTGGGATTGCTCTCAAGCACTTGCTTCAGACCACTATCTGTGATCCTTGGACACTGTACCAGGCTCAAGCTTTGAAGACTGCCTTGAGCCCTGTTTGTTAATTGTAAAAGAGCATCATCAGTGATTTTGTCACTCAATGGCTGGTCTATACAAATATTCCTCCATAGAAGAGGGTCGCTTCTAACAGCATTGCGAAAAGACCAGCAAACCCTCTCAACAAGAAGGAGATCCTGCACACCCAGATAAGCCAGGGGAAAAAGCAGAGCATCATGGGGTTCCCCGGCCCCGTCATCAGGATGAACTTTGGTACATGATTGAAATTCCTTTCCTTGGTTGCTGTTTATCCAATTTCCATGGTGGTTAAAACTCAGAAATTCACTGAACCCACCATCACATAAATCTTTATCTATCGGCACTCCATCAAACTCATTGCAAGGAACCAATTTCTCAAGACAATTAAATTCTGGTTGAAACCTCATTGCAGCGCTCCAAACCAAATTTAGATTGGCATAATCCACTCCCTCAGCCTCGATTTCACCCGCACCAAATCCAACTGAATCATTCTCAAAATCGTCAAGCCAGCCCTTGAATGCAGTAAAAGTAGTCCTTATATCCATATTAAATGGATCCGCCGGCAAACGATCAATAATATCATCAGACACTGCCTCGTGGAAACCTTCTTTCTCAGCCTTCGTCCTGCAATCCTGGGGATTCTCCAATTCGCAGTCCACATTCCAAAGATTACCGAAACCATCAAGACTGTTATCCCCAAATCCATCCACAAAATACCCATTAATTAAATTCACAGATGAAAACATACCCTTTCCCTTGCCACCAAAATTCAACTCCATTCTCTCCCAGAACAGAAAACCTCATACGAAAATACGAAAACACCTTCCTCTCGAAATACACAACAACCCCAGATGAAAATAAACTTCTTCCTTCTCACAATTGCAAAGAAAGACCCAAAAAAAACAAGTTTACAAGAAAACCCTCGATTAATAGTGGAAAACTAAAACAACCCACCAAAAATTTCAGAGTTTCTTCCAAAAAAAAATCGCTGTAACGGAAGCTCCGTATCAGTAGTTAAAAGGCAATACAAATTAGGGTTAATGCACTTAAAGCTGCATCGGGGAAAAAAGAACAAACCTTGAACAAGATCGAATCAGCCAAGGAGGAAAAAAAAAAAGAGAACCCTAGAAGAAGTTAACGAGGATCGGAATGTGGACGAGAGAACACAAAAACAGACGAATGAAAAATCAAGAGATTGTGGAGACGCAATAATAGCAGAAAACTTAGAAAATATGAATGAATATAAAGGAAAACAAATTGAAATATGGAAGATTCAGATTGGAAGTTTGAGGAATCGCCAAATATAGAGAGAGAGAGAGAGAGAGAGAGAGTTTGATGGTGGGTGTGGCGCCAATTGATAGATAGAAAAGAGAGCAAAGGAGAGAGAGAGAGACCTCTATTCTATATTTAATTATTTATATTTTATAATAATAAAAAATTATTAAAAAATAATAATTTGTTCCCAAACCTACAAGAAATAGGACCCTTCTGCCCTAGCTTTTTGGGACTTTTAATGGCACCCCTCCCTACCTCTAAGGCTCTAACCAGTTGGATCACAACAATACTTTCTAATTTATATTGCAAAATTATTATCTTAATTTTAAATTTTCAAAAATTAATGATTTAGATAAAAATTAATATAATTTTCTTGTTTTAAAAACAAAATTAAAGCTCTTAAGAACATAATACAACAAAATTTAATATTTTTTTGTTGCACTGAGAAGAGAAAACCCGTTGTCATGGTTTATTAACGTTGTAATTAACTAATTATAAAATAGAGAGATGTAATCAAAGATATTATTAGTAACCGCTGAAGGGAATTTTAGTTTTTATAATTATAATTACTTATAAAAATTTATTAATAATATAAATATGAAACCAAATGATTGACCACGATAACTCATTCCTTATCATTAATACTTTGTTAATTGATACGTATTGATAATTAGAAAAAACTAAGTAAATTAAAATATATTAGTTATCAAAAAAAGTAAAATAAATTTTAAATTGTTTAAGAAATTTTAAATTTAGAAAGAGTCCTGATAAAAAGAAAAGCAAGGACTAAATAATTATATTTTTTAATAAACTAAATAATTATGTTTTTTTTTATATCAACTAAATAATTATGTTAAGTAAATCAAAAACTAAAATAAATATTTGCTAATAAACTAATGAAAATTAGATTACTTGAGAATTTAGAAAATTGTAAGAGAATCCTAGCAATAGAAAAGAGAATCGAGGATTAGATTAACAACAACAACAATAATAATAGTAATAATAAAGATAATTTTATTAAATGGCTTTTTTAAAAACCCAATTTTTGAAATCCAACAATTCTTCAAATTTATCTTGATTTTGAAAAAAATGTTATATTTATTTTCTTGAAAAAATTAACCATTTCTTTTAACAAATAAAGTAAAAAGATGAAATACAAATTTGTATTTTTATCCAAAATATGTTATTTTTTAAGATTTAAAAGTATTTGATGTCTTTTAATAATAATATATTATTTCTATTAAAGGGTATTTTAATAATAATATATTTCTAATAATAATAATATAAAAGTTTGAGCCCTTAATATCACAAGTGGTAAAAGGAATGGGTGCAGTCACGTTCTTAGGCTCCAGTTCTTATGAAATAAAGTTATCTAACATTATAATACAATGTGAAAAAAGTAGAAAAAAAAAGTTTTTAAAAATATTCCTTATTTTTAAATCATTACTCAAAAATTTTCTTGCTTTACCTACCAAAAATACCTTGAAACTATTGTAAAAATTAACTTACTTTCAAGAAACCAATTTTAGTTTAAAATTAGTTGTTTTCTAATATCAAGCATGTTTTATAACTTAGAAAATAGTTTTTTGTTATTTTTTTTCCTATACAGCATAAAAGTGTTTTCGATATTGACCATCAAATAGTAATTTATTTCTTATACCTTTTTTTTTTGTAAGGGAATTTATTTCTTTCACAGTTATACTTCATTATCACTTGTCGGTAAATCATTTTTTTTTTCATTAAATCATTAATTTAAACATTAAACAAATGAAATATTCGTTCACCCAAAGTTTCCATTTATGATTGATCTGAAATCCATGCAAATTTGACCACAAGCAAAAGTTAAGTGGTGGTTAGGCATAATCAATCGTGGGCCAATGACATATATATATTAACATACAAATTTTATAAATATTGAGATGTCTTGTGAATTAATTTCATCATATTACACATATTTAATCAACTTAATTTTAGAAAAAAATAAAAATAAAAATGAACTCCTACGTGTCAATTAAAGGGGAAGTCTCCTTTTTATCTTTTTAACTAATCCCAAACTAAACATAATCTTAAACCAAATCCCCCAAAGAATCTGACTAAAAGATTGTGTTCACACAAGATTTGTAAGAATAAAAACACTATTATATTTCAAATTAATCTGGTTCTAAATATTTTGACCATCATTTCATCTTATAATAATACAAAGTTGGAATAAATTGACTGATAGTAAATGTGATTATCAAATAAATTGGTGGGGAAAAAAAGGAAAAGAAAAATTGCAGGGGCAATGCCCCAATAAATAGAGTTGATTGAGAGAGTGGGGATGAGGGTTGTTTTTGGAAAGTGAAATTCTGTCTAGGTCAGTTGGATTGGTGGGGTACCATTTTTGTACCTTTGTTGATTGAGCTAAGAAATATTTGCTTTAAAAAATATAAAATAATCCAAATTTTGTAAACATAATCTTTAACATGTTTTTTCTTTTAGAATAATTTATTTTGAACAAAAATATCATTTCTCATTTTATATATTTACATGCATTTTTTAAAAAATAATATGACTATTTTTGTCAAAACAATACCAAAATTTGATTGAATGACAAATTTTAAGAAACAAGTTATCAAGTCAAATCAGGCATCTTGTGTTGATTTAATTATTCCTGTTTTGTAGCATTTTCTCTTTCTGTCAATGGAATTTCCTTTCAAAAAATTGCTTAGATTGTTTGATTACCTTTTTTAAAATTGTTTATCATTATGAAAAAAATAAAGATAAAAAGAACATGTTTAGTTCTTTTTTTAAAAGAACAAATAGTAAATTTAGAAAACTCCAAAATCATAACAGTTTTTCAAAACAAAACCAAATAGCCTCTAGATTTCCAAAATAGAGTTTTCAAATGTTTTTTTTTTTTTTTTTTGAAGAAAATCAAACCTAACCCATATCAAAGTAGCCCCATGTCTTGGAACATTTTTTTTTGTTTGTTTTTCATGTTGCATAAACTGAACTTCATGTTGTGGGTGTGATGATTGGTGAAGGAGGAATTTGGTAGGAGTGAGAGGGAAGAGAGGAATGTGTGGGGAACTGGAAGAGAGAGAGAGAGAGAAATAGGAAAACCAGTTAGATGAAAAGGGGTAAGAAGAGTAAGGGTAAGGCCCATAGTTAAAGGTAAACATATTCCTCAAAGGTAAACTAACTGTTGAAGGAGTCCCTTCCTTCCCTGTGCTACTACTCCCCACCACTATTTTGTTTCTTTCTCCAAGTATTATTATTCTATTTTCATCATTCATTCCTTCCTTCCTTACTTGTATAATCAATCACCATGCCATTGCAGTAGTTGAGTTGCAGACAGAACACAAACTGTCGCTGTCACTGTCACTGTCCAAGTTTCCCTCATTCTCAATTGGTGTCTTGGAGGGAGGGTGTTCCAAACGTCAAGCCTACTCCATTCAAAATTGAAAATTCATCCACTTCTTTGGAATATTTTGTTTTCTTCAATTATTGTGTGTTTCGACAGGTTTCCACATCTTCATCTATAAATCCTCACATAATCCTAAATTTATAAATCTAACCTTCAGGCTTCATCTCTTTGTTTTTTTTTTTTTTTTCTAGAAAACATAATTTATTTTGGACACAAATATCCTTTACCATTCTTTAACGTGAAATCATCCATTTTATTGTTCGTTCACTTAAATATGGGTTTTTTTTCTTAATAAAATAGTTTTTTCCATCCAATCTAAGTCTTCATTCGATTTTCTTTTGTTTTTTATGTTTTATCGTCGACTTATTACGACATGTGACTATATCTTCTTACCATAATTGTTTTGTTTATTGATTTTTGTATAAGTGATTCAAATGATAGAGTTATTTCGATCAAATAAATAAGTCATATCAAATCCATGTTTGTCAGTATGCATAATCAAATTTAGAATCTTAGGTTTTTTAGGTATCTTAGGATTATCAATTGTATAGGCCTTTAACCGTTTATTCTTATCATTAATTTAGATAGTGTGTCATCCTCTAATGTTTTACTATTCTGAATCAATGGAATTTCTCTTTATTATAAAATATAAAAAAAAGGTTATTTTTTATAAGAAATCATTAAGAGCGTTTTCATCAAAATAATGTCAAATATTGATAAAATGTTAGGTGTATGAAATTCAATTTTCAAAAAGGTTTTTAATCAAATCACACTTTCATCTATTAGTTTTTTATAATACCATAAAGTGTCTTGATCGGATCCATACACATATGAAATGGGTGTTTAAATTAATATCATCTATTAATATCGTATGGCCAAGGGCCTGAGGTGGTAAAGCTACTGTCATCCTTGTTAAATTCTCAAAGTTATTTCAGTATTAGTTAATTTAAAATCTCACGTGTGCTCTCGTCTATTAAGTTTGGCTCGGTTTGAAACACGAAAATTACTAAAGAAAAAAAACCAAAAAAAGTATTTTCTTTTGTTTGGTTCCACTCTGTAAAATATAAAGAAATATCGAATAAAATCTAGATTCCTAAAAAAATTATATATTTTTAAATTTCCTATTCTTTTTTTTACATATATTCACTTTACAATACATTATTATGATCCTTATAAATTTATTTCCACTATAACTCAAACCCCGAACCCCTCAATTTCCTATGCTTATTGAGCTATTAACCACTTTGAGCTAAGTCTTATAGACAAATTTCTTATTTCTTATATTAAAGAGATAAACAAATAAATATATAAAATTAATTTATTAAGTTTAAATCTAATTTTATTTTATTTATAATTTTATTTTCTTTCACTTTTAAAACCTATTTGCTTTTTGTAATACTTTTTGGATTCAAAAGAGAGTATTTTCTAACCTATTTTATTTCTTTATTATTTTTCGGGTTCAAAACAAAGGCTTTGAGAACAGTGAAAGTGGAGGCGGTTGCTTTTTTACATGCTTAAGTAATTTTTTTTTTAAAGTTAATCATTTTTAATAAAATATAGGAAAATGTTTTCTAAGACTCCAACCTCTCTCCTTTTAATGAACTGTTTATACAATTAAGAGGAGTCCACTATGCGTATACTATACGTATAGAGTTGGAATTTCTTCTCGTAAATACAATATAGTGTTTCAAATGAGCACGGGTTAGAAATTAATACCATTTATAACAAACCTCTTTCCTTCTATAAAATATTATGTCCAATACATGTATGTATACTGTATAGTATTACAAAATTCTTCCACACGCAAGATATCACAGGTTCCAAAAAGGCACTCAAAAAGCTTTTAGATGTTTATTCTTTTTCAAATTGGTCATTTTCTCTGTAGCAAAGTGAAAAATGTTGACTACTTTCCAAGGAGATCTATAATAAAGTTGAGGAATATTAGGTGGTAAAACATAGTGCCTGTTTAATGAATTTGAAACCTGTTTTTTATTTTGAAAAAAACAAGGAGAACAAAGGAAATATAGATAACTTATTTGATTCCTAGTTTTTTTTTATTTAGAAAAACATAGACAACATGTATTTGGTTTTT
Organism: Tetrastigma voinierianum; assembly: GCA_016808115.1. Lineage (NCBI taxonomy): Eukaryota > Viridiplantae > Streptophyta > Magnoliopsida > Vitales > Vitaceae > Tetrastigma > Tetrastigma voinierianum. The sequence goes on along the minus strand of JAEQBH010002353.1, from coordinate 313,540 downwards.
ATTTTTTAAAATTGTTTTTTGTTCTAAAAAATAAAAAGAATAAGAAAAACAAAAAGAATAAATTTGATTCCCTATTTTTTTATTTTAGAAAACACAAATGGCCCTGTTTGGTTCCCTATTTTTGAAAATAGTTTTTTATTCTTAAAATTAAGAAAAACAAAAAAAACATTGAAAACATGTTTGATTCTCAATTTATAACTAACTACAAAAGCAGCTGAGAAGAAGAAGGCCAAAATTCCCACAGTTTTAAAAATTGTTAAATGTAATTTTAAAAAATAAAAACTAACAATGCCATCCCAGCAAACGAAACTGAATAACTAGAAATGATTACATGTGTTTTGAAACTATTCATCAGGAACAATTTTACAAAATAGGAACAAAAAAGACCTAAAGTATTCCCGCATGGGAGATGTGGATTTGTCGTGGCTTTGACCAAGCAAAAGTCCGGACAATTCATGAAGATTCATGAAAATGATATGGAAAAGCTTTGCACTTTCCCAGTTCTCCCCATGGGGACAAAGAATTATAACCTTATCTCAGAAATGCCCAAGACCATAACGAAACGACAAAATGTCTCACCATCGTATATGTCGGTCTCAAGCCATTTCAGACGGTAAGGTCACTAGTGCAAGAATTACCACCTATAAAAGCACAATTGAAAACTAAGGTAGCAACATTATAAAAAGCGAGACATGAAAATATTTTATTGCAATGGCTCAAACAAAAATTTATTGATTGGAATTTGGATTACCAATACACACAAAACAAGATGCTTATCAAAAACCGATAGCTCATTAAGGTTACAGAGTAGAAGCAAGCGTTGACACAATATAGGGTTGTCATGGTAGGAATGTATGACACAATATAGTATAGGTGTGTTACAGGTGGGTCTCAAAGAAAACCCAGCTCATGCAGGCAAGTCATATTCCTATAAGGTTGGAGGTATCCATATATAACCATGTGTTTGGACGTAACCAGATTTCGAGAGCAGCTCGTCTGCTTCAGCTGGGCCGCGGCTTCCAGGCGTATATGGAATTGGCTTCATTTCTCCATTGTCAATTCTGTGCAGGAGAGGTGTGAAGATTTCCCAGGCCGCCTGATACATTAAAACCATAAAATCGTAAATTTGGAAGTTTGTAATGTATGCTAAATACTAATGCCTATCGAAGTTAAGATTGTCTACCTTCAACTCATCTCTGCGAACAAAATGCTGCTGATCACCTCGTATTCTGTAAAACAAAACCCAGATCTCAATGTTAATGACTGAGTAAATCTTATTTCCACATGCCTCATTTTTCTAGGATTATTCTACTTTTCGTTTTTTCATTTTTTCCTTTCTAGGCTAGGATCACATTTGCCCAAGTGTAGAACCCTAGACCAATAATTGCATGGGCAAGTAACTATTTCTATTGTTGTAAACTCAAGTAAGGTTAAATTAAACCCACATTATCTTGTTTGCTATTCCTTGCAAGATCAGTAGATATCCATGCCCACATACATTGATGGCTTAAAATGGTAGCAGTACATATAATTTAATTATGAATGCAAAAACATATTTGGAATTGAGAAGGGATATGAGATCATACGTATCAAGAATTAGACGTTCATAAGCCTCTGGAATTTTAACCTGTTGATAACGTTGTCCATATGACAAGTCTAGTTCACTTTGTACAGTTGACATTTCAAGCCCAGGCTGCTTGACCTGCATGAAAAAGAATACGTCAGTGTACATGCATAATAACCTTTGATTCCTCAGCAATGTTTATACATGTAATAATATTATTTGTGGATTCTACATCGAGAATATTGGCAAGCAATTAGATATGGTGAGGAGGGGATGGGATGCCTATGTTAACTAATAACAAACAAAGCAAGGCAGCAACAGATTTTAGGTGCCAAGTTTTCCTTTGTCGATTTGCCTCTTTTCCATATCTCATTTTACCCTTCAATCTCACCACATCAGCACAAAAAGGAAAGGTACCAACTGAGAGATTCAACTTCACCAAAATCCATCTGAAGTGGGAATTTTTTAAATATTTGTTTGCAATCAGATCCTGTTGCAGTATGATGAATAATTTGAAAGAGGCACCAAAAAAAAGGTACAAATCGGATCAGAAATTCACCTGCCTTCATTTTTGGTTTCTACTAGCGTCTTACAAAGTGGAATCCATAAAAAAGCTGGATCCCAACCATTTAACTAGCACTGATGCAGCAACATCTATAAGCTTAAATTTTAAAAGAATGAAAGAAATAAATAAAGAGATCTGGATCTTGTATCAATTTATCTATCATGAAATTAAGTTTATAACAAAAAGAGGCTTCACATAGTCTCTTAGCTGTTTGTTTACCTTGGTCCTTTGCTTCTCTCTCATTTTTTTTTTCATGAAATGATTAAAATAAGAAAGATAATCTTAAATTGACAACCAAACCCAACAACACAACCTGCCCTCGTGTATGTACAAACAAGCATACTTACATGCATATGTTTGTCTGTATGTATATCAGTCAAAAACAAGAATATGACAGCAATATGTGAAGTATTTATAACAATTAACCCATAGATTATTCCTGGGATTTCAACTGCTCTCTAAGAATCCAACGGTGAGTTGAGAGTGTCAAAATTCAAACATATATGTGTCAGAGCATCGTTTCAATAATAAGAAACATCTTCTAATGGGATGTCATACTTCAAAAATTCTCCTAGTATGCCACTCAAATTGTGGGGTATCTCAAGCAATTAAATGGGTTGCTGTTTAAACTGTAGCATACAAATTTCAAGCTGCCAAGTTTCTCTAATGTGGAACACTTGGATGATCATGAGTTAACAGCTATGCCATAAAGTTCGACAAGGTACAAGGGAAGGTAATCATTCATTAGAAAGCTATATTGGCTAATAAAGATTGGCAGCCTGTACATTAAAATCTGAATAGGAATTGATATGGAATCATAAGAATCCACCAGCTCAAATATTAAAATGCCCAAACGACATAATTAGAATAAGTAACATACCGTAAGCTTCATGTAAATGGCCTCTGAAGGTTGGAGGCGTATTACAAATTCATTTCTCCCCTGCTTTTGACCTAACCACACAAACCATCTGAAAATTAATAAAATATTGAAAAGTAACAACCTTTGCTTGAACAAATCTTTATCACTTAAGCAATTAATAGTCATACTTCTCTGTCCATGGAGGCATACGGACAATTACCATCAAATCTAGAGAAAACATGGGACATGGATTTAGCTATAGCATAACAGACAAATTAAAAGAGAAAAGGCCATCCATTAGAGGCCCTGTCGTTACCGGAGAATTTAGTGAGAACTTTATCACCTGGGGTTTGTTAAAGGTTTTATTACTTCCAATTCCCATTATACAAAAGTTTTTACTGTCAACATATAAAGGTAGGGATTTCTCCAAAGAGCACTAGTTTATGTTGAGAAACAAAGAATATTCCCTAGATATTCTTTGGTTTATCTCCTATCTTTTTTTGTACATTATCCTCCTTCCTTTTACACTTTATTTTGTTTCATTTTTGTTCAATTATTTTGTATATATATAGGTCTCTTTATACTATTTAATTCACTCACTCATTCAATAAAGAAAATATTTCTTTTCTTCTCTCATTTCATATGGTATCAAAGTCATGGTGGGTTCTGGAGTGAACCATATTCTCTGATGGACCTTCTCCAACGGACCTTCTCCGTCGAACCTCTCAATCGGATCTTCTCCGTCGGATTTTCTCCGTTGAATCTTCTCCGTTGAATCTTCTCAGTCAGATCTTCTCCGTTGGATCTTCTCCATCAGATCTTCTCAGTCGACTCTTCTCTGGCGGATCTTCTCTAACGGACCTTCTCCGACAGACCCTCTCCGTCTGACCCTCTTTGTCGGAACCCCTCCGATGGATTCTATTTGGCCTCTTCGATGGACCCTCTCCGATTAAGTGCATATGTAACAAGTTTGGTCACGTATGGCTTTATATCTTCCTAGCTTGAAGTGTAGAGAATGAGATATTCACAGATATTCTTCAGTGCATCTCTTCGTTTTTTGTCGTGTCATAACCTTAAGCTTCTGGCTTTATTTTGTTTCCTTTTTGTTCCATTATTTTGTATATATATAGGTGTCTCTATGCTATGTAATTCACTCACTCATTCAATAAAGAAAAGTATACTTTTTTTCTCTTATTTCACAGTTTACAGTCATCCTTGCGATTAACTCAACTCATTTTCATTGTACTTTTTGTGAGCTTAGTTTGATGCAACGACATAGTATTCTAGAGTAATAGAATTTAGACAGAAATCAAGTAAAATACTAAAAGGTCTGATGCCATACATCTGTAAATATCACCAGGAACATCCTTGAATTGAATGCGGATTTCTGCCTTCCTTGAATTTAGTGCTTTCCCTGCTTTAAGTATAAAAGGAACACCTACAAAGAAAATATTATGACGTTTGTTGTGAGAAGAGGTTGGGATCTGGTATTGCTCTCAGTAATCCAATGCATAATGAATAGAAACAATCACTGGGAACTGATTGCATCGAAATACCAAAAATTATTTACTGATGGGAGGTTTAGAAACTTGCTTCCAAACAATGTAGTATGTTATAAAGAGGAAAAAAAAATGCAATAAGTTATAAGTAAATTCTCACACCTTCCCATCTTTCATTGTGTATACGCAGAATCAGAGATGCAAAAGTTGGGGTGTTTGAAAGGTCAGGAACTGTTGGGTCATCTGTGTAACCTTCGTATTGTCCAAGAACAACCTCATCATCGGTAATAGGAAGCACTGATTGAAGAACCTGCATTTCCATCACAATTATCAAGTGGTACAGGTAATGACATGTAAGGTGCAATATAGAAACCTCACAAAATATTAAGGGTCTTTTGTAAAACTGGTTCAAGCCATATGTCACAGGAAATGCCAGGTAAGGGACGAAAAGGAAGCCTGACTAAACATAGGGCATATAAATTATATAGTGGTCTTTTTCTTTTTCATTTTTTCTGGGCCTTGTAGGAATTTGAATGTGGAACTTCCAACATTCCTACCTGAATCCTTTGCCACTTGAGCTAGGCCTCAAGGTCAATTTATAGTCCTTCTAGTTGCATGTCCATAAACATTCATCTATTCATATGAATTGAGTTTCCATGAAAATTCCTTTGTTCATTTTGTCCATCAGAAGAGTTCTTTGTTTTAAAGGAAAAGGGATGCATTTTATTTAAATATTAGAAGATGTGAACAAAAATTTTTAGTAGATAATAAAAAAAAAACAGATGCCTATGATTTTTATGTGAGAATATCAAATTATGCACCTTCACTTTCTCATCTCGGATATGCTCAGGTTTGAGAGAGACGGGCTTCTCCATGGCAACCAGGCAAAGGACCTGTAAGCAGTGAAAAATGGAGTGTAAAATCTTAAGAAGAGGGGGACTATACATTCAACTTTAAATCAAACATTGCTAAGATACTGCATGGAATAAAAATTATTCTTCCAAATATAACACACAGTAGCAATAGTTCCCTAGTTGCCAACAAAACTAAGGACTGGTTCAACAAACCATCCACTCTAAGGCAAGGATATGCATTCCATAACTGGTTTTACACTGTATCACACTGTGGAACAGACAGGAGTGCTAAATATAGAAATCTCCTAAATCAAGGACTAGTTACACAGCAAAATAAGTCTCGGAGGACAGTGTCTGTTTTGAGTATATATTTTTAAGGAAAAAGCATAAATTGAAAGTTTCTAACCATGCAAACATGATTGAAATATGAAAATTGTGAGTGGGTGTCAATGGATTATCAAGTAGAAAGTAAAGAAAGTAAATGATTCATCAGAAAATAAAAGAAAAGGAAAAAGGCAGTGTCGAGTTTGTAAGCATCCAACCCAGTGGTCAAGGAATGTCATTACTGCTGTTTGCTTCAGCAAAAAATAATTATTTCAATGTGTGTGTGTGTATATATATATGTGTGTGTGTGTGTGTGTGTGCGTATCAATGCAAGTATTGACAGTGCTGCCAAAAAAACTTGATAACGTGGTCTTACTTGCAATAGATGATTTTGAATAATATCACGGATAATTCTGCAAAAAAGTAAATAAAATCAGACAACTAATACATGCATCATGGTCACTTCTTAGAAAATAAAACAAGGACCATGGGGTATGTTGATAACATAATCTCTTAAAATCTCTTGGCAGTTTTGAAGAAACATTTAAAAGTTTTTTCCTGTGACACTGGACCATAAGATTGAAATTTACTAAAAAAATAAAACTACTTTATACTAGGTTTTAAATAATAAAGAAAAATGAATACTAATAAAAAAATAAGTCCTTATATTAGTATTCCCTTGGTGAGGGTTCAATGGCATACCCATATTCATCAAAATATCCACCACGACCTTCAGTTCCAAAATCCTCCCTGAACACAATCTGCCACAGAAACAAAAAACAATAGTCACAAGTGTAAGTTTATGGCATATCAGTTAATTTGAAATGAAAACTATCATAAACTTCAACATTTTTGGTAACCATGTAGGCATGTACAAATGTGCTTCAATCTGGGAGAAATGGCATCTGAAAATGATCCCAGATTTTTAACACTGAAAATGATTGTTACTGAAAATTTAAACAGTACATTAATTTAAACAATGTGAAGGAGATACCAAATGCAATATAAAGCCACTAAAAAGGACTAAGTAAACTTTGTTGAGTCATAAAGTTCCTTGAAAGTAACAAGCACATTGAAAATACTGTATAATGGAGTCCAAACAGTAAATTATTTGTAAGTTAACCCCTTCGACACTGACATGAAAGTGGAATAGCCCCTAAATGGAAAACAATATTGTTCATCTTATTGAAGATCAGATTTGAGGATACCAACTAAAGTTTACAGTTAAAATTTTACTTTCACTCTCGCCATGCAACCAGACCTTACAGTTAATAATTTACTTTCAGTCTCACCATGTAGATAACTTTCAGAGGTAACCACAAAAATAAGGAATCTAACCTGTACATTATCAATGTTGTCACGGTTCCAGAGGGGCAAAAACATGCGATTTGCAAAACGAAGTACCAACTGCAAATGTAAGTGGAATAAGGAGAAACATCAGAAGACTTTTTAATTTTGGGCATACAAAGACAAACAATGTTTATGATACATATATTACCAAATTCTGCACAAGTTCCTTTCCCAGATAGTGATCAATACGGTAAATCTGTGATTCATCAAATAACCCTCCAATCTGGGCACTCAGTTGCTCTGCAGAATCCAAATCCTTACCAAAAGGCTTCTCAACCACAATGCGTGTCCATCCACCAAGATTAGCTGGAAAAGATCACATCAAGGTATTCATAAAGATCTCATTTAACGGGGTCTGAACCTATACATTGGTAGGCTACAGCATCTACTTGAATTGGGAATCTTAAAATGACGGCAGACCCCATGACAGGTCTCCCAACGGATAACATTTTAACTCAGAGAAATAATAGCTAGCACTACATTCAATACAAATGATCCTCAGGTTATATTAGTGAAATAATACAGTAACCACACACTAAAAAAGCAATTTTTGAAAATAAACTGGGAAAGATGAAGGCCTGATGACTCTTTTTTATACATAATTGATTATCAATTGTCTAATATTTCCTAACATCATTGAATGAAAAATGGATCTTATTAGAGTATATCGCTGATCACACACACCTTTCAATTTGTCCTGCAGGATCACCAAGCACATGTTCAATAAAATCAACATATACGAGAGACAAGAAATAAGTCACTAAACCAAGATTCCTCAACAATACTGGACCTAGTCCTCTTTGATTTTATCTTCCAGACTGCCTTATGGTCTTTCCTACTTTTCTTAGTTAAGAATTTTATCTTAAGGCTCCTTTCGGAAACACTTTGAAGCAAAAGCAAGAAAATAAAAACACAAAATTGAGCTATTTTTAATGATTATGCAACCTTTTGGTATAACATGAGCCTCCATGAATGCAGTGCAGTTCTTAAATTTACTAGCATAAGTACCAATCTTCATGAAGCTTCTTCAAAGGTAAAAATAACTAAAACAAATGCATTTATTTCAATCATGGTCAGAAAGAAACCCTTCCACTTTAGTCACCTTAATTCAAACTACTTTTTTTTTTTTCAGAAATCCAGATTGGAAATTGGAAGTGCATCTTGACAAGATAAATAACCAAATCATACTTAGCCTGAATGCACAAATACTGACTCACAAAACCAAAATGGTTAAGGAAACTTACATTTATTCATGCAACAAAGCTTGATCATCCTGCAGACAGATGGATATACTGATGGAGGAAGTGCAAAATAAAAGAGTCTCCGAGATGTTCCTTCTTGAGAGTTCTTTGAGAATTCATGCTCAGTGATCTCCTTATCCAATAAACGAAATCCATCCTCGCCATCATATGATCCACTTACATACTTGATCTAAAAATTAAATTACCAAAGTAATAATGAAGTTTCTAGTAGGAACATAAGAAATAAATAGTACACCAAAAAAATGCATGTCCAAGATATATACTGACCAATTGCAAAAATTTATTTATTTCTTCTGAATGCTCAGATGAAGCATCGTTCTTGTTGATAAGGTACCTGCAGACATTATTCAAATATCAATCAATTTCATTAAATGAAGATAGATAAATAAATAAACATTTTCTCTCCCTTTCCTCTTCCTCGCGCAACAAATAAATAACGAAAAGGCAAAAAACGAGGAAGATGAATATATAATTAAGTAAAATAAAGAAAGGAACAAAACAAAACATTGAACATAGAGAAAAAGCAGGGGCTGCTTTACGTAAACTTGTTCAACAGAAATACAGAGGATCAAATGAAATAAGAAAAAAACAACAAGATAATAAAAGAAATGTAAAAAATAAATATTTTCCGGAAAAATAAAAATGCACAACATCCTAAAATTTTTAAGATATTCAATAATATATTATCTTACCCTTCTTTTTTTCATAGTAAATTAAGAAGACAAATATTCTTTAAGTACTAGCCAATTTTGCAACGGAGGAAAAAGGACAATTGTTGTGGACTAATATTGTTCTTACATTATAGTTTATTTATTTGAAGAAAGTGAGGAAGATTAGAAGCATAGGTAAGAAATCTCACCCACGAATACGATTTCTCAACTCATCATCTGAAATCTTGGTCCTTGCATAACCAAAAATGTGTACCTCATCTGATGGTAAGAATCCCTGCACACATCACATTCCCATCCAAAGTTAGCATAGAAGTACAGTGTTGTTTGAATAATAACAACATAGAGTGTCTAAGTAGTTCATGTAATTCATGATTCCAGGTGATGCATACTGCAAATAAGAACCGATTTCTCAGGGGTCCACTGAGATGTCAAGAGAGGTGATCATGGTAGATGTAGTGATCAAAGCACTAAACTTAAGGAGTCTGAATCCAGCAAAGAACCAAGGAAAAGAAAAGGAAATGCCTCTTAATGCTTCAAAATTAAACCACTTTTTTGTATTTTCCTTTCCTTCAAGATAATCTTCCTGAGAAGAAAAGGAAACTAAAGGGCACAATAATGCACAACAAATCAGATAACCAATATGAAGTCTTAGTCATAATGTAAATTTATATCTTTTCCACCACCATTCACAAAAATCAGAAGCTGCTACCTTATTGATGGCCTCATTCAGAAGGCCAAATTTGCCCAACACTGTTATAAGCAAAACACAACAGCACAATTCAATTCTCGCCAGATGATTTAGCATTTTCCACATGGATTGATTTTAATTTTTATATGAACCCTAATGATCATAGCCAAATCACAAAAGAACATCTAAGAGAGCAAACAAGCCCTGTCAAACCTCGCGGTAAAGGTTGAAAAGAGCTGGAAAGGTCTTCTTCTTGGCAAGATCACCCGAAGCACCAAGCACAATAATGGAGAGACATCCAGTTTCCAGCAGGTTGTCAATATCTTTTGAGAACGAATCACTTTTAAGAGTAGATCGTTTCTCGACAGACCATGCACGCGATCCCATCTTCTAGGCTGTAGAAAGCAGGCAAAATTTATAACTCCACTCACATATGCACAAGTACAATCCACAACACCAATTAACCAGATTCTCGTGTCTAGTGAATACGATATAGAAAATCAGATTGTTTGATTGCTGAGAAAAAGCTGGAAGACTAAAGAAATTAAACTTTTTCAAAGACCAAGACGGAGCATCCACTGAACTCCCGACACGCACCAAGGATTCAGTTCAGTGGAGTGCTCAATTTTCCCCCGATCTCTCGGCAACCAAACAGCTGAATTACACAAAATCAGAAGAGAAAACAAAACAACAGACCTTACACGGATCTGAATTCACAGAAACGAAACGCAAATCAAGAGATGAAATGCTAGAATTGCAAAATTAATTCTACAAACAAGAAAAAAAAAAGAAAGAGAAAAGACCTCTGAATTGAAAACGAAGATGATGACGCTGAACGTCCACCTTGCAACGAAAAACGACGGATTTATAGTCCACCAACTCCCTTCCAGCCGCCGGACTGGAAACGGGCGAAAATGAATACGAAAAATAATCACATTCCCACCCCTTCTTTTTCATCTATTTCCATATCCTACCATAAATTATATATTCTAAATAAATAAATAAATGTATAAGTTTATAACATTATTTTACAAATATTCTTTAACCATGAATTTATTTCAACCAAACACGGTCTTAAAACATTTTGAAGGAAAACCAAGCGAATAGTTGAATAAGCAGATTTCATTTTGACATTAAAAGTCTTACAATTTTTTTCCAAATTCAACAAAATACATCTGTGTTCAAATTGGATCCGCCTTCTTTGAATTCATGGAGTAAGAAATCAAATAGAAAAATATAGAATCAAATAAAAAAGGATAAAATGTTGACACGATCAAAACTAAAAACAATTGGTCCTAACTCCTAAGTCCTAAGTTGGGGGGCGGGGGGCGCATGTTCTAGATTTTTTTTTTTTCACAATTGTGGGGTTCCACAAAGATCGGTTTCAATCCCACTTTAACAACATAAGAAACATCAAGTATTGGTTCTTATTTTGAAAATTATTATTTATATATATAGATATATAAAATACTACATTAATCAAATACTTTTAATTAGTTTTTTTATTTTATCAAACAATAAATACCAGCCACCAATACGATCAAACACGTATTTTTTTGAAAACATAAAAAATATTATTTTGATGTTTTTAAAATTAAATGTTTTGGTATTCTCTATGTATTTTAGAACACAGAAAAATAAAAACCAAACAAATTTTCATTATTGTATTTTTAGAACAAAAAATACCGTCCATTTTCCGTTGTGTTCAAATAATTATTACATTTCCATATCCAAATTCTTAGTAAAATGATGGGCGTAGAAAGAGAGAGAGTGATTAGCAGTGTTAGGTGAACACGTGGTGCCCGACACGCTAATAATTAATAAAGAAGTAGAGTGGGGAGGGGGGAATTAATTTTGGAGTGGGGAGTGGGGGCTTAAATGCTTAATTGGGTTAGGAAGGATGGGGTGGAAAAGAAGGGTAGGTGTCCGTCTCACCAACTACCCTGATTAATGATACCTGGTTGGGAACTTGGGAATTGGGAATTGGGAATTGGGAATAGGTGGATGTCCTTAATGTTTAAACTTAAAACTCTCCAAATTTTGGTTAGAAATTAATTATAAAATCAAAAACAAAAAAAAATTATATAACCGTGGTTGTGATTTGTGTGGGCCAGCGCAACAAGAACGAGGTTAAAGGACACGTTCTATAGAAGCCTTTTAGACAGTTAAGTTAACCTTAGGGATGTAGAAAAGGGAAGATACCCATGAGCTATTTGAGTTTGATTTATAGAATATTTAAATTTAATTTGGATTTAATCGAATCTTATTCGAGTTTGTATAATTTCTAGAGTTGAGTTTGAGTATCCTTAACTCAAAGTGCTTATAAGCTTAATTGAGTTTTATTATTTTATTAATCAAATTGAATTGGAGTCGAATTGATTTCGAGTTCGAGTATAATTAATTATTAATTTTTTAATTGATTCAAGCTTTCATGAGTCGAGTTTTTTAATCAAATCAAATTTGGTTATGTGTCGGTCGGCAATTCACCTTAAATAATCTTGGAGCCGAATCTTATGAGGCGCAAGTTAATGATCGGATAAAGCATCTGTCGTTATATGAAGAGAAATTGGAACAAGTGATCATTAGATATGAAATAGTCACTATTTTCCCTAAAACTCGGGTTTGGGTCACCGAATTACTCCAATCAAACTTCAAATCTTGTGAGAGATTTTTCTTTTGTAGATTGGTGTGCTACTTCTTTTGATCATGTGTTCCAAAGTGTTGGCAAAGAGGCACAAGGTTGGCTTTTACGCATTATTGGGCACTTATTATTTGGCTTCCTCTTCTTTTGAAGCTTTTTAAGATAGTGCCTTTTTTTTTTTTTTTAACTTTTAGGATAAGATGAAATGGATTGATGGAACCCAAGAAAAATAAATGGGGGCTCCTCCTCAACCGGACGTGTTACATCATATTGGAGCCAAAATGGCAACTAATAATCCAACTGCCCAACCCCACCCTAGACATTGATTGTCGCCTAATTTCAAATCTTCCTCAATAATTGGTAGTCTTTTTTACAACATTAACAAATTTATGTCTTCAAAAGAGTATTTCATTCAAATGCTAAATGTTGTACTTCGGTTGAAATGTTAACCTTGGACATGCTTTTATTTATCATCAATTCAAGTTCTTTCAAAGCCATTACAAGATTTATTACAAGATTTATGCGTAGTTAGTTTCAAGACACCACAAAATTAGTTATGGTGCACGAAAATTGACCCGAACACTCACTATTATTAAAAAAAAAAAAAAAAAAAAATTGTTTTGAACAGTTTGAACCGTGTGTTTAACTTTAGGCGTTTGGGGTTTGATAACTGAACAAATAAATGGGAAAAGGAGATGTTGATGAAAGCATGAATTTGACAGTTTCAGCAGTAAAGTCAACGCCCCGAAGGTGAAGCAAAAGCTTCAACAACCCAAGATTCAAGGTGGGTTTGGACCTGAAGGAAGTCGGTCTTAGTTCGGACTTCTGGGAAAGGCAAAGACTTCCAATGTGGAAATAAAAGCTTTGCTTTTACGGGTCTTCATGAAGAAATATGCTCACCTACTCCCTCGTCAAAGGTATTATCACAATAATACATTGTATCCGATTGATAAAAACAGTAATATTTTCCTATTAAAAAAATATAAAACCTTAATTTTTCATTTGAATGTATGAAATCCCATTTTTTTTAATGGGGTTGAAGAAAGATGTTTCTCCCTTTGAGTTTTGGGTCAAAATGACCCATTTGAAAAAACCTTTTCATCCAAATGGATAGCTAGGCAAACTTATTATCAAAATAGTAATTTTATGAACCGTAATTAATAATTATGATTTTAGTTCAAAAATGAAACCATGATTTACAATCATGGCTTTAGTTTTAGGAATTACAACTTTAATAAAAAAACCGAAATCATAGTTAGTAACTGTTTGTAACCGTCGTGATTCATGACCGAAAAGGCACCGTATCCACACCTCAAGTAGAATGACCATGTCAAAAGTACATACAAAAATAAGAATAAATCTATTGTTCAGTAAACTGATTGTTGGGTATTTTAAACATGAACTAGTTCCCTATCATTATCATCATCACAAGTCACAACAATAGCTTAGAATCATTTTATTTAATTTTTTAAAATAAAGAAAACATTTGGACAAAAAAAAAAATGTAAAATAAAGATTTTATTTTATTTTATGTTATGACATGAAGCAGTTAAAAGAATTTCAAAATTTAAAAGACTCTAGAGTTGGAGCACAACACAATGTGGAGAAAGAACGTGAAAATTCTCGGATTCTTGTTTTAAGAATTTATTTTTCTTTCTAATAAAGGTCAAAGCAAGATTTTTTGTAATTATATTCATCAATTGTAAAGTCAAATTAAGACATATACCCAAGCTTATGATTCTAAGAAGTAAAAAAGAAATTAAGAAAATTTAAAATTGAAACAATTAGAGGGTACGGAAAATGTAATGAGGTACTAAGAATTCTCAGATTCTTAATACCATATCATATTTTTCTACCCTCACTAATTTTTCAGATTTATTTTTTAATTATTTTATGTATTATTAAAATACCCTAGCTGCCTAGCTGCCTCTCTTTTTTTTTTTTTCCCATCTTATTCTTTTTATTCTATTTTCTAAGTAAGGAATAGTAGTTTTTTTTTTATTTTTTATTTGAAATCACTCATCTACATCTTTTGTTATCATTTTTATTTTTCAATAAAATGACTCTTCCACAAAAATCTAGATTTTTAATTTGTTTTTATCTTCATGTTTTTTTATCATTTTGTGTTACGTGTGGTTTGTATCATCTTAATACAACGACTTGATTTTCGTCATCTTATTACAACACTTTATTGTGTATGAGAGATTCGAGAGAGGAAGCATATTTGATTAAACACAAACATCAAATCAAATCATGGTTGTTAATATATTACAAAATTAAAATTATATGTATTCTAATTATCATAGAATTATTAAATATATAATATTTAAACCGATTCATTGTACTATTAGCCTGGATACCGCGTAATCCTCTAGAGTTTTGAACGAATTAAAGTCAAACTAAAGCTTCTACAAAAGATCATGGTCAAATGAAATATATATGTATATAAAGGGTATGAAAGATATGGTATGCTCTGTGTAATGTGAGAATTCTTATATAATAGTACCGTGCTTATATCTTTTGTACCTTCCCTAAAGTTTAATTTTTTTAAAAAAATTATAATTATCCATTACAAGTAAATTTAAGACTTTTGTATGAGATTATGCTCATATAAAATGAACCAAAATTTTTAAAAATTAAGGGTTAAAAAAAACATGGAGAATGTATGAAGAATATAAGTATTCTCATATTTGTTGAATTTTCACTATGGGCTGAAAAATGGGAGGATTGAGAACATGAGGATTCTGAAACTCTTTCATAAAATTGCTATATTCTTTGTTTTAGTACCCTCTATTTTTTTTTTTAAATGGAATTTTTTTATTTCATATGACCATAATTTTGTGTCAAAACATTAATTATACATCAAATTGATGGTTAAAATTTACCAAAATACAAAAATAAATTAGATGTTGGGAATGTTCTAAGAATGTAAGGATTAGCACATCCTTCATACCCTTACCCTTATTATTTTCCTCGTAACCTCTAATCTTTAGAACTCGTTAATTTTTTATATCATACATGATCATAATCCTCTTAATTACAATTTAAATATCTAATTAATGGATATAATACACAAAATAAATCGCATGCCAAGAGGTTCTAAGAATATGAGGATTACCTTCTCTTGTCCTCAACACATTCCAGTTTTTTTCAATTTTTTTTCTTCTTAATTTTTCACTTCATATAACCATAATCTTATATAAAAGTCACTTACAAAAAATAATCTTATATAAAAGTCTCAATTACACATCGGTCTAGAAAAAATCAAATTATGATATCCATTTTAAACAATTGTATTTGAATAATATTTACTAAAAAATCTCCCAATGGTCTTAAAGGGTTGAATTGGGTTGAGAAAAATGGGAGAATTGAATAAAAAGGTCAAATACAAGAATGCAAAGTAAAAAAATGACACCGATTTTTTATTTTTTATTTTTTACCGAAAAAAAGGTGGCAATTGAGATTTCTACTTTGAAAAAATAGGAACAAAAAATTTAATTTAGCATATAGAAGTTCAAAGCAATTTAAGAAAATAATAAGTAACCACACACTTAACTTCTGATAGAGGGATGGCATAATACAACTACATTCACACAATGCAGAAGATGTGTACCATAAAATTAAAACATGAAAGGTGCCAAAAGCAAAGAGATATATATATAGTTCTGACCTCTTGAAGCTTTTAACTGTTACTTAGTTATAGATTATTTTGTCCCTGTTTGCTAGATATCTACCCCCCTTCATAGCAACAGATTAATATAAGAATTGGACAATCGACATCGCTAGCTGGAAGTTTCCTGCATTCTAATCCAAAAGGAGAACTCAGAATCAGTTTGATGAATTGAAAGGAAGACGATGAATTTGATGCAGAGAGGAAAGAGCCGCTTACTTGAAGAATCAGCCATCACATTTTCAGCCACTTTGGCTTGAGTGGTTTTTTCTGAGCGGGCTTGGGCGCTTGGGCAACAGGGGAAGGAGACACTGTTTCAGCTTCAGGTTCAATTGCAGGTTGGATGGGGACGGGCTCTACCTGCTCAGTGACAAGATGCAAGCCTTTGAGGGACATGATTTCTTCTCCGAGGTAGGCACCTGAGTTTCCAGCCGCACCATCGTTGCCTGAGCATGTCAAAGTGATCACACTTAGTAACATTAGTCATTATTCTCACAGAGGGAAATCCCAAGTGGAATCAGAATCCACCCAGCAGAGAAGCATTGTCATCAACAAACTGACAAGGAGGGGAAGAAAGAAGAAGAAAACCACTAAATTTCATTTTTCTACCAAACAAATAAAATAATATATTAGTTCTATTGCTGTTTAGGCTCTCTACAAATTGTTTTCTTCCTTATATTCTGTCAATCAGGTTCAACTGGAGCTTATTTTCGATGGGTTACAGAGGTCACATATCCATGGTCTCTAAAGCAACGTTAGATGGGTTTCCATGTTATCCCCAACATAAAATAAAACAAAGAAAAATCACACACAATTTACAAATTATGCAAGAAGATTCAGCTGACAAGAATTCAATCAAATACTAATATGAAACCAACAGGTACTAACCCTTTGGTTGATCATATGAAAAATAGACGATTGCACCAGGAACAAACCCAGCAGAGAAAAAATCCTGTGACATATCTTTTATTTGCTTCTTAGGAGGAGTAGTATCTGAAATACAAAAAAAGAAAAATTCAAAAGTTAAGCTTCACTACTTTAGATTTACCAATAAAAAATACCCTGTCGAAATTTGGATTGCAGATAAGGAAATTGAAGCTTTTAATCATACACAGAAACTAAACATGTTAGTCCAAAACATCCATACATAAATAAACTGAAGCTTTTAAATTCATACATATGTAGAATGGTAGTTCTGGTTGAGCAATCACTCTTATAAGAAGATCAACTAAGCTCTGAAGTGTCTCTGATGGATGAAATGTCGCCTCTAAAGTGTGATTATCAGGGAATCTCACCCGAATGACAACCTGCAAAAGAAGCAGAGAATTTTGGTATGAAAGCCTGAACCTTCATTAAAATTTCATCAATTTAACCATTAAAAAGAGCTCATAAAGAAGGGTAGGTCCAGTGGGTACTTTTGTTATTCTTGACTTGCGAGCCGCCTCTTCTGCTTCTCGAATTTTTCGTGTCTTTAAGAATTTATCTGTTTGCAGTTTCATTTGATAGCATTAGACATATATATAGTGGAGCTACACCATGTGTGAGTGTGTGTGTTCTGATACAGGCGCCCTATCATATGTAACCACTATATCAATTTTTTGTCACAAAAGTTAGAAGTACATAAAGGCAAGGACTAGTCAAGTCTCTTAGTGAGAGACAAGATTAATGTATCCCACTCCTTGCTCACAGTCCTATCATTGCCCCAGAATTGGAGGCCCATGTAAAATTGTCCCAAATGTGAATTTACAGGCCAAATACTCAACAATCATAATTCATATACAAGACCACAAAGGGATCCTATTCGCCTATATAATAGTTTGTTGAAATATCCACTTCTTTCCACTACCTGCAAAGATGTGTCATGAAGATAATGCAACCTATTGCATCTCCTTTGCCTTGATACGACTAGAATAATCAATAAATAAGGTAATCCTCAATTTACCTTCCTTTCTGGTCCCCAAAATTCGATAATAATCTTCTGCAGTGAACTCATAGAAGTCATCAATCTCTTCTGCCAAACACCATAAAACAATTTTAAAGGTTTCCTAAATACATCCTGCATCCTGAAAGTACTTCAAAGGTGATATATACAAGTCCTAGTGTGTGTCTCCCAGGCAGTGTTGGAAAGGTTCAAATCTTTCATACCACTATTGGATGCTTCATCTGGTGTTTGGGAAGTTGTTGATGTTTCAAATACATGGATTTCATGGCCGAACTTTTGTTTCGCGGCTTCAAGAGCAGCCTGAAATTACATATGAAAAATCAACATAATGGCAGCCCAAAGTACACCAAAAACACAATAGTAAGCTCAAATTACTGCATACCAACAACAAATTCACCTTGTTCGGTGATGCAAATGAAAGACAGTTCTTTTTTCTACATATATTGGTAAAATAAAAATGTACTAAAGAAAAAAGAAAGGTATATACATAATAAATAAGGAAACCCAACTATCAAAAAACATGTGAAGAGAAAAAAAACTGCAACCATGCTTTTCACAGAGCCTAGCCAATCCATGAAGTCAACCAACAACATAGAGCCAGTCCCATTATACAATCTAACCCAATCCCAAAGAAAGCACAAAAAGGAATTTCTGATCAATTGATTCATGTTCTCATAATTATCAAAGGCTCCACTATTTCCCCCCAAATGGTTCAAAACAGGCTGAATGGAGCAATCTTCTGAGTTCCACAACCCCCCAATCAACAAAAATCCCACACCATACAAAGAGAACAACCCTAACTATGGAATGCATCATCCACTGAACCTCAAAGAGAGCAAAAATCAAATTCCACACAGACTGCACTTTTGAACAATGGAGAATACAATCAACCATATTTTCTTTCCTGCTTTACACATGTAGCATTGATAAGGAGACTGCTAAACCCTCATTTTGAGCTGATTCAATGTCAAAATCCTGCCCCAAGTTGCTTACCAAGCAAAAAAAAAAGAAAAAAAAAATCTGATTCTTGGTGACACCAGCAAGTTCCAAATTATGCCATACTGAGATGTCTCCACTCTCCTAAATGCAAAAGAAGAGTAAAAATGATTAACATATAGCTCTTCTTTTTTTCATGTTAATTTCCTCTTTCTTTTATTTTCGTTTCCCGTTTGGGGCCCCTTCTGTATATCTCCTGTATACTCCGGGCTGTCCCCAAGTTCTTTTTGATGGTTTAATATAAAGAAGAGTAAAAATAATTAACTAAGAAACTATCACTCTGTGTAACTAGCCACCCCATAATATCCTCAGTACCCATAAAATGGAGTACTCATGCAACCTACCAAAAAAGACATCAACCTTTTCTAATTCCCAATCATACAATTGTCTTCCAAATCTTGGGTTGCCCAAAAATCATCTACCATCCAAACATTTTTTGAAAAGGCAATAGACTAAGAGTTTCAGAAAAGACTTCCTCAAACGTGTGTCCCCACACCATTTGTCCCAAAATCTCACATGTTCCTGGATCAATAAACACATCATATATTACCAAAAAGCTAGTGAGTATACAAGGCAGCCCAAAACAAACAAAAAGGGGGGGCTGAACACAATAAACCCACCAGCCCTCGATTGGAGGCCAACCACTACAAAAAACTTACAAGGGAAGAAGCCTCTTTTCCTTAGTACATCCTATTCCAACTCCACAAGTTATAGACAAAAGAATATTTTAGTCTTTTTACATCTAGTGTCCCATCTTTAAGCGCTATATGGTTTCTCTCCTTCCAAATGGACCAAAAAACACGCAAAGGAACAGAATTCCAAGTCTTATTAAATCCAGTTTTATCTTTTATTTGCTCCTAGCCACCTCTAATAGCCTTCCAAACCCTCTAATAACCCATTGACTAAAACAAATTAACATGTGGAAAAAAACCATTCAATCTAATCAATCCACTAGGAGCCAAACTCCATTCTTTTGCAATATTGCAAGAAAACAGTACCAATTTATATTAGCTTGAGCTTTTTTTTTTTTTTTTTTTGATGAGTAAATATATTAGCTTGAGCTTTTTCAATATCAAGTATACAAAATCTTGAGGGTTGGGTTAGGGTCATGAGAGGTTCCAAGTTCAAGTCCCAACGTGGACCAACAAGGAATATACATACATATATATATATATGCATCCTACCACAAAAGCGTGCTTAAAGTTTGAAACTAGCTCAACCACCACCTTTTTAAGTCCATTGGCTAAGATCTTTGCTAATAGCTTGTAGAGACCTCCTAATAAACCAATTGGACTGAACTTTTGGGTCTTCTACACATTTAAACACCTCTTAGAGTCATGGAATTCTGCAATCACCTCCTTTTTTCATAAAATCCAAATAAAACTTCTTGAAGACAATAGTAAAACCATTCAAACTAGAGGCTTTGTACCTACTTAAAATAGATAAATCAACAAGGACCCACTTGGAGAAAAGGGTCTTCAAGACATCAGCATCAATACTTGGCAAAGAATCAAGCCCTTGAGGCATGTTCAACTGGTAAAGGGATGGGATGGGGTTACAAGAGGTTCTAGGTTCAAGTCTTGACATGGACAAAAAAGAAATTGAAAAAAATACCTATCCCAAAAAAATAATTAAAAAAAAAAAAAACTGGGCAAAGAATCAAAATTCAGCCCACCAATTCTCAGCTTTCCATTCCCTTGATTCCAAAAGGATCATACTAAAAGTGTTTGGCACCCCCCTCTATGATCTCATCTTCCTTAGTAAGCAGTTCACCATTCACCTTAGGTTTGTCATAAAGTTTCTCCTTTTGAGCATTGGTCATTTTGTAGAAAACATTGGTATTTTTATCTCCTCTTTCGACCAAAGTTCTCTTGGCTTGTCTCCGAGAGATCTCCTCTATACATGCCCACTTTCAATAATCCTCCAGCACCCCCTTTCTAAGTTCCCTTTCCTCCTTTATGAGAGGTATTTTTCTTTCTTTTGCACCCCACTATCTAATTGAGAAAGCAATTAGCTTCTGAGTAGAGACAATACTAAAAACCTCCTTGATCCTAACTTTGAGATCCTGCTTCAAAGGTAACTATCAAAATGTGATTAAAAGAGCCTTATAATTATAACCCTCCCATCAGTTTCTGACCAGCTCTTTGAATCCATCTAATTTTTGCCACATGTTTTCAAATCTAAAAAGAGTTTTTCCTATCCCAAATGCGAATCTGAAAAGGCTCCACCGAATGAACGGATCAAACAGCCACCTCAAAGAAGCCAATCAGTCAGATACTCATGTCGATTAGTTACATAATTTTACAAGAAATTCACATAAAAGTAGCACTATTTCCCAAGTCCTATCATATCCACAAAAACAAGATTGAAAAAAAAAAATCGTTCTTCAACGTCTTCGAAGCCCAGGAAACAAAAACAAACCCCAACTAGACCATTAAAAAAAAAAAATTAAAAGAAGAAAAACTCCCATCCGACCCACTAATCACCAATTCCACCACGGACACAGCACATTACAAAAACCCCGATCAAACCCATCCCCGATAACACGAACCCACAAAAAATTGAACCAGAAAAAACCAGTTGAGATCAAGAATTGAAGACACAAGGAGTTCAAACGGACAATACCTTAGCAGTAACTTCGTCCATGGGATCAATGGTGGTGAACCTCCTGCGCTTCCAACGTGGTGAAGAATCAAATATCATCGAGGAATAAAGGAAACCCAGCAGCCTCGCATAGAGCCGTGGAAGCTTGTATACGATTTCATATATGATATATATCTTTTGGGTTTGCTTCCCTTCCCAACTCTTCTACCGTATAATTTCTTTTCTACTTTTTTTTCTTTTTCTTTTTTTCCCCGAGTCTGCTCTCGCACGTGGCGTGGTGTTTTCGAACACGTATACGCGTCGCATCTAAGTAATATATCACTTTCGGCCCAAATTTGAGTATCGGCTGAAAAGTCAAGCCCATAATCAGCCCACAGAGATATCCAGAAAAGATGGGCCCGTTATGGACAATCTAAAATGGGCCGGAGTCATTCTGGTCCAATTTTTGGAGGTGATTTTAGAAAATATTTTTTTATTTTATGAATTATTTATCCAAAAAAAGATGTTTAAAAAGCTTTTGGAAACATATTATCTTAATTAATGTTTAGATGTTGGCCAATCTTATGCCAACAGAAAAAGTATAAGAAATGATAGCCCTTGAGATTTGACTCAAGTGGTAAAGGGTTGAGATAGATTTAAGGAGGGAGGTCTTGGTACTACAACAATTTAATATAAAGTGAATAGAATTAAAATAAAAGATTAAATAAAATAAAATTTAATAAATTATTTGATATTGTAATTTAAACTTAGTTTATGTTCATCATGCTTATCTAATTTTTTTACAGATAGTTAATCTTTTTAATATATATAATTTTTTAACCAATTTCAATTGTATTTATATATTTTTCAATGTTTTAATGAAATTAAATGTAAAAACATATGTCCATCATGTCGAGCTTAAGTGATAGAGCGTTTACTATTTCAAACAGGTGGACATACAGAGGGAATCCTAGGTTTCAGTCCTTGAAATTAAAGTGTAATATAATATATTACTTGTTTTGTTATTTCTTTTGATATTATTATATAAATAAATTTCATTGATAAACTTAGAAACTTGTATAATCCCATCTTCAAAATAAAATTTAAAGTTTTGTTTGATAATTATTTTATATTATTGATAATAAAAAGTTGAAAATTAGAAGAAAATTATGAATTGAAAACTTTATTTTTGGTTTTTAACATAATAATTTGGTTTATAGCGCTTTATTGCTTCCAATAAAGTAGATCCCAAATGAAATGTAAATAATCACCTTAAAACTAAAATGTATTAAAAAAAATATTTGAAATTATAATTTTTTGTTGTTTTGGAATATTTTAAATGTATAATTAAAAAGATTATGAATAGGTTAAAAATATTTTAAGTTATGTATTCTACAAACATTAATTTTTTTTTTTAAATTTATATTAAATAATGGGTACAATGCCACTACGCGATAGCTGCAGATGTTACACGCCCAACACATAAATGACTTATGCCGCTATGGTTTTATTCTAATCACAAATGATTTTGCAGCATTTACGTTTTTAAAGCAGGTTTAAACCCGATCAATGTCGATACGCACTTAGATTTCAGCCAATAGTTTCGTTTTTATGATTGGCCACGCTGGACATGCGTTGTAGGTCAGTCATTTCCATTTGTTTTTATAAGTGTTGATGCCTATTAAAGGCCATAATAATCTGAATAAAAGCATCACTTTTTTTTTGTATTCCAAAATTTTGCCGTGAGCAGCTATGGAGGTTTTTTTGGCTCCTCAAATTGCCAGAAATTATTTAAAGAAAATTCGTGAGGCTAACAATAACAAGTGGTATTAGAGCATCGTTCCCACGAGATGGTTAAGGGAACACGATTATCATAGTTAACTGAAACAATAAGTAATTTACAAATTACAAGGTAAACCATTGCCCTGAAAGAAGAGCAATCTAGACAGGGAATGCTAATAGAAGGGGTGTTGCAACAACTCAATAGTTTGGCATCAAGCTATGACAGGTACAAATTACAACGTAATGCAGCTTAGGGGAAGGGACTTCTAACACTGTTAAGGTAAATGCTAACCCCTTGTAAGAGGGACACGGGGGAATTCAGGCTCAATCTCTTCTGATTGGGCTTCCCTCGTTTCGATGGGGGAGATCCCAATGAATAGATCTTGAAGGTGCAACAATTCTTCATTGAGACCTCGGAGGACCACAAGCTGGAAATTACTTCCTTCCACTTGGAAGGAAAGGCTCTAACTTGGTATTTCTAGTTGAAAGAATCCAGCCTAGTTACAACATGGGGGGACTTTGTTGAGGCTCTCCACATCATACTCAGGCCTTCGACATACGAGGATCCAGTGGGTGTATTCACCAAATCGAGACAAAGATACAACGTAGAGGGGTACCAAATAGCTTTTGAGATCCTATCCAATAAAATAAATAGGGCAAGTGAAGAGTTTCGTATAAGTACCTTTTTAAGTGTTTTAAGAGATGAATTGTGAATTATTGTTACCATGTTCAAACCCAATACTCTTGCTGCTGCTTTTGGTTTAGCTCGTCTACAAGAAGAAGTAACTAGAAAATAGTACCATTACCAGAACACTCCAGCCCAAAATGGCCCATACACAACCTCATTCAAGCCCACTCCCCTCCGATTGCCTGGACAAAACCCCATACCCAAACTACTGGCCCCAAACACAATCCTTAGACTTCTACCCCCCGACATCAAAAACCTAGCCTACCAGTCCAAACAAGATACTCATATCACATAAAGCGTATAAGTCTCCATCAAATGCATGAAAGAAGAGAAAGAGGATTTTGTTATTTTTGTGATGAAAAATACCAACCAGTACACAAGTGTGGTAGGCTTAAACTATACTTATTGGAGTGAATGCAATTTGAAAGGGAAAGAGAAGAAAAATTGGAAGAAGAAGAGGTCCTTAATCCACATGATACAAAGGCTATGCATGCTATCTAGCAAATTGAATTATTAGGGATATCCTTGCATGCCATTGCAGGGGCACCTTATCCCAAAACTATGAGGTTAGTTGGAAAAATTGGTACATCTTCTGTTATTGTTCTCATTGATAATGGTAGTACACATAGTTTCATTGATGTGAATGTAGTAAGGAAGGCAAAACTACCGGTGGAGGAAGGCCACTTGGTTGCCCGAGTTGCTAATGGGTACACCCTCCCTTGCCTTGGTTGTTGTAAGGCAGTTCCTTTAAAGATGCAGCATTGTCACATCTTAGCTAATCTATTTTTAATAACCGTAGGAGGGTGTGGTGTTGGGTGTAGATTGGTTAAGAAGTTTGAGAACTATTCAATGGGATTTTGAAAATTTAATTATGAGTTTCTTGGTGGAAGGGAAAATTTTAATTCAACATGGCTTGAGATTACTTGAGAAGGCCATAGATGAAGGACATAATCTGTGCAAGGCTGCCCTTGTGGAAGGAAAAGGCATACGACTGCAGTTTATGGAGACAAACAACAACCTAGGATGAGCACCAATAGAGCTTGTCATACAAGCTGTTTTGAATGAATTCAAAGTAGTGTTTGTTGAACCCAAAGGACTCCCACCCCCTAGGAGTAACGACCATCAAATTCATCTCCAAGAAGCAGCTAAGCCAACATGTGTTAGACCATATCGATAACCTTATTATCAAAAAGAAGAAATTGAGGAGTTGGTCAAGGAAATGCTAAAAGCAGGGATCATCCAACCAGGTCAAAGCCCATACTCTTCCCCAGTTCTCTTGGTGAGGAAGGAGTGTGACAGCCGGCGCTGCTGTACCAGACTTGAACAGGAGGCTGAATCCGGACCCGAGGACGCGGTCCTCACTTCTTTTTTTTTTTTTTGAATCATTTCGAATAATCCAAATACAATTACTTTTCCAAACACATTTCAACACTAAATTTAAAATATATATACGTGAATACCACTTTAACATAAAGGGGCCTATTATTTGATCATAAAACTCTTTCATCTCGATGTATACTTTATACCTATTTGGTCCATTTCACACCTTTTATATAATGCGACATTATTAGCCGCTTTTCTTAATATCCAAATATTTAAAAAACATAATCGTGAGTTCTAATTTCATAATAGTGTTTTGTAAAATGAGTCAAGAATTTGATGTATGCATGTGACTGAGCTTTACTTAGTCCTCGCGGTGACTTTTGATTTATGACTCTAATTCATTATGTCTACATCTTCGTGACTTGTTCACTCGACACTGCGCGATGATAAAGAATGTGCTACATTTTCTTATGCTTAATGGTTCTATATATAGTCTCTTCCATTTCGCTTAAATCAAATTATAATTTTTCTAAAAACCATGCTTTTGAATCTTTTTTGAAATCTATCAATCAACACAATACAGTATTCATTTCATATACATTCATTTACTAAGATTCATCATTCCAAAAACGCACTTTCATATGCGAATAAATCATTCAAAACACAAATCATGCATTTCACAAATATTCTATACCTTGCCCCAAACCACTTAGCTAACGCCAAACAAGGTAGATAACGGAATCTCACCAAAGACTATCCTCCCGCCGGATCATGTCAAGAGTAAAAATGTTTTATAACACAAGACGATCTCTGGTCGATTGGCTATTAAAATCATTTCAAGTGGTCATCGACATTGGTCTCCCTACTTCGTTACTGGACGGAGCCCGATTAATTACATTACGTTGTTTCACAAAAGATCAAGTTAGTTTGACCTTATTGGTGATAGACCGACTATCCTTAACTCGAATATGACTTATTTAACATTCTATTAAGGGCGTTATTAAAAATCGCCATGAGAAATCTTTGCCAATAGGGTACATACATTTATACTCAAATAGCACATTTCAATACTCATGCAATTTTTCATGACAATCATTTCACAATCAATTTTCTCAAATTACTTAAAATAAACCAATATGTATTTTTATTGAAAATCATTTCAATAATTACACAAACAATTTTGATACTTGAAATAAGAAGAGAAGAATAGAGAACGAACCAAAAATGTCGTCGCACTTCAATTCCAATCCTCATAATCTTGACTTCAATTCGGGTTTTTCTCGTCGCCAACCCCTAATCCATCACAATTAGAGAACAATATCAGTTGACTTATTTAGGTTTCTCAGTTATTGAGCCTTTCACCTAAGACACCTTCACTTGTAAATTTTCAGAACAAATGAACAATATTTTACCTAAACTCCTCAAGTCCATTGTCCTCTATAACCATATCTTTGGTCTCAAATCAAGGACCACATCCACCCTGAGCACCAAGCTTCAACATGTCCTAAACATTCGACTAATTCTATTTCAACATAGAACCATAATTTGCCCAAAATATGGCTCCTTTGTAATGACTCGGTTCCATTGAAGTCTAAATTTGAATATACTTATTTCAGCAACTCGTTTCCTGTAAGCCTACTTTTACCTGCAAAGTTGAATCACTCAATTTGGATGAGTGAAACTCAACTTGGTGGTCTAAATACCAAAATCACTCAAATACTAAATCAGATTAATCGTAAATCCAAAGAATTGACCCGAAAACAAAGCCTAACATTGATGAATTTTTTGGGTCTAATGGGGTCCAAATTTGGATATACTTATTTCAAGGAGATTTATTGTCCTCGAAGTGTTTCAATTTTTACTCAGCAATTAATCTACGACCGATGAGTGATGTCCAAGTTATGGCTAAAACAAAAACATGAGGTTTGGAAAATTTTGACAAAAGATTCCCTAAAAACCCAACATTTCTTTTATACAAAAAATTCTCAACACCAATTCAAAACAACCATATAAATAAATTCGCAGAGCAACCCCTAAACTAAATAAACCAATCAACATCCTTTATACCAACTTAGGTTCTTCTGAACCTAAACACAACATTAAGGAAAGAATAGGGTCGGATTTCTTACCTTAAATCTTGATTCTTCAACACCACCTTCATTCTTCCTCTTTGGACAATTTTAACTTGATTACATGGAGCAAATACCACTAATCTTTCTCCCTCTCTCACAACCGAAAAAGCCCTAGCATTTTTCTCTCCTATTCTTTTTAAGCAAATGCAAATGCATCTTAAAGACTAACATTTGGTCTTTAATTAAAATCCCACCAAGCCTTGCCTCGTCAGCCCACAAATTCAAGTAACTCAATCTCTCTCTCTGTAGAGGCAATCTCAGCAATTCCTCCGTAAACACCGGATAATCATAAGCTATAGGGATGTCTCGATAAACTAGACTTTACCGTATCTATCATATATGCCAAGTAGGCTTCACACCCCTTTTCGAACTATAGTTCTAGCAAAGAGCTGGCGGATATCACATTAGAGAGGTGGCTTTGACTCCTCTCACCGATAAAGTCACTTCCGCCACTGGCCCTTTTTTTTAAGGTCACTCTCTTCATTCTACAATCAACTACCACTTGGTGTCGGGACAACCAATCCATCCCCAATATCACATCAAACTCTCTAAATGATAACTCGATCAAGTCTCCAAGAAACTCATACTCTCATATTCTGATGGGGCAGTCTCTATAAACTCTATTCACAATGACACTATGCCCAAGTGGATTTGTCACCAAGATATCATACTCGGTTTCACTCTTCGATAAAATATCCAAACTCGGAATGGCAGTACAAATGTAAGAATGGGTTGAACCTTGATCTATCAATGCATGTACAATAGTCTAAAAGATATAGAAATTACCAACTATCACATCCGGTGCATCTTTCTTTTCCACTGCCTTCATTGCGTATGCCCTGGCTGTAGCAAGAGCATCTTGTCTACCCATAGTCTGTGTTGCTTGTCTTGGTGCATTCGGTGATGCAACACTCTTGTTGTCCTTGTTGCTCTTTTGTACTGATGAAACTGTACCCCTAGTCCAAGGTGCTGTGAACGAACGAGCTTTGTGACAATCTCTCACTTTGTGCTCATTGGATTCACAAACCAAATAAGCACCTGTCAATCTCCAACACTCTCCTTTATGCTTCCTGTTGACCAATTTTTGTAGAGAGATCAAATTTATGCTACTCTTACCCAAGGACTATTACCTAATCCCCAGTAAAGGCACCAAAAACATGTTTAGACCAAATAGAACTTATGTGCTCATAATAAAAATGGATTTGTTAATGAATACATTGAAGATTTAGTTTGGTCATAATGCTGCAAGTGCATAGGTTATACAAGTAATAAAAGTGGATCTATAAGTCTGGATATTGTTCCCACAGAGATTGAAAAGAATTTAAAGTTCAACTACCCTAACTACTAAAGTTCCACACTATTTGAACTTCCATTTCATAAAATTTTTAGTAACTTAACTAGAATTCTACTATCTAAATTTCTACATCTATTTAGACTCAAGTTACTAATGTTGGGAACAATTCACTTCATGAACAACACCATTCAAATAAACTCAAAATTCTCATTCCAATAAATCTCTTTTTAATTGTGTAGGAAAGACCATAACTAACATTAGATCTTTCCCACAGGAAGTTGTATTTCTCGAAAACTGAATCACAGTGAACACTGAAATATTGATAAGGAAATTTCAATGCAAGCGTAATCAAGCGAAAGAAATGAATCCATTTTACCTAAACTTCATTAGATTCAAGCAGTAATGAAAATTGATCTTCAACGAATTTAGCTCAACTTGAGAAACTTCTAAACAATTCTTTGTTTCAAGTCCATTAGCCAAGGTGAAATCCTACGCTAAATCTAATCTACGAGAAGAAAGAAAAATAAAAAGAAAATAAAGAAAATATAATCTGAAGAATCCTCGACTCCCGGATCTTTGGTTTTCCGTCGTATTTGCCTCGCTTTCCTCAAATGCTTCTATTTATAGAGCCCCAGAAGTTTGGGCCTTAAATTCGAAGTTGCATTGTGGATCCCTAAAATTCTGGCCCAAATTGCATTCTCTGTCGTGACCTAAAAGCGTGGTTGTGACAGAGTTTTGATTCTTTATTACAGGTCTCTTATTCTGACTATCTGATGGTCTGTTGTGACTTGCTCCCTATGCATCAACTAATATCTTGAATTCGATTATGACAAGGGGTTTTCTTTATTCTGACGGATCTTTCTTTAAGTAACCAAGCAATCTGTCTTGCAAGGTCTGTCGTTCTATCCATTCTATGTCGCGACAATCTCATGTGTGATATTGGAATAGTTGTGTTGCGACAATGATAATTGTATTGCGACATTGTTTCTGCGCAGCTTCTTCAAATTTGTGTTGTGACCTAGTTTTTATGTCGCGACAGTATTTCTGTTGGTTCTTGTTACAATAATGTTTCTTATATTGTCAGCATTTCTGTCTCGACAGAGTCTTGTCACCACTTAACCTGGTTTCTTGTTGCAACTTCATTTCGATGTTGCGACATAGTCTCTTAGTGTTGTAGATGTTTTCTGTCGTGACCCAGTTTGTTTTGTAGCGACAAGACTTTTTGTATTAAGCTCATCTTTATGTCGCGACCCATTTTGTTATGTCGCGACAAGGCCTCTCTTCCTTGTGTGGGAATCTTTGTCGTGACATATAAAAGTCTGTCACGACCTTGTTTATCTGTGTTCAGTTTATTTCTATGTCACAACCTTAATATCCCTATCGCGACATCGAAACTTCTCTTCAGCTTGAAGTATGTCGCAACATTGAACTCTTTTGTTGCAACCAGGTAAGTTCACTAAGTCAACATCACTTGTCGCGACTTTGTTTCTCTGTCAGGACCAGAAACCTTGTCTTTCATTGTCGCGACATTCATTACCTTGTCGTGACAGAACTTCTTCATACAGTGTTGCAACATAGATTGCCTTGTTGTGAGAGAGGTCTTTCTTCTGCGTATTCTTTTTGTCTCAACAGGCTTTTCCAAGTTGCAATAATCAATGTCGCGACAGGAGAAGATTCTGTCACGACATAGATTCTGCCTTCTATTTTTCATTATGTCGCAACATAACCTGATATGTCGCAATATTCTTCCTATATTACTCTTTAATTTCTTGTGGCGTAATTTCCTTCTTCTCTTCCCATGTCGCTGATAGAGTTTATGTCATAAGAGTTCTTCTAGTATTGACATCCAACCGACAAACCTTACTTTCCAGAACATTAACTTTCGCTCTCAAATTCGACTTTGTTACATTCTTCCCATGTTCTGTCGCGACAAGAAATCTTTTATTGTGACATAGCTCTTTTTCTCTTCTTTCTTGCTGAAATTTTCTCATTTTTGAATTAAAATCAAGAAACACAAAGCTAGAATAAACCATACACTGGGCATTAAAACATCCGAATATACTAAAAATAGTTTAAAATTGATTAAAAATGATGAGTTTAAGACTCATCAAATCTCATAAACTTAAAGTTTTGTTTGTCCTGCTGCAGAAAAATAAAATTTCATGTGTCCTCAAACAATTCAAATTTAATTTTAGGACATTTTTCCGCTTACCGCAACTTTTTTTAATCGGCTCAATTGAAACTAGTTAGTCGGGCAAAGATAGTTTCAAATTTAGTTTTCAATTCATACATAGGAATTTTTTTTTTTTTTCAATTACTTTCACAAAACAAACTAATGATTTCTGAAATGTAGACAATTCAGTCAATTCATCCTGATTTGTGAGTGTGTGAAGATCTTCTTTCCCTTTCTCCTCAAGAAAATTAGCTAATCTTTCTGTGGCTTTGACATAAACATTATATATCATTTTAAGTCTCATATGCTTTGTTAAGTATTAGTTCCACTAATGGTACAACCTTAAGATCACTTAGGTCTTTTAGGCTTGTAAAGTTTGGCTTGGGTAATTGGGTGGATAATTGGAGAATTTAGGCTAAAAATTACCCAGATTCCAATCTTTGCTTTTTGCATCTTTGTCTCTATCCTTCATCCCTTTCTTTTCTACTGATGTTAGAAAAGAAAATTTTCCCCCAAACTTGATCTTGATGTATCATACTGCATACTCTCATCTTGGTAATTTTATTTGCCACTGTCATTCTTATCAAATCATTCCCTTTAGATAGAAACCTTTTTGTTTATTTTCACTTGTCAAAGATTTTTAGAATAATACAATGTTTTGTCTTTAGGTTTTCTACCACTCTTAGAGAACTTTGCCAGCAAATCCATAGCGCTTGACATTAGGGTACTAGGTGTTGAAACACCCTATGAACTTAATTGTTCACAGAGGAAGTATTACAAGACAAAACTTATTCCACTCGACAATATACAACCTTTCGACTTCTTCTTTGTATTCCTTCCTTTCTTCATTTGTTCTTTCTTTTTTTCCATCTTTCATTCTGTTTTCCTTTCAATCAAAATAACATTCCCCAATCTTGTCATTTTCAAGATTTTGAGGTTCTTTCTCGAAACCTGGCAATAAAGAGTTTCATCGTAGGATTAGAATAATTGGAGGCTTGAGGTTTCTAATTGTCGTTCTAATTAGGCAATTTGGCCTGACTTAACTCAGAGCAGATGCTTGTGCATATTATGAGGGTAGGTTTGAAATGGTCAACTTCCATGACATCCTCATATCACTTCCTGCTACAAGATTGCCCAGATTTTGCCTTGACTACAATATAAATGTCTCTGTGACATTGACCATTTGGACTATGAATGAACCCGTAAGATGTCCCTAATCTTTCACAATTTGTTAAGAACTCACTTTGATTCATGTGCATTGTTTTTCAGATTTTCTGCATCGACTCATCACATACAATAGTCTTTCAAAAGCCTTATTTGTGTTTTTGGTTAAGTACATCTTCTTAAACTATCATTCAACTTCATTTCAAGCAAACTGAATCTCCTTTTCTAATCAGATTAGCCAACAAGGTGCATCACTCCATCGTTGGTGTTGCCTGATTTGAATTTTTGTTGTTTGTAATATTTTAATCAAGAAAGAAGTTCATTTTGATCATGCATTCAAAATTTAATAATACAACACAACCACAATTGTTCTCAAGTCATTTCACCTAAACATGCTGCAACAAATAAACAATTAAATCCAGGTAGCTGGATTTCTTCTTTATTAAACCAAGCAAATGGCAATCATGAAGCAAAGAAAATTAATTAAAACACACCAAACAATCAAAAACACAAATGAACACAAAATTTTCGTACAAATCTTTATTTTATTAAGAGGAATGAGTAGAATTTTGAAACCAGAGAGGATGAGGAGATGGAAAAGGTAGGGTATTGTTTTTTTTTTTTATTCTTTGCAGCCCTCTCCTTGGCTGCTTCTATCCTTAGATATTCTTCTACCTCCTCCACTGGGTGTCTTCTTCCCCCGATGAACAAGGAGTTTTTTATTTTTTTTGCGTTTCGTACAAGGTGCAAAAGGGTCAGCCCAAGTGAATTGGTTAGTATAGTATGTGGTGGGTCTCACACACCTGAGGGACTATAGCAGTGGCCCAGTACCCAGATCTGGATTTGTGTGTGGCATCTTCTTCCACCTGACACTGTCTCTCACTCGCCGCCCAGGATCTGGCACTACTCTTCGCAAGTCTCGATGCTCTACAGCCAGAGATTCCGTGATCTGCCTCGTTTATTATCTCATAACTCATCAAGCGAAAACTCCCATTTGCAAAGGTCCTGTGACTCTTCATGCAATTATCTCGAGTCCATGTCATTCTCTGTGTAGCATTGTCTCTATCTCTCACACTGCTCTCCACCTGTCCCTTTTCTCATATTTATATGATTTCCACTTTCATCCCTTTCTTCAAAGACATCCTAAATTCGTCCCTTCTTTCCGAGCTCACCAAGATCAAAATACTCATCCCCGAAATGGGTCAGGTCTTTAACTATTATCTCTTTTTCTTCATCACAGATAGACACCGTAAATTCTATCAATTTCCAGATGATCGTAGTTCCGCCCTGTAACTTTCAAATTTTATTCCCGATGAGTTTGTCTTAGTCTTCCTCGGGGATGCCTGCACTGGCTTTGACTTCTCTGAAGCTGGGTTGCAATGGGAATTTGGCTTTCCCACTATTCCTGCCTCGCACCCTTATTCTTTTCTTCTTATGTTCTTTTTCCTCGTCCCTTCCCTCCCTCATTTTCATTCTCAGTTATACCGGTTAAGGTCGAGGGAGGCTCTAGGGTAGGTTTCTGGCCCCATTCTGGCCAACTCCCTTAGATGCAGTAGTCCGGTTACTGTGGTCGGTGTGGGAATCATCCCCCGCATTTGTCGTGAGTAACCCAAGATAGACTTCTTAATAATTTTTCCCACGCTTATCTTGTAACCCTTAGGCAATGCGTAGAGGATGATCGGCTTCCTCTTCACTATGCTTAGATGCTTAGGCATAAGGATGTGAATCGATAAAGTAAACCATACCTTGGTTTCTTCACAATAAATTTCCTTAAAATGGATTAAAAGGTCTTCTTGTCTTTCCATTTTCTCTTTTCCAGCCAAGGTAGGTTTCATTATTTTATGGTGTTCGTTCCTTTAGTTGTTTCTTGAACTTAGAACCATCCTTTTGCACACTCAGATTAAACAATCTGTTTATCTCCTCTCTGCTGAACTTTACTCACTGTCCTCTGACATATACTATTTTTCCTTCTTTCTCTCCCATATTTACAAAGAATTCTTTAACCAAAGAGGCATAACCAAGTTCTTTGTGTTCACCTAGTGACCGCCATCATCTCTTTTCAAAGATTTAAAGAAAGTGGTATAACTTTAAACCTCTTCAATGAAGCCTTGTCTTTCAAACTTCCTTCCATTAGAGCTAACGCTTCGAAATAAAGTTCCTTGCTCTTTCTTTCATTTGTTCGTCTCGTCTACGCCTCCCCTTTTCTTTTCGATTCTTCTTCCTTCACGTTTCTTTCATTTTCATCTTCCCTGTCCTCAACTTGCACAGCTGCTGCTTGATAACCTTGTTCTGTTTGATTTTCTAGCTCAGTGTACTCTTCCATGATTTCTTTGAGGTTTGGAATCAGGGTAATAGAATCAGGCATGGTAGGGTTAGGACTTCAGAGCTCTAGGGTTTTAGAGAATGAGATGGTGGAAAATTGAGTAAGAATTTGAGAAGGTTGAGAGTTTATGAGAAATGTGGCTCTTCAGTTTTCAAAAATTTTATATTTATAAGCCAACTGGTTGATCTTGCCTTACATTTAATGTCGCGACAACATTGCCCTAGGGTTTGTTTTATCATTAATGTTCTATTGCGACAAACAAAAATAGTTGTCGCGACACAATGTTAAAATTTTTTTAGAGACAAAGCAATTCAATTTTGTTGTGACACAGAAAAATATGTTGCGACATTTCCTTTAGTGCTCTTTTGAATTTATGCTGCAACACTGGAGAATTGTGTTGCGACATAAACTTCCCTTTCAACTTGCTTCCTAATTCAAGTGTGTCATGGTACGTAAAAAATTATGTTATGATATTAATCAAGTTTTCCGAATTTTCATTTTTCTTCATTTCTCATAAAACATTCAAAGCAATCTACATCCACTCTTTCAATTGAACATAAGTGAATACTTATTCAACCATCAAAATTTTCAATTCAAGTATGAACACTCATCTCATTTCTTAATTCCACATGTCTTTCCCCGATTAATATACTTATTCAAACATGCTAACATTCCCTAAACTTCGTATATGCATTATTATTAAATATGTGTTTAGGGAATTAGAATTACTTCCCCTTATGGTCATTTTCGTATATTTTCTTTTGAAACATTGTGTCTTAGTATGGATCTTTCTTGGAATTTTTGCTTCATTGTCTCCAAAATCAACATTATAAAACCACAATGTGATTTAACTAAACATCAAATACATAAAATTTACCTAATCACTAACTATTTAAACTTAAAATTAAAATTCCCGTTGTTACCTCCCAAGAAGCTGCTTAATTTAATGTCCTTAGCTAGACACAGGTTGCAGAGTGTCTTAAATTCCAGTAATTATCTTTGTTTGCTCCTCTAGTTTGAGCTATTCTTCGCCAAACCACCCCTAGGCATGTCGGTCTCACACCTTCTTGCTTCCTTGCAATCCATCATTGCCTCTCAATGTAGTTGGAGTGAGATCTTTTGGATTGATCTCAGCACTACTAGGAAATATATTTCTGGATTTGCCTTGCAATGAAGGCCAACTGCCCTACTTGAGTCTCCAAGTTTCTCATTGTGGCATTGGTATTTGTTTGAAACACAATTGTGTTTGCTTGAAACTTTCAAGGTCGAAAAATCTCTTTTCATGCATTCAAAATCCTTATTTTCCTCGGGACAGAAATGAAGTATGATTCCTCAAAGGATTAAGTCATTTCTAACCTGATACTCTCTCTATTGTCCCTTTGGTCGCTGCTCGAACCCTGGCCGAGCATAAGCTTGCCAGGTAATTCGTCAGCTTAGTGGCCCTCACTGCGGCCCTCCACCATACGAAAAGTTTTCATGGTTCTCAAATACGGTGTATAGTGTGTTGGCAAGTCGGGGGTTAGCTTGAAGTAATAACTTTTATCTATTCATATACTTAGTCTCTCTTAACTTGGTAAGGTTTTCCTCCAACTAGTTTCTCAACACTCTTCTACTTTCTTCTACTGCTTCCACTTCATGTGCAATGTGCATTCTTCTTTTCATATTTCAGTTTTGTCTATCATTGTATCCACTCTTTGCTTCTATGGTTGTCATTCTATCAAGCCTAATAAGACCATTTCTTTCTAACTGGCCAACATTGTCTCCAAGCTTCGTGATGGAGCCTTAGAAATGATTTGGCAAGGTCTTCAATCAATTGTCATGCCTCCTTTGCATTTCTTCTTTTAAAAGCCCCACAGCAGGATACATCAATTATACCCTTAGAGGCATAATTCATAGCATGATAGAAAATATCCATTTGAGTGGTCAAATCTATTCCATGCATAAGACATCTTTTTCAGCAATCTTTTGAATCTCTCCCATGTAGTGTAGAGGCTCTCATCTTCCTCATTAAGACAATTATTTCTCCTCTTCTCTCATCAAGTGAGAGTCGGAGAATCTCTAGTCATATAAGTTTCCACAACCTTCCCAAGTGTTCATCGATCCCACTAGCAATGAATCAAACCATGTTGCCGCTTACATCTCAAATGAAAATGATAAGAGTTGCATTTGATTACTTCGGTCTCTACCCTATCTAACTTATCAGGTTGCCATCTCATGAATCTTTCCATATACCATTAGGATTTTCGAGGGGTACCTGTGGAATCGTAAGGTTTACCCATAGTAATCAATGTTGGCTTCAGCACAAAATTGTTTGCTTCAATTGCAGGTTGTCTTATCAGAGTATCCTCTTGATAATAGGGCTCAAAGTCCCTCCATAGTATTAGGCCTTTGATTTCTCTCCACTTCTTCTTCTTCTTTTGGAATAGTTTGCAATCTTTCTCTTTGATTTGCCATATTTATGGATTCTGCACTAGTGATTCTTCTCAAATTTTGCAGGGTTCTCTCAATTTCAAAGGTCTGCAGGCAACATATCTCATGAATCGCTCATGGCTTAAATTTTCCAAAATATCAAAATTATATATCTGCTTAGTCTTCAAAAAATATCAGTGGCTTATTCAGCCATCAATGTTAGTCAGCTTTTTGTTGTTTTTTCTAAAATTTCATAAACAAAGAAAAATGTCCGTAAATTAGCATTTCTCTCTTTACCGAATATTGATTTTTAAATTTTCGATCCCCAACAATCCACTGCCAAAACTTCATTTGACTCAATTTTCTGAGATACATCACCGTCTCCTTCACCCAAAGACTATTACTTAATCCCCAATAAAGGCACCAAAAACTTGTTGACCAAAATAGAACTTGTATGCTCATAATAAAAATGGCCTTGTCAATGATTTTATTTAAAAATTTAGTTTGGTCATAATACTGCAAGTCCACAGGTCGTATAAGTAATAAAAGTGGACCTATAAGTCCGGATATCGTTCCCACAAAGATTGAAGAGAATTCAAAGTTCAACTACCCTAACTATTCAAGTTCCACACTATTTGAACTTCCATTTCATAAAATTTAACTTCCAACTAAGAATTTCATTGCCCAAATTTCTACATTTGTAAATAAAGCAAAAAAATAAAACTTATCTAAAACCGGATCAAACTTATTATTGCCGAAGTAGACACTGGATTCACCATTGTAATTATCAATTCTTGCAACATAACGACTTCATTTCATCATGAATCGAATCAATTTTGTCAAAAGAAGTAAGAAGTACTGGATTTCTCCCTTAACCATACATTTCACTAATTAGAGAGTCATGTTCATTTTTGAAATATGTGTCTAACCAATTACTTGTAATCAGATATTCTTTATAAGATCTGGGTATTTTTCTTTTCCAATACTTCATACCCATTTCTTATGATTGTAGATTTCTTGCTTCTAAAGACAGGGCCATTGCCAGATTTCTACAAGACGAATGATGTCCCATTCTTGAGATCTTAAAGAGTTTTCTCTTTCCTTCATTAGATCTAAGCTAACACAGGATCAAGATTATTCCAAGAATGTTAGAAAAATCTCTAATCGATTAAATCGATAGATCTCTCAACTAATTCTCAAACCATGAGCAAAATTGATGATTTATCTAAGCAATCTTCTGTAGCTCATTAGTTCTTCTGCATTATTAGTCTAGCATACCCTAGGTAACGATTATGCTCTAGGAATCTCAAACCCGTGTCACTCAGAGGGCCTCTGGAAATCGTAGCCAAACAAACGGTCCTTAATCGTAAGGGTTGTCAATGTTAAATAATTCACTTCATGAACAACACCATTCAAATAAATTCAAAATTCTCAATCCAATAAATCTCTTTTTAATTATGCAGGGAAGACCATAACTAACATTAGATCTTTCCCACATGAAGTTGTATTTCTAAAATGAATCACAATGAACACTGAAATACTGATAAGGAAATTTCCAATGCAACTGTAATCAACTAAAAGAAATGAATCCAGCTTTTATCTAGACTTCATTAGATTCAAATAGTAATCGGAATTGATCTTCAACACCCATTCAACCAAACTTTGAATAATTCATCGTTTCAAGTCTAGTAAACAAATTCTGAAATCCTACGCCTAAATATAATCTACGAAGAAAAGAAAAAATAAAAGAAAAGGTTAAAATATAATACAAAAGAGTCCTCGCCCCAAATGCTTGCCGACGACCGATCGGGCCTCGCTTCCTCAAATGTTTTCATTTATAGAGCCCATAAGTTCAGTCTTAAATTCGAGGCTACATCAGGATCCCCAAAATTTAGCCCGATTGCATTCTCTCGTCACGACTGAAAGTGTGGTTGGGTGAGTAGAGTTTTAATTCTTATTTGCAGGTCTCTGGCTGCGAAAGATGCAAAGAGGTCTGGTCACACTGCTTCCCCATGCATCCTTCTCAATTCAAGAGTTGGATAGAGTTTTCTCCGTCACGATGTATCTTTCTTTGGTTCTTTAACAACAACTGCCTTGGTATAGTCATCGTTTCATCCATTCATGTCATAATAATCCTACGGTGATTATTGGAATAGTTGTGTTGCGATAGTGACAATTATGTTGCGACATTGTTTCGTAAGTAAATTTTCTTTAAATTTGTGTCACTTAACACCTAGCTTGTTATGTCGCGACAAAATTTTTGTATTCAAACACCGGTGTCGTGGACCCATTTTGTTATGTCGCAACAAGGCCCCTTCCTTTGTGTGGGGAATCTGTCGCACATATAAAAAGTCTCGCCGCGACCTTGTTTATCTCTGTGTTTAGTTTATTTCGTGGTCGCGACCTTAATATCCTCACTACACATCGAAACTTTCT
Source organism: Tetrastigma voinierianum (assembly GCA_016808115.1). Classification (NCBI taxonomy): domain Eukaryota; kingdom Viridiplantae; phylum Streptophyta; class Magnoliopsida; order Vitales; family Vitaceae; genus Tetrastigma; species Tetrastigma voinierianum. Next base: position 274,348 of record JAEQBH010002353.1, on the reverse strand, counting down.
TTAGCTTGGAAGTATGTCGAACATTGAACTCTTTGATGCACCGTGCCGGGCCACTCAAGTCAAGATCACTACGACTTTGCTTTTCGTCGTGACCGTAAACCTTGCGGTCTCGAAATACGCGACATTCATTACCTTGCGTTTACAAAACTTCTTCATACAGTGTCGTGACATAGATAGCCTTGTCATGGTATATATCTTTCTTCCGCTGCATTCTTTCTCGTCTCAACAATTTCCAAGTCACGGCCAATCTGTCATGACAGAGAGATGATTTTTGTCATATGGTCTTCTATTTTCATTATGTCGCAACATAAATCGGAGATTCGTTTATTCTTTCCCCAGATACTCTTTAATTTCTTATCACTACATAAGATACCTTGTCATGGTTGCACTTCGCTCTTCTTTCTGCTTCCAAAGGTCGCTGAGCAGGAGCTTTTATGTTGCGATAAGTCCTTCCTAGTGTTGACATCCAACTGACAAACCTTTTCGTAACATTAACTTCTTTGTCTTAGCTGACTTGTTACATTCTTCCCATGTTCGCCGCGAGCAAGAATCTTCATGCATACCTTTTGGTTCCCTTCTTTATTGCTTCAAATTTTCTCATTTTTGAATTAAAACTCAGAAACATTAAAGTCATGAATAATCCATAATTTTAAGATTAAACATATCTGAATATACTAAAAATAAGCCATAAAAATGGATTAAAAATAGATGAGTTTAAGACTCATCACTTCTTCCCATAATGTGTGTAATAAGGAAGGTTTCTGGCCCTCTCAAGAACCTCCCCGGTGCACTTGCAATTGATGCTTGATGAGCATAAAACTCACTGATTTTTAATCCATTTCTTTCAGTATATTACAACATAATTGTTGATCTATATGCGTAGTCCCGGTAATTTACTTCCAAATTTAACTTTGCGTTAAAAATATAAAGTGTTTTCTAAAATCCCAAAGAAACTAGAAGAATTCAAATTTAAAAAAACAAAGGAAGTTGCAACTTGAAAATCAATGCGACAAGGAGCTCACTTGTTCAATTCATTTTCAGTCACAACATAACCAAGACTAAAGGAATGAGGTCATGCATCAAGAAAATGTGGTTGAGATGAAAGAAATTATTCTAGAAACTGAGGTCTTAACGCCTAATCTACAGGTCGCGACTCGAGTCACATGAAGCCAAAGGAAGTTGTTCTATAGAGAAATGAGGTTACAAACTAGTGCTTCAATGGAAACTTTATTATAGGTCATCAGCAAGGATGTATTTTAGGTCACGACATGGAATCGAAGCTGAGTCACAAATAAGGATATCCGAGGTTGCAACTACAAGAGTTGGAGAATAAAAAATGATAGTCGCGAAACCCACATTGAGAGGTCGCGACAGAAACTCCGGCGCCGAGCTGTCAAGTCCGGGGTTAGGGAAATTGAAGTTGCAACCACTTTGTTATTCAAGAACCTCAGCGAGGCTGTCGCGACAAATCATCGAGGTCGCCACCGAATACACACCGAGCATCAAATATCCGGCCCAATTACGCTTAAAGAAATTCCGAGACAACTCCGCAACTGCAAAGGAGTAAATTCGAGGTCGCGAACGTTACATTGAGTCACGACCGCTTAAAGGCAAGGTCACGTGCGCCAGACCAATTCACAGGTCGATATAAATTCAATGCATCAAAGCAAAGACCAAAAGGAGGTCGCACCAAAAGAAAGCCACTCGAGGTAAGATAGTAGAAATAAACGTGGTCGCGAATCCTAAAACCGAGTCACGGCGCAGCAAGGAAAGGAAGCCCCCGACTCGTAACTAAAGCAGACAACTAAAAGGAGGTCATGTTCCAAAACTCAAATCGTGACTCAAAATTGCAATAGAAGAGAACGACAACGAGGTTGCGACAGAGACTTCAAGGTCACACATCAATTCTTGAGAACAATCGAGCCAAAGAGGTCTAATACAACTGAGGTCAATTAATTAACTAACAAAGCTTCAGAAACTGGTAGGTAACCTAAAGAAACTCATCAATTTGAATCTGGAACAGATAAAGGAATCCGTAAATGAACGTCAACCCGAGGTTTAATTCCACCCAGCTAGTGGATCGCTTTCTTTATGAATCGCACCGAGTTTTTTTTTGGTTCCCACCCCTTTGACAACATAAACAGACAAGTTAAAGTAGCTTCCGCTCTTCACTACCCGCAAAAAGAAAGAAGAGGAACTCAAAATATGATGTATACTTTAGAAAGATAATTTTCTTTCTTATTTTATTTTTATTGCTCTTTCTTAAATTCCTTTCTGATCCGAATCAGAATCGCGTAAACGATTGAGTCGATTTTTATTTCATATTTTCTTCTTAAAATTACTATCGAAATCTTAAAATCTGCATAAAATTTCCTAATTCATTTCTTTCTCGGGCTTAATCGCATTATGATGTACTTGATCGATGCTCCATTGTTAATGGTGATTTAGTACTGGGGAAGCGCAAATTAAATCAGATGTTGGGAATACTATCAATAAATCATCAGCTTCCTAAAGTTCATTTTGATAAATCCTCCATTCAGCCATAATCAAGTCGGAGAAAAGATTTAACAATATAAATAATCGTGAGAGTCTAATTTCAATCTAGCGGAGTTCCACTCAGGTTAGCCGAGATCTAATCAAGGGAGCGAAGAACCAATGCATCTACAAAAGCTGATGAGCCACTAATTTAAGTGGTAGATTTTTTTTTGCAAAAAAATCCTGAGAAGGCAAGCAAAAGGTCTTCAAATATCGCTAAACGTATACAATACGAGAAAAGAATACCCAAGATTCGTAAGATCATAAATACAAGTAGGGAATCGTTCGATCTGACTTGAGAGAAGCAAGGGGTTCTAATCGTTGAATATAGAAATCCAAACGCAACATTTAGCAATCTTAGACAAACTGCATCCATAAATAAAATGTGAAATAACGCACTTCTGCAGGTGAATTGACTGCTTCATTGTAATTTGTTGATAGTTTTTGTTTCTCACGTATAATGCATTCGTCCAAGATTTTGTTCTTTATATTTTTGGTTGTTTTCTATGTTATTTACTGATATGGCCATAGTTCAGACTTTATTTTCTAGATAAAATCTCCACTATATTAGTTCTAGTCCAAATATGATAGAACTCAGAATCGTAGCTTGATTTTGAATTTTTATTATTATTCGTGAGAATTTATTACTCCGGATTCTGTTATCTGATTTTTACTACTAGATGACTGTACCTGCAAAGGTCATGACTGCACTCCATTTTTTAAAAATCCCTCGAACACCAATAGAAATATTTATTTGCATTACAAAGCAGTTTATCAAAGTGACATGGCTCCAAGAGAAGTGTGGTACTTTCAGAATCATATATGAATTTGAGGGCTTTTTAGTCTATATGAAAAAGGCAGTTCAAATGTTCGAGAATAGTCTACCATCTTTAGTGTCCGAAGCTGGGCCTTGAGTCAGAAATGACTTGTTAGAACCCCCGTGGTTCTCCTCGAACTTACTGTGTTGATATAGAGCTTGACTGACCGGGATTTTTCACCGTTTCTTTCTTTTCTTCATTCCTCTTCGACTTTCAACATTTGCAGGACATGTCACACTTTATAACTCGCGAAAAACTCTGTGATATGGTCTCGAATATTGTCATTGCGACCATCTTTAAACTTGTGGCATTTCTCTTCCTTAGTCACTAGCATCTCGGGAGCATACTTGCTTAACCGGGTGAATTCTCTCCTGATACAGCCACAATCATCCTGGTTTTTGTTTCACCATGAAAACTCGTCCTCATATTTCAAATAAATAATGACTCCACATATTGTTTCCGACTCCGCCAGAAAGAACCCCATCTAACACTCCTTCTGGTGTAGTCCTAAATACTTCAAACCCACCACTTATAAAGCCATCCTCAGTATGAGGTCAGATACTCTAAATTCTCCTTCGTGTGCAATGCCTTTTGCCAAACATTCTTCACTTCTTCTGCCAATTTTCGCCATCGAGCGCCATCATCTTTCTCTCCGCGAAATCCATGGCTTCATTACTTTCCAATCTCTATGGCTGACCGCTGAGAAACAACTGCATCTAGTTGTGCCGCTCTTTGCAGAGCTTGAGCTATCTGTTGGAGGATATCCATGCTGACTTCCCCGCCGGCTTCGACCTTGCTCGCGAACTGATCGATATGGGACACCGCCCACCTTCCACACTAGTAGGGCCATTCGGGCCACTTCCAGTCACTCGACCCTACGGGGTCCTAAACCACATCCATGCTACCCATTAAGACCGACACAAGATCGCAGAGAGATCCGAGTTACGTCATCCTTCAAATGCAAATGCAATGCATGTCACATACAATTTCAAAAATCATTTTATGTAGAATCAGATAAACTTCGGGACTCGATACCACTAAACGCGACACAAAAAACGACCACCGTAATTCGACCCAACCCGAGGCCGAACCCGGACAGTGGATGCTAGCCCTCACTTTTTTTTTCTTTTGAATCATTTCGAAAAACTAAATACAATCAATTTTCCAAACACATTTCAAATACTCACCTAAAGATATATACGTAAATACCACTTAACATGCGGCCTATCATTCATCACAAAACTCTTTTCATTAAATGCATTTCACGCTCCATTTTCAATAATTTCCACCTTATACACAAGATTATTAAATAAGTTCAATATCCAAATATTTACAAAACATAATCGTAGCTCAATTTTCATAATAAATACCAGACAAAATGAGCCTAATAATTCCCAATGCATTTAATGCGACGTACCTTTACTTATCCTCCTTGTAATTCTTGACGATGACTCGATTCATCATGCCCACGCTTACACCGCTCACTGCGCATCATACACGATAAAGTGTTCGCGCCAAGATTTTCACGCTAGAGGTTTTATATAAGATCATTCATTTCCCACTTAAGCAACCACGCAATTTTTCTAGAACTACGCTAATCTTTGAACGATCAGTCTTAAATACAATACATATTCATTTCATATAATATTCATTTACTCGCTCATCGATCATTCAAAATATACACTTCATACGCACAAATCATTCAAAACACAACTGATGATTTCACAAATATTCTTATAATGTCACTTATAAACGACTTAGTCAATGCCAGCCGCATAAAGAGAATCCAATCATCTGCACCTGGCCCGCTGGGTCAGCAGCCTGTGATAAAAAAGTTTTATAACACAGCATAGCTTCCGCCTCACTGGGTTGGACGTGTTTATTAAAATCATTTTAGCGAACACTATCGATATCACTTCGCCAGCCACGACCTGGAGCTGACACTACATTCATGCTCATTCACAAGATCAAGTATTGAATTCTTATTTGTGATAAATTAATATATCCTTAACTGAATATTACTTATAACATTATATTAAGCAAGATTAAAATCAATCGTAGAATTTACAATAAGGTACATACATTTATACTAACAAGACATTTAAAACTTAGCGTAATTTCATACGACAATCATTTCACAATCAATTTTCTCAAATCACTTAAAATAAATCAATACGCATGACAAATCATTTTAATAATCAGACAAATAATTTGATACTTGAAATAAGAAGAAAGAATAAAGAATGAACCAAAAGGTCGTTTAAGCCCAATTCCTGCTCCCTCGAATCTTGACTTCAATTTGGGTTTTCCTCATCGCACAGCTGCCAGCCCCCCAAAAAGCAGTCCAGTTATTCTGTCCAGCCTCCAGAATACTTTCGTGGACGTCGAATGCCTCTGACGTGCGAAAATCGAGTGATCTCGCTTTGTCTGGAAGTTTCTATACGAGATACATCACACAGTAATATAACCTATCCCAGTGTCGCGCGTCTGATATGGATAAAGCGGCCTCTTGGACCCATCTGACCAATATCCATCATCATACATCCCAACATATATCGGGTTTCCAAGAGTTAAATCATTTTGCTCTTGTCTGGCGTATATTAAAATACCAGATTCTAATACATGTGAGCATCGGAAAGAGCCTCAAAGCCAGCGCTCTGGAAGCTTTCTTCAAATCTTAGCTCTAAGGCGAATGAAAATGCCGCCGTCTTGTTCACTTGTCTGCAGAAAAATATGTTTCGCCGACTGAGGGGTGGTATCTTCCGATGGTGGAATTGCAAGTGGAATTTCTTTCTCATTTGAATGCGTATCACGATCTTCAAAATAATAACGCGTTATTGATATGAGTCCTGCTTGAATGTCTAAGCTAACTCATTTCATTATAAAATCATTCCGCGACCTCTCCGCTTCTGTACGCGAAATAGGGTTCAAACAAATATTTGTTATAATGTACCTGGGTCGATGTCAACGTGCGGGACTCTGATCAAATGTCCGGCTGATAACATGTGATTCTTCAAAATTTCTGTTGATGCAGTGACGTCTTCGAACATGACACCGCTGGTGTTCTGTGTATTGTTTTTAGACAACCCTCAAGAGATATTTTGCATTCGCTCGTCTACCCTTGAAAGCAGTTACTCTTGAGCTACGCCATCTGTTCGCTCTATCTCTCTAGGGTGCCCCGGTGCATATAATGCATTATGATCATCATTGTACTTCATCTCTTTCTGTCTGAAATATATGCCGTCACGTATATTCGCGTGTTCATCATGTGATACGTATGCATTGTAATTCGCGATTCATTCACAGCCAAAAATTCATTAAACCCGAATTTGGGTTATAAACAGCGAAACGGTCGATTGTCATTTCAATAAACAATATTTTGCAAAAGTATTTTGTGATCATTTGTTCGAACCAATAAAACCTAAGTTCTTTGTTTCTTCAACCTGATTTATCGTTTCACTTGGTGAGCAGGGGTTTCCATGATTTAAGGCCTCAGGCTCAAAGCCGATACATGATTTATTGAACAATTCATCATGTTTTTTAACCCGATGATCTATTATGAGTTCACGAGTACAACTCGTTTTGGTTTTTAAAGAATTATGGTCGGTCGAGTTTGGGACGATCAGTGGCAATTGAGGCTCGACCCAGCGGCTGTTGCATGGTACTTAAACGAAGAATAAAACATAAGTAGGGAGAAACCCCTATCTCTCGCAGTTTGAGGAAACTCCTAAATGCGAATGCGCAGTGGCCACTCTCGCGTAGATGGGTTCTCCTTAACTGTCCAGAAGGCATCGACGGTCGGATCGTCAAGTATTTCTAGGAAGAAGTTGCTCATACTCTCTCTAAATTCTAATCAAATCGACTCTTTGCACCAAAATCCCTTCCCTTTTTTTCTCTTCTTTTCATTTGGAGAAGACAAGTCACTATTATTTTGTCTTATTGACTTAAACAATCGAAAATGTTTATTATGTCCCTTTATTTACGATTTGACATTATTGTATCACCGGCCAAATCCCATTTAAAAGTGGGTTTACTGCTATAAAGCATGTGCGGCGATGCATGTTATATGAAACTTCTGTTAGCGTCGAAAAATGTCGTTTCTTACGTGGCCGAGCCGCGATGCCTGCGTAAAAAGCGTGTCAACTCCAATGCCGAATTCTACGAAATTTTCTGTGCTAGCTAGATTTATGACGATTGCGGCGGTCTTAATCAGTTTTAATTAAATGCGGATCACAGAGAGAATAATTTTGAATTTACTAGCGAAATCACTATTTTGTAACCAAAATTACGATTTTGTCATTTTTTCCAGAAGTGGAATTTCTGGTCTTATCGCCAACCCACTAATCCATCACGAAGACAGAGAACAATATCGGTTGGCCTATTTAAGTGTCTAGTTAGGGTTGTTTTCTGACACACGCTTCACTTGTAAATTTTTTTACGGAACAAAATGAGCCATATTTTTGACTTCCCTTCAAGTCCATTGTTCTTCTATAAATCTATTTTATTCAAAAATCGAAATCATTCAATTCGGAGCACCGAAGCTCCTGATATGTCCTAAACATCCGGGACTATTCTATTTTCAACATAGAACCAGAATTTGCCCAAAACAGGGCTCTCTTGAGACGAATTTCTAGGTCTAATGAGGTTCAAATTTGAATATACTTATTTCAGAAAATTTGTTACTCCCCAAATTACAGTTTATCGAATTTGAATCCCTTTCGATTTGAATGAGTGAGGCTTCGACTTATGACTAAATCTCAAGCGTTAGAAACACAGCGTATCAGGCGAACCATAATTGACTTGAAAACGGGAGCCTCGCAATGGCAATTTTTTAAGATTACAATAAGTCCCGAATTTGGATACACTTATTTAAGGAGATTTGTTTTCTTAGTACAGTTCTGTAAATTTGAATAAGCTTCGATTTGGATAAGTGATGTCGAGTTATGGCTAAAATAAAAACATGGGTTTTGGAAAATTTTAATGACATCTCCTAAAACCCGACATTTCTTTTATCTGAAAATTCCTCGCCTTACGTCAAAGCAATGGCATTATAACATAATTTAAACTATTTTAAAAAATGAAATAAACCAATCAACATCCTTTTATACCAACTTAGGGTTCTTTCTAGGCTCCAAACACAACATTAAGGAAGTTAGGGTTTGATTTCTTCACGCTAAATATTTGATTCTTCAACACCCGATCTTCCTTCTTCTTCTTGATCGCCTTAATCGCTTGATTTCATGGAGCAAAGGCCACTAATCTTCCTCCCTCTCTCACAATTGAAAAAGCCCTAGCATTTTATCTCCCCTTCTATTGCCAAATGTGCAAAATGCCTCTCAAAGACCAATATTTGGTCTTTAATCAAAATTTTGCACTAAGCCTTGTTTGGCTAGCCCACAAATTCATATTTTCTCAATTTTGCATTTTTAAGGCTTCATTTCACTTTCATTTTCAATATACTTGATCGCATTTTCATTTTGGCATTTACACTTCTCATTTATGACCTTGGGTCTTCATTTGACATTTTTACCAAATTTATCCGACTCCTGTATAATTTTCGAGTTTGTATCATTTTTCGTTTTTAGCAATTTAAACGCCGAAAAAATACAATTTAATTTATTTTATACCCTAAACATGTTATAAAAATGTTAGGGTATTTTCAGGGCGTTACAAGGCGGATGGGAGTTGGCGCATGTTCATTGATTATCAAGCTCTCAACAAAGATACCATCAAAGAAGTTTCTCATTCCTAACATAGATAAGCTATTGGATGAGCTTAATGGTGCAGAGTTGTTTTCTAAACTTAACTTGCGGTCAGGCTACCATCAAATCAGGATGAAGACTGAAGATGTGCCAAAAACTACCTTTTGTACACATGAGGGGCATTATGAGTTTTTAGTGATGCTTTTTGGGCCACCAATGCTCCCTCCACCTTTCAAAGATTGATGAATGGGATATTCAAGCCATACCTCAGGAAATTTGTTCTAGTTTATTTATTTTTTATGACATAGTTGTGTACATTAAATCTATTGAAGAACATGCAGGACATCTCAAAGTTGCCTTAGAAATATAAGGCAACATCAACTGTATATTAAGACCTCAAAATGTGTTTTTGGTTGCCAAGAAGTGGGGTATTTGGGCCATGTTATCTCCAAAGAAGGATTCAAAGCATATCCATTAAAGATTACAGTAGTGGTGGAGTGACATGAACCTTAGAATCCTAAGACTAAGGGGATTTTTGGGATTAATAGGTTATTACAGGAAGTTTGTAAAGGGGTATGGAGTGAGGAGGATACCCAAGCATTTTCAACATTGAAGGCAGCCATGGTGACCCCTCCTATGCTTACTTTACCGGACTTTTCCAAAATGTTTGTGGTAGAACGTGATGCTTTTGGAAATGGGTTGGGAATTGTTTTAATGCAAGAAGGAAGGCCAATAGCTTATTTAAGTCAAGCATTAAAAGGTAAAAAGTTGTTCTTATCCACCTATGAAAAGGAATTTTTGGCTCTTGTGTTAGTAGTTAAAAAATATAGACATTATCTGCCGAGGCACAAATTTAAAGTAAGGACGGACCAACAAGCTTTGAAACACCTTTTAGTGCAAAAGGTTGGAACACCTTTTCAACAAAAATGGATAACAAAGCTGTTAGGCTTTGATTTATGTATGGAATATCGCAGTGGCAGATGAAATAAGGCAACAAACGCTATCTCCAGGTTACCAGACCAGGGGAACAATTCAGAACCAGAGGAGAACATGATTAACTATGGAGAAGCCAAAGCCACCAGCATGATTACCGTCAATTGGTGGGAGGGGCTCCATCAAATATATCACTAGGATCCTTAGTTGCAACAGTTACTCAACCACTACCATCAAGGTAATCTTGACCCTCTCAAGTACCAACTTAGGGGAGGGTTCTTGTTATATAAAGGGAGGCTACACTTGGGAACCTTAAAGGAGCAGTAGGAGCAAGTCATGCAGCAATTCCATAGCAGCCCCATGGGAGGACATACTGGTTCATAGAAGACTTACTCCATGATCAAGAAGGAATTCTTTTGGCATGGCATGTGAAAAGACATCAGAAAATTCATTAGAGAATATGAGGTATGCCAAAGAAACAAAATAGAAAACCTCAAACTAGTAAGGGCTTTGCAGTCTTTGCCAATACCAAGTAAAGTATGGGGGGATATTAACATGGAATTCATAGAGGGACTACCTTTTTCCAAGGGATACAAAGTAATCTTGGTGATAGTAAACATGTTAATAGGGTTGGCAACGAGGCAAGTTTGGGACGGGTCACCCATATTCCATTCCCGTCCCAAAATTTATACTTCTTTCTCATACCCGTCTCGAACCCGAGACGAGGTGGGATCTCAAATCCCATACCCGCTGTGTGATCATCTCTTAAATCCCATCCCCGCCTCGTCCCAAACCTGATTAAGGAGGTTTTCACGAAAAAATAAATTATTTCACTTTTTTGCTTCTTCCAACCCAAATAGCAGCGAGAATTTTTCATACAACCCAAATTGAATCGATAAATTTTCATGGAAAAAAAAAATTATTTCACTGTATATTTTTTACAACCCAAACTGCAATGAGAAAAAGATTTCAATTCCCTACAAACTGCTTCAAAATGTAGTTAAAAAAATCATTAAAAAAACTAATTTTTCTTCTCCAACAATACCCAAGAATCACATTGTAAATGGCATTCAAAGCTGAAAAGAAATGTGATTTTTGAGAAAAAAAAAAAAGGGTATAAACTAAACAACTACAAATCAAGCATATACATAATCGAAACATAAAAAAAATATCATTTGAACAAATCAAACCCATATACAATTTTAGTCGTTGAAAAAATCAACAAATATTACTTGATAAAAATCATATAAAATATCCTATGAAGAACACTTGCTGAATAAAAAAGAAAAAGAGATTCTTTGCCCATAATGTAGATCAGGAATGCAGAGAAAGAAGCACTCACCCCTTGGTTCAATATTGTGCACAGTGACGAAAAATATATGGTACCATAACAGATGGGTTACCCAAAAACCCAAAATATAATATTCTCTAAGGCTTATGTTTCTTGAATCAAAGAAAGAAAAAAAAAAGAAAAAGAAAAATATAAAAGAAGAAACCTTATTAAGAGGTTGAAGAAGACCTGATCTGAGATGGGGGAAGAACACAGTTAGAGAGAGAAACGACAGAGAGACGAGTTGATCTTAGATGAAGAGGTTAAGAGAATAGAGGAAGAACAAAGAGAGAAACAACGAAGAGAAGAGAATGAGGGAATAAAAGAGGAAGAAAACGGAGAGAAAGAGAAACAATTGAGAAAAATGGGGAAGATCAGGGAGACGACAGAGAGGAGAATGGGGAAGAAGAGAGAGAGAGAGAGGAAATAATGAACCCTAATCTCATAAATATGTTTTTATATCTAAAGGGTAAAATGGTAAACTAATATCCATGGTGGGGTGGGATAAATTCATGTAAACCTTACCTCGTCCCAAACCCGATACGGGTTTTCCTTATAAATCCCATCCCTGACCCATTCCCAATTAATGACTCCCCAAACCCGTCCTATTAGGGGTAGGGCTGGGTGGGTACCCGAAAAAAAACGAGTTGACTGCCATCCCTACATGTTAAGCAAGTACAATCATTTCATACCGATGACACATCCATATACAACAACAACAATAGCAAAGGCATTTATGGAAAACATATTCCAATTGCATGGCATACCACAAAGCATAGTTAGTGATCGAGATGCAATATTCACAAGCAGCTTTTGGAAGGAAACCTTCCATTTAAGTGGAACCAAGTTGCTAATGAGCTCGACATATCACCCTCAAAAGGACGGGTAGACAGAGGTAATGAACAAGTAGTTAGAAGGGTACCTCAGATGCTTCACCAATGATAGATGTTAGCGATTTTTTCGCAAGTGCACAGGTCGTATAAGTAATACAGTGGACTAACAAGTCCAAATATCGATCCCACATGGAAAGTGTGGTTTTAGCGAGGATTGAGTGCCCCCGGATACTCGAGAATTTCACTATTTGAGCATAAGGGTGATTTGGAGTGTTGATTATCTAAAATAAAACAAAAGAAATCCAAAATTTATTTTCAAAGATTCACAAGCAAATGGGTTGATTTTAGAGAAAAACTGTAGGGAAGGAAACTAGGGTTGATTGTATCCATTGATGCAATTATGATTTATATTCACGAAGTCTGGTTAGATAGGAAACGCCACTTGTGTTTGTCAATGAGCGGTATGAGGTTGGCCGGCTTTCATGTCTCTCTCGGTTTCTTACACCCTACAGCGACGCTGACTCGGCGTAGGGTGTCAGTGAGGGGTCATTTTTTCCCACGATATAAACTTTAAATTTGGATTAAATTCGTATAATGTTAAACATTTAAACTTGCATTATATTATGTAGCGACGATTCCTGAAATATATATCTGTTTTCCGTATATGGAAATGTTCGATATTCTGATATTTACGTTCTTTCTGAGAATTTAAATATACAAAATGAGCTAAAGGTCTTCCAGGTGGGCACACATGGATGCGTGGCTTTTGGTATTGATGTGGATTGCCCGATTATACGGTTTCTCTTTTGTCACACTCTGATTGAACCTTTGGAGTGCTAAGCTTTACGCTTAGTGGGAATACACTTCTATACAAATGCATATAACACATATAACATTTACAGATTCTTATCATTTTTCATATATATATACTTTTCATTACCAGTTTCATTTCTTATCATCTTCTATATACTTTTCATGTCATCTTGTACTTTACTTCTTGTTCTTGTAATTGTGTACTATCATCGCATACTTGATCTTATCTTTACCAATATCGTGTCGTATATTCTTTTACATTCGTTTGCATATCACTGTCGTTTAACATGTTTCATGTGCGCATAAACCTTAAGTAGATACGGAAAACTATATAAAGGGCGAAGTAGCTGTGCTGCTTGTCTTAACAGTGAATTACATAAGAGGCGAAAACGGCTGATATCGTTATGCGTGACAATGACCATCTATAAGGGCAGAAGGTCTTTGTGGTGACCCTTTTCGAGGGCCGCGTGTCAAGCGGGATCTATCTCATCGACAACGAGGACTCGATATCGAGAACTTGTATCTTTGCCGGACTTGTTTTTCCCTAATAGGCATGCCCATCCCATCCCTCTACCGGGTTCTAGCCGAACCAATCCCGATATGTATTTTATGTTCGGTATATCACCTCGTATTCAGAATAATTATTGTCATTCGGTAATCGTATGATATATATATATATATATATATATATACAATGAGTTATTCATATCTTTCATTTTTCGTATCGTTATATGAATAAATAACTATGCTTACCATGTATGCTTATGAGCTATTTATGAATTCATAATAGGCGTTCATAATATGAATAACTATGGTTACCTGTAGTTCCTACTGTTTTTCATGTTTTCTGGGACTAATATGAGTTCCAATTTTATCAATTTGTCTATGGATGAATTCTTGACTCAATGGGCTTCAGCCAGGTCAAAGAGCATGGTCGAGTTCGGGACGAAGGAGTTATGACCTTCAGGATTGGAGGTCATGCGTGGGGACACCAGACGAGCTGACCTGACCTCGAGTAGCTTCGGTCCTGACACCTCAGTCTGACACCTCTTTATCCCTCCTTAGGCATATGAATATGCTTGGCTTCGATGGGCTTTTAAGTAGAGTCGAAAACGCCTTGAATCGAGTTCGGACCCGAAGGAGTTATGACGCCCCAGAGTTGGAGGTCATACGTAGGGACAACCAGACGAGCTGACCTGACCTCAGTAAACTCGGTCTGACACCTCGGTTTGACACCTGATATCCTCCTAAGGCATATGAATAGATTCTTGACTCAATGGGCTTTCCATAGAGTCCAAGAACACCCTAAACGGAGTTCGGACGAAGAAGTTATGACCTTCCGAAGTTGGAGGTCATACGTAGTCAAATCTACAGGCGGCCGGCGGCGACACGGACGAGCTCGATCTATCACCTCAGTCTGACATCTAATAGTCTTCCTCGGGCATATGGATGGATTCTTGACTCAATGGGCTTTTTTTCCATAGGAGTCCCGGGAACACACCAACGAGGTTCGTCTGAAGAAGTTATGACCATCCAGTTGGGGTCATCGTTGTCAAATCTTGATGGGCTGACTGGCCCCGGGACGAGATGAGGCTGTTTACGGGACGAGGTCTGGCCGACCTGACCCGCATGGTCTGGCCGACTCTCTTTGGATGAATCTCTTGACTCTTGCGTGAGGTATCTTGGCATACATGGGCTATTATCTCACCTATTAGGCTTGTTCAAAGTAAAAGAAATAACTTGAGTACACGAGGTCTAGTGAGAAATTAGCTTACAAAATCAAGTTCGTGATGTGGAGTGCAGATTTACCAGAAGGACTTACTGCCAAATTCTCTTTATTTCGACCTGAAAACCTGTTCTAAGGTCCGACTAGTTGACTCGGCCCAGACGAAGCGACCGGCCCAGATAAATTTGAGGCGGCGCCGGTAAAGATATGGCAATTACCTGAGGTCAATCGAGAAATTCAAAATCCAACATCAAGTTCATTGATGTCTACAATTACTAGAAGGACTCACTTCCAAATTCCCTTTATTTCTTATCCAAAAAGAAGTTCTGAGTCGGTAGTACTTAGGATCAAAAATACAGAGCTACTTGGTTCCTAATTGCACAGCCCTCTCCCCAACTCTGACTATAGGGCCTTAGAACTTTTCTCCAACTCAACCCTACACGAAATGAGTTTAGGAGTTCCCGAACCCAAACCGTACACACAAGATGAGAGGGTTAATGCATGTATACAAACATGCAAGCCCGAAACTAGACTTCCATACTCCCATAGTTTCCATACAAAACTATACTCAAATTCCATACCAATACTCATAGTTCCATACAACCCAAGACATGTATCCATACCCGTGATCTTCTTCTTCTTCTTCTTCTTCTTCCTTTCTTCTCTCTTCTCTCTTATCCGTGTTTGCTCTCCCTTTTCTCCCGAGGCCAAAAATGAGATATTTATTTTGGTGCTATCGCTATTGATCTTATTGAATTTTATTTGGCTTTGGTCGCCAAAATTTCTTACAATATTTACCAAATCAATTTTATGATATTTTTCTGATAGCCTCAGCGAATCTTCTTTATTATTCGTAATTTAACTTATGCATATTCCTACTTTTGTTTTTATCTTTATTTTATTCCGAAAAAATATACTGTTACTTTTATTATACCCTAAACATGTTAATAAACCATTAGGGTATAATTTGGGGTGTTACACACTCCCTATTCTCCTTTATGTTCATCTAGGTCATAAAATGTAATACTTTTAAAAGGCAATACTTTCCTTGGGAATCCTATTAGTTACCTTTCGGTCCATACGATAAGATTGCTTGGATATTTTCAAATCGATTACCTCTCGGTCCATAAGATCCTCACATAATGTTGAGATGGTGATTCCACCCCGATAAAATCCATTTAGTACTAGACATTCCGAATTTCCTAAACTTCTTTGACTAGGTTAGGTTGATTTTGTCAATTGAGACACATTTGAGGGTAAAGATCAAGGCCTAAGGGTATACTTCCAGTTGTCACTATAGAAACCCTTTGTGCATTACGTTTTAAATTCACTTCCCAACATAAATCAATTAGGCAAAACCATAATAATCCAACTAACTACACCAACTAACATCAACACAAGAATAAATTCACAAAATCATTCTAAAAAGTATATAAATCAAACATTAACTTCAACAATCAACCCTAGAGGATGTTTAACCACTCATTACAACCCCTAAATCCATCAAAATCATGTTTATTACAACAATAATAGAGAAGGAAATGAGAAAAAGAGTAAAGTTTAGAGGTACAAAACAAATTGAAGATGGAAAACTTCTTAAAACTTTTCTCCAAGGTTGTAGGAGGTCCTTTAGCAGCTGGATATTCAATATCAACTCAAAATCCAAAGTAAAATAAAAGAAAATCAAAACCCTAGGTTGATTATAGCTTAGGATGAGAGAATGTAAAACTCAAGTAAATTTGAATTTTTCCAAAAAATGGAAAAACAGTAAATTGCCACTACGGTACAGGCTACAGACATGAAATTTTCTAAATATTGGATGATGAAAAGGACCTCACCATTGGATTCGTCTCGCGAAATCTAGTTACCCAGACGAATATCGTTGAATTCCGAGATAGTTGGATTTTTCACGATTTTTGGGGTGACGGGTGTTTGGTAGACCCCAAAAACGGGATTTTTGAGAAAAATCTTGAAAGTGAAAAATAAATTAAGTAAGGTTCGTTTTAAAATAAATTGAAGTCGAGACGAAGTAAAATGTTTCGGGGCATAAACAAACCTGAATAAGTTATGGACACGTGGCGCGACATAGGTTAAGTAATTAAAAGGTCAAATAAGGTTAAAATTAGATTTTTGGTCAGAAAATAACACATTTTTCTGATGGATAAACTGTAGAGAGAAAGAGGGAGAGAAAATGAGAAGCCAAAGACTTCTC
This sequence comes from Tetrastigma voinierianum, assembly GCA_016808115.1. Lineage (NCBI taxonomy): Eukaryota > Viridiplantae > Streptophyta > Magnoliopsida > Vitales > Vitaceae > Tetrastigma > Tetrastigma voinierianum. The sequence goes on along the minus strand of JAEQBH010002353.1, from coordinate 257,446 downwards.
GACCACTGAGTTCCATATCTGACCACGCTGAAGATGGTCACCTGTCATCATGATACTGATAACGCAGGGATTTCACCAAAGCATCCAAAGGAGATTTCGTAAATCAAAATTTTTGGGATTAGGAGGTGTTCTTAAGACCTCCTTCAGTTCTACTACACTCCAAGAGGTATGGATTATTTCTACTTTGGTTTATTTCCACCTTAAAGGCTGTTTTGGTTATATTTCCACTCTTAGGAGCCGTTTGATTCTATTTTTTGCCCTAAGGGGCTACTTGGTATGGATTAAAACAACTTTAATTGCCGTTTTGTGGCCCGTATGTGGTCAGTTTTGTGTATTGATTTGTAGTTGTATGTAATATGTCCCCAAATTGTTTAGGGACAATTTGGATTAAAAAGAATTATCCCGATCACACTGATTCCCTAAGGATGTTTCAATCTATTTTAAAACGACTTTAATTTCCGTTTTGCAGCTGGTTTTGTGTGTTGATTCGTGGTTGTGTGTAATATGTCCCAAAAAGTGTTTAGGGGCTGTTTGGATTGAAAATAATAATCCCGGGATCAAGTAAGGGCCCGTTAATTCCTGCGGTGGCTCGCTTAAAGGTCATTTCGACTAATTTGTGGCCAATCAAGAGCCAAGCCAGCCGCCAGGGCTGTTTTTGTGAGAATTATATATACCACAATTGGCCTAAGAGTGAAGGGTATTGTTACTTGATTGGTAATAACATGCTTGATAATTATTGGGTGATGAATGTCGATATATGTATACTTATAAGTTGACATTGAAATGAATGGTTGTTTTGGAAATTATATACATGTAATATAATTGTCCATGATACATGGTTAAATGTATGAGATAAATTATCCATATGACATTCATTACATATATGGCATAACATTGACATGCAATGGTACACTACATTGCATATGCACGGTAACATCGCATTTCATGGGTGTGAGTGCATGGTTGAGATCAATACCACAAAGGGTGATTGATGGGCTCAGTACCATTGGACGAAGTCCAACAGAAATGACCGTTGAGTTTAAATGAAAAACTATGTCGTGGTAATAGCAAGAAGGGCTAGATACTCCTCGAGTGAAAGACTGTGACTAATTCGCATACTCCAATCTATGGAAAGTCCAAAAAAGGGTTGGAAGGCATGTATTACAGAAGACCCCGAAAATTCGCTGCCCACAAAAGACATATGGTTTTATAAATGAAATGATCATTTGAGGTGTAACATCAAAAAAGTTTTTGGTTTATAAACAAACGATTTTTGTTTGAAAATGATCATTGGATGTAATCATAAATGATGGATTTTATCACACATCGTGTCAGACAAGGCGTGGGTAGGAGTCAGAAGACTCGGTGATGGGAGTCGATAAGGACTGGGTTATGGTGCATGAGTGAGTCTCATCTCATTTCATAGCATGACATGTAGAATTCCAACCTAAGATTGCATATCTTGCTTGGAATTGTGATGTGAATGTGAAAATTGTTATGTAAAGATTGCACAAGGCATTCAGGCAGGGGGAGTGAACTTTGCAGGAATTACTGGCGTGACTCCACCCTATGGACAACATTTTCGTGTGGACAAGTGTCGATGGGCGGCTCTCATCCAAGGCCACGAGAGTGAAGAAAGTCGGCTTGTCACTTTGTGATTATTTTTGTAAAAATTTTGGAGTAAATCCATTTGGTATGTATTAATGTGTAAATAAGTGGAATTGAACTCATGTGTATATTTTAATATAGTCTTGCATAAGCTTACATGAACGTATAATGGACCTGTGTCAATATTTACTCATAAATGGACTCCTATGGCAAATATTATATATATGAGAGCCCTGAATGGGTCATGTTATTGTATAATTGTACAGGTTGGGTTTTGGATAGAGCTCCCCGTACAAAGAAGACTTTGTCCGATTTTTTGTTAGATTATGGATTCTGGCAAATGAGACACACCAATGTGGTATCAAGTTACACGATATTCACAGGCTTATATGGGTTGATGGGTGATTAAAGGACCTCCGGATTTTGGGGCGTCATAGAGAAACCCTTGAATGTGTGTTCTCCCACCAAAGTGGAACTCTAATAAAGTCTAAAAAACATGTATTTATAGTGTCTAGGTAAATGGGCCTTTAAAAGGGCCTCAAATGCGAATATTGCTGCTCCAGCCCTTCGTCCTTTGCCTTAGCGAACCATAATGTATCAACAATTCAGATTTGACTTTTCGACTTCAAACAATCATAACTCTCTCATCTTACCTCCAAATGCAATAATTTTTGTCTCTATAGAAAGCTAAGAGAGAGTAGAATCTATCCATATCAAGCTTAGAGTCATTGGAGGCCATTAGATAGACTGAAAATACACAAATTTTGAGGGTTGCTGCATTTGGTGTTTTGGAGAATCCTCTTTTGACATCATAAGGCCGTATTTTTTTTCGTTCGAACTTCGAATTGGGTGATTGGACTCGTTGGAAAGCTTGAGAGATGTAGAACCCATACATATCTTGCTTGAAGTCATGGGAGGTCATGGTATGACCCAAAAATTCATGTTTTTTACCCTTATTATGATCTCTTTGCTTTAAAATGTACTTAGAGCCATAAGGTGATAAAATTAAGCATTTGAGCCCTCAAAAACACCATAAAAGCATGTGATTAATGGTATAAAAGCATGTACGAAAAACATCTATCAATAGACCTAAAGATTGGGCCAGTTGGCTAGCTTTAGCTGAGGGACATACAATAGCTCAGAGCATTCCTCCATAGGGTTTCCCCCATTAGAGATAGTATATGGACAAGAGCCACCATGACTCCTCCCATATGAGCATGGGACCATGGTAGTACAAGCAGTCGAAGACGAAATGAGAAGCTGAGATTTCATCCTCACTTTGGCTTAGGAAAACCTGTAAGAAGCTCTAACGAGAATGAAATTATATGCAGATAAGAAGAGAGCATTGAGAGAATATAGTGTGAGGGATTGGGTCTATTTGCGGCTACAACCTTATAGGCAGATGATAGTCATCGTGAGAAAAAGCTTGAGCTTTTGCCAAGGTACTTTGAGCCCTTGCAAATCATTCAAAAAATTGGAAAACTTACTTACAAAATCGATCTACCCAAAGAATCCAAAATTTACTCGGTATTCCACATCTCTTGTGACACCCCGAAATATACCCTAGTAGTTTTCGGACTTGTTTAGTATTAGAAGATAATTCACTGCTGTGAGTTAAATGTATAACCAATTTAAACGAGACCCGAAAGTCATAAAACTTAAGGACAAAATTGTAATTTGTCCAAAAGGTGGGCCAAAATACATGGATTGCCAAGATTCGAGGCCAAAACGAAATAAAGAAAATTTTCAATTATAAATAGAAGGAGTTATGGGCTTAAAAGCAAATAAAGAAAGTTAACCCAAAATGGGTTTTATTTGAGGCCAAACACGGGCTTCAAGAACATGGGCTTAAAGACCAAAGTCGGGGTCTCATTCTCGGGCGAGGGAGAAAAATCGAAGAGGAGGGAGAAGAGAAGAGGAAGAGGAACAAGATGAGGAGCCAAGATCAAGCCAACAAGGTAATGAACTACTAACTCTGAGTATGGAACTTGGATTCAGGTATGATTCTAGCTTTTGAGATGGCTATTATCTCTGTCTAAAACTCTGTGGTTTGTTAGATGAAATCCTAACTAAAGATGTATTGAAATTAGGTTGTTAAAACTCTAAATGGCACAAGATAGTCGCAGAGAATCCTCCTCTTAAGTCAGATTCATGTTAATTGTGGCAATGAGTTAGATTTAGAGTAAACTTAATTAATATTCATGTTTTGCTTGAGGATGGGTCATAACTCATATTAGAAGTGGTTTTGGAAGAAATTCATGAAAGAATTTTGAAGAAAGATATCTAATTGAAAAAGATGAAAATGTGCAGAAAAGAGCCTACAAGGTGAATTTGGAATGGTTTTGAGGTGTATATGGAGTATGAGTCGACGGGGTTGAACATATGGAAAAACAGGAGAAAACACATTTTAGCACGGTGACTTGTATCGGTACACTTTGAAAGTGTACCGGTACACTGCTTGGTCATTTTGGCCAAGTGCACTGCACACTTTAGTGTACCACACCCGCCTGCTCCCAGCCAATTAGCTTCGTATTTCTGCCATAACTTGCCTTAGCTTCTCATCCGATTTGAGTGATTCAAGTGGCTACGTAAAATAGACTTCAAGGAGAACAAAACTTAGAATAGAATCACCACCCCATCCTAAGTGCCTAAAATTCACTCAAAGTGGCCACAAGCTAAATTCTCGGTTCCAAATGAACATAGAGTAGTCCAAAGTCAAGCTTCGACGTAACTGAGTTTTCTATTCGAATTGGGTGATTCCAATTGGTCAGAACCCTTTAGCACCTATATTTAAAAGAATACAATGACCTAGAGTCAAACATGTAGCTAGGATCCGAAAAATTAAGAATACGAATCGTTTCTAAAGGTAATCCGTAAAATCGAATATGGCATTTAAAATGCCATAACTTAATGGATGATCCGACGGATTGATTCCACTTCCTAAGTAAAGTAGATTCCATAGAGGAATAAGAATATATGAATGAGGTGTGATTCAATAGACATCATACTTCTTTACAAGAATATATGCTATGTGAATAGTATGAAACAAGGAAACTAGAAAATGAAAAATGTAAGATGTGTTCACAAAACATGAAAATGATTGTGGAAAATGAAAATGAAAACTAATTGAAACATGATTGCAACACTTATAAGAATGTTTAATTTAACACATAATGCGGTTAAGGGATATATGATTACACACATATAAATTTAAAAATGATAACAAATGATAGATATATTTAATTATACTTAAATGAATTTATGAATGAGTATACATGAAGTATATACATGAAATTAAATATGTGAATGAGTGTATGAATTATATACATGAATATGATAATTTAAATGAATTTAAAGGAATGAGTATATGAACAATATGGAATATATACATTTAAAATGAATATGAATGAGTGTATGAAACAGAGAGATGAATGAAGGTAATTTGAAATTAAATTTATGAATGAGTATACATGAATGAAAATGTGGAGTGTAGAATGAGTATATACGTGAATAAGCATACGCAAATGAATTCAAGAATGAGTATAATGTGAATTAACACGGAATGAGTATTTATGTTTTATATACATAAATGAGTATACGTGAATGAATATGTGAATAAAGTAAAGAAATATACATATTCAACAGAATGAATATACGAATTTTGTTATAATGAACAAAGATTGAATTAGCTAAGAAATAAGTACATAGACGAGTATATCTTCGAAAAGATATAATAAGCATAAAATGATTTGTAATTAACTATATTTAAAACCAATAAGGTGAACTATAATAAGTAATGGGATTCAATGTTTTAAATCCGTCATAAATGTGAATACGAAAGTGAATGGAATTGAAATGTGGATATTCAAACCGAATGATTATGAATGATGATAAAGACGATTCACAATTAATCCGCATAAATGTAACAATTGATATATCGAATGAACCACCTAACAGGATGCACAAATTGGCATCCGTCACGAAGGCACCCCGAAATTTTCCAATGTCCACTTTGGCTGACACCACCCGCATCCGTCATGATGGCGTGATGGCATTGAAGAAATGTCCACTAGCAGGATGCACCAATCGGCATCCGCCTTGATGGCGTATGGCATTTAATTGATACACGCGGTCGCGATGCACCAAACGGCATCCGCCACACGTGAGAACCGGTCAGCGATACACGCGTCGATGCAATTCGACACGGCATCCGCTGCGACGGGAGAAATCCGACTGCGATACCTGCCCGATGTACCAAACCAAGATCCGTCATGATGGGGAGACCACTGAAATGTGTATGCACATTACCACGATAATGCGGATTCATTAAACTAATCCGGCCGTAAATGCTAATTAAATGGGGCTTCAAATAAATAACCGACAACATTTGGTATAAAATGGGATTTTTATGTGTATGCGTTTAAATCTCATAAAATTGAATTGTGAATTGAATTATCAGATGAAATGCATGTTGTGATATGGATAAATGATGTGTAAAATGAAAGCATGCGAAATGAATAGCATGAGCTTACGCGGATAAAAGGCATTATTTGTAAATGTTGGATTGGGTTCCAAAGAAGTGCTTTTGCTTAATTAAAAAGGCCCAAAGAAGAACATAATCAATACAGCTAAAGATAATTGAAATGCCTGAGTAAACTCGCTCAAATGATCCGCCGGAACCGGCCGGAGCCTTCCGAGATTCGGGTCGCGACACTTTGAAAATAAAAATTTAATAAGACAAAATAAACAATGATAGAAAACGTTTGAAAGTAAACCTGCCCGTACTGATCCTAATCGGTCAAGTCGTGGATTCTGGTCAGCGACACTTTGAAATTGGAAAATTTAATATAACTAAACAAAATGCTGGAAACGGGCATCCGATCATGAAACGTAATTGCTAAAGGGAGTTGATTAATGGCTTGGTCAGATAGTGATAAGAGTTCCATGACGCAGATACCGATTTAACTCGTATGAAATTGATATGACTTGGATTTGTTCTCAATCACATTGTATGTATAAGTTACTTTGAATATGATTTGATCCGACATACATGTAGTGATATGAGTTACAACTCGTAAAAGACATGACACAAAGCTAGTAATATGAACAAGATATGATAGGAATTTGAATGAGTAAAATCTACATGTATAATATGAGACGAAGCTAGGTCACATAAGAATAGACTGCTATATGCATAAGTAAAGCAAGTAGCATAGCCACACATTATCGTTATTCGTCGTTATCGTCTACATGCTCCCACCTGTGTCGTGAAAGTCTCGCGACGTTGCTCAACTGCCAGAGGCACCGAAGAGGAGATAAAGAGGACAGACATTTCACACCCGCCACGCCATCTCGCATATAGGTGCTCACCAAAGATCAAGCCGCGATCTCCGATGTTTGTATTAAATATGTACATGTATAAGGTATTGTATGGCGGTACTGGGACTTAGCATATGTGTAGAGATTTTAATGGGATACCACCCGATGGTAGTTCCTTTGTATATAAATGACAAATTTGGTTATTACAAAATTAATTGTATACCCACGTATAAGCGCTTCAAAAAGAAAAGAAAAAAAAAGTAAAGAGTCCACTATATATTTTCGCACCCAAACCTAAGCTCGATTCACGACCTGGGCCGCACTGCACTCTGCCATGAAGACTTCGCCTCAAGAACAAAGACAAAATTTGGTAAATCCTAACCCTAGACTATCAGCAATTATGGAGAATGGAATAATGGCCCTTGAACCTGAGAAAATATTAGAGAAAATGAGATAGAGCTAGAGTTGATCTCTTGATTCAATGGAAAGGAACTAACAAGGAAGACGCCCAACTCATGGGCGAGTTCTTCTTAAGGGAGAGGTTGTGTGCCCAACTTTTTAGTGACTTGGAGACTAAGCAAGGAAATTATTCTAATTGTTAAAGGATATTTTAGGGTATGTATATTTTTTTAGTTGGGTTTAAACTCGATCAATAGGCCATATGAATTTAGACTAAGGTATGCTGATTTTTTTACTTAATGTCAATATAATTTTTTTGGGGCCTAATGCTAAATAAGACTTAATAAAGATTAAGTATTGTTATTGTTTTTTAATATTGTGAAATGAGCAGTGATATAATCAGACATATTATTTTGGGTTTCATTCCATCATTTTAATGACACAAATTTAATTAATTTTAATCTGGCTTTTTAAATGCCATATTTTCAACCGGCACGAGTTCATATCATATCAGAAACTAAAAATTAAAAATTTTCAAAATGACAAAATGTTAATAAAAATAATAAATCATTATGGCTCAAGCGAAGCCTTAAAATCTCTAAATCTCAGACGAAACTGATCAAATTGGCAATTGCTCACAACCCTTAATCTTAAAAGTTTCGTTGAATTATGAGACAAGTGAAATTTTTCCGATTTTCTGCGATAGTCACAACATTCCAGAGACGGTGATTTTTACTTAAAATATCGAGTTGCTAAATTGGTTTTCAAAGGTTTCATTTAAAATAAAATGAACTTAAAAGAACAATCAAGCTTTGCATAAACTTAATTCGAATGGAAGTAATATGAACCATGTTTCCAAAATAATAATAATGTTCCCCACCCCGATTATATTTTAAAAGTAATTTTATTATTTTATTTTATATTTAATATAAATTATTATTATTATTATAATGTTTTTTATCAAATAATTTATAAAATTCATAATATTTTTATTTTTCTTCTTATCACACTTAGCAGCTGCATATCATAAATTTCTTCTTCAAGCAAAGAATGATCAATTTTTCTTATTTTATTAAAATCTACTTTTCCGACCAAAAGTCAAATATTTTTAATTTTAAAAAATTTCCAAGAATAAATCGCTAAAATTTAAATAAAACAAACAAATTAACGCCAAGTCTATTGGGCCTTAAGAATGTGCCCAAAACAAACGTCACCTGCTCATACCACCTGCTCACGCACAGCAGCCAAGTTTTGTGCAGCGGCTACGATGGAGTACATGAGTTGTAGGTCAGTCAATTCCCTTTTTTTGTTGATGCCTACTAAAGGCCAAAACACTTTTTTTGTATTCCAAAATTTTGCCGTGAGCGGCTATGGAGGTTTTTTTGGCTCCTCAATTTGCGAGAAACCATCTTAAGAAAATTCGTGGCCTAACATGGGATGGATTTATGAAAGATCCCAGGTTAGATCCCAAGAACAAAGTGTTACAACTATAATACAAAGTGAATCGAATTAAAAAGAAAAAAAAGCCTATTAATAGAAATTAAATCTCCAAGTTTAATTTTGAAAACGGTTATATTTAGTCATGGTTAGTCCTATGGAAACATTTATCCAATAAATCATACCTGGCGTAATCAGTGAGATGGTTTAACCAAGCAGACACAGAACCATGGCTGATAGTTTTCAAAAATTCGAGAGTTGTGTGGGGGTTGAAATTGAATTGAATGCAGCGTGAAGCAACAGTGCCCACCACATGTTTGATGTTTGATGTTTGGACTTAGAACCTGCCCCATTATAAATTCCAAATCGAAATCCACAGACCTTACCAAACATCATGTTTTGTCATAATCTATTTATTATTTTGTATGTATGTCTCTGATTTAGAAATAATGTGCCGCACAAGCAAAGCAATAACAAAATGGCCCCCTTCCTCCCCTTTCTTTACACTTTCAAAACAAGGAAAGAACAGATGCACCACATTAGGATTGTTTCATATAAAATGTTCTTTTTATTTTTTGTTTATTTTAATAAATAGGGAGAATGATGTTTAGGTGGAATGAAAATGGGTATTCTCGTGAAAATAGATACTAATTATCTAAAATAGGTCAAAAATGAAATGAAGGCAATTAAATTATCAAAATATATATGAATACGACATCTATTTGAATCAATATTGAAATCTCTAAATATGAAGATGAAAGATGTGCCTCGATGCTATTTTTTTTTGATTCTAAACACTGATGTTACTATTCCACCAGCATATTTCGATAATTTGCTTATATTTGTTTCGATATAATTGCTTTCACATAGTTAATTTATATTTTCATAATATTAGTATTTTCATTCAATTTAAACACCATATACCATAATAAATACTAACTTAGATAATAATAGGACAGAGTTTTCAAGTACTTGTGTCATCCTTTTCTTAAGGGGATAAATTTAAAATTCAATAAACTAAATATCATGCTCGAAAGGTAAAAATGTAGCATATATTAGAACCATGATTGAATACCTTGATGCCTGATTCAAAAGGTAAAAATGTGAGATAGAGTAAAATCAAGATCGAATCCTTGTAAGAACAAGTACTATAGATAATATGTAAAAGTGAATAGATATCAAAAAATAAATAAATATATAATCATATTATCAGGTGTTCTTTTTAAACCCAAAATAAGTTGAAAGTGTAGTTGGATATTTGTTTTATCTATGTCCTATCATCCATTGAATATAAATTCATTTAGAATTTTAAATTTTATTTTTATTTATATCTTATAATAATAGAAGCTTTTTTTAATAGGTATTCGAATCAGTTTTTACATATTTCGATTAATCCCATAAAACTCTAAAGTTAATTATTGAGTAATTTTCCAATGCTCTTAAAAGGATTCAAACTAATGACTATAGTTTAGTGATTAAATAATAATAATATAAGTTATAAAAAAGTTAGAATTTTTTAGTTTTTGACTGATGTTCAATTTTATTAATAAGACACTTAACGGAAATTATTTGAATAATATAGTAATAAGATTTTGTATCGTTAGGATACGATTCCTATCAAATTCTGGGGAGAACCCATGTTAGAACACAAAGATAATTTTAATGGAGAAAACCAGAAATTATGATATCTGGCCTGACCATTGTTGTCTTCGATGCGAATCACACACCGCAAAGAAAACGACTCAAGATCTTCTCCCCAATTGACCTCATTTAATTCATTGAATGAGTAATGCCTCTCACTTACTTCGTAAAATATTTCTTAAAATCAGATGCAGAATTGTACGTATCACTTAGGTTTGGGAGGACTCTAGGCTCTATATATATTGAGTTCTCGATCACGGCCCTCATCACTCGGTCGGGTCAGCATCACCTCACACTGACTGAAATTCAAATTTCATATGTTTTATTAAGAAGCCCAATAATCTCACTTAATTGGGATTCAAACTTAATCCAGCTTAATTTCAATTAATGAAGCCCACTTAATAAAAATCTTACATTCTCCCACTGTGCTTTATGAAGACTGAAACAAAACTGTGCGCACCTTTATATCGGGTCTAGGAGATTATTCTTAATACCAATCCGGGTCCCCATAAAGTCTCGAACGTAATCACGGGCTAGAATGTATACCACGTTGAAGCCCTTCCATGGTCATGAGTGTTTCAACTTTATCGACATTTGATTCACATTGGTGAATATGTTTGGAACCCGACAATACCTCATAATGAGTGATACTATGTGTTATCCATTTTGTTAGTCCAAATTCTCTCTCCTTATGTCACAAACCTAAGATGTCACTGCATTATCCATCACTTGCCCAATCTAACCTGTATATATGCTACCTTGATAGGGTAACTTTACTTTATGTGTAACAAAATATGCTCAAGGCCACTGCCAAGAATGCCCCACAGCCTATATTCAAGGTTTGCACAATGCCTTGAGATTAACAATTATACGTATTTTTCAACTCGATAAACCTACATTCACAAATACCATTAACGAAAAGCAGCCGATACAAATTCAATTATTACAAAAATGTAACGAAATCGATTCATCCTTCATAAGAGCAACATAAACTTAATAAATTCACTAATTTACATAAGATCCACGATACTAAGCCCATGTTATCGACATGTTGATCAAATACACAAGGGCTTAAGGCCTTTAGTTACGGATCTCGCAATCATATCATCTCGTTGATATGTGCTCCACTTCAACGTCACCGCTTTTGAACTTTTCCTTTATGGTCGTATTTGACCTCCATGTGTTTAGACCCTTGAGACCTGGCCGTTGTTAACAAAACACTGGCAGAAGTTATCACAATACACCAGGCGGGCCTATCCACAAAATCAAACACTAAGCACTTCCTTAATGAGGTTTCTGGTTTCACCGCCTCGAAGAAGTCACGCTTAAAGCATGCTACAAACTCCGCCATAGCAGTAAGAGGGATGCACCGATTTCTCGTTTCACTTTTCCATGACACGCACCTCCCGCTAACTTAAAGATAACCGTTGTTGACTTCTTTTCATCCTCGATGTACCAAGAAAGTCTCGACCGAATACCCAAATTAGCCGTAGGTCCCTAACATGCCGAATCAACATATGTCATCTCCTCTTAAGACTTTCATAACCTTTCTCGGGCAAAGAACCCAACGATCACGCCCCGCTCGACCGACATCTCGCCTGTGGTCCTCACAGAAAGACACGTGCCTGCCGCATACTGAAAGCATACATAATACCCCAAGTGCACTAGCATAAGGTACATTTTTCATTCGGGCTTTCTATATCCGAATGAGGACATTGTGATAGACTCAACTTATCACCTTTTACGTACGTGAGCACCTCCGGCTTACATTGTCGCATGCTTTGAATCTTTCTAAAATTGGATCAACATATGCCCTCCTGAGATAAACCCAATAGTCTCGCAAGAATCATCTTGCGAATCTAATGCCCGTGACAAAAGACGCCACCAAGGTCCTTCATATCGGTTATTCGACAACATCCGGCGCTTTGTCTCATGCAAGAAACTATGTCACGCCGCGAAGCAGATATCATCCACATAGAGTATTAGGAAAATGAATTTCCTCCCACTCGACTGGGCAAAAGATATACATCGATTCATTTTGTTCTCAACAAAACCATATGAAGCAACAACACTATGAAACTTTAAGTACCATCACATTCGTAAGCTTCGCTGGCATCATAAATAATTTTTTCAAATTTCATACAAGCTTACTCGAATCATTTGCCACAAACTCCTCGTTGCACTACAGAGATCTCTTCATTAAGGCCCCATCGAGAGCTGCGCTTTAACATCCATCCGTGTAACCCATATCAAAATGAGCAACTAGACTGACATCACTCCGAAAGATCTTTTAAGAGACCGGAGAAAAAGTCGCTCATAGTTCACTCCTTCTCTCTCGAGTGAAACCTTTGGCTACTGGGCCCAAGTTAAACTTTTCAACCTTTCCTTTGTAGTCCCTTTAGTCTTATACACCCATTTGCAGCCACTAAGTCTATGACCATCAAAAATTAATAAGTTCCTAAACTCCGTTATGCCTCATAGATTGAATTTCATCTCTCATCGCATCCAACCATGCCTCTCTCCGACTGAGGACAAGCAATGCCTTCCCCATAAGTTATCGGGTCACCACGCAACCAATATCGTAGTCTTGCTCTCCTATATAGACTAAATAGTCCGGTGGTATTGCTGATCGTCTCTCCCTAGTGGATCTCCTTATTGGAGTAGTAATAGCCACATTCTGCACCTGAGAGCCTTGATGAACTTCATTAGGAGCCGTCCAAATGTGGATCCCTAGTCTCAATGTGTCTAATATGGTGTGTGGGAGTTTCCACAATTATCTCGTATGTGGGAGGAGATAGCGTATACTCACATTACTCATCGTACTATCATCCTCAATACCGTGAGCGCCTACTCTCTTCTGCCACATCAAACTCCAAAAACTTAGCTGGCTCAGGATTCCACAATTCTCAGGCCTCCATCGGGATTATAGGAACCGATATCCTCTAAATGTTCCGGTAAGATACAAAATAACACCTATGTTCGAGTCCAACTTACTTAATGTTGATTATATAACTTTATTTCCGCAGACATCCCAAACCTTAAGATGGTTTAAGCTAGGTTACTTCACCATAATTCAAAGGAGTCAATGGAATGTACCTTTCGTAGGTACAACACGATTCAAAATGTACAAAAGCTGTTTTCAAAGCTTCACCCCATAGAAAACTCCGGTAACATGTCCCACTTATCATACTCCCACCATCACAAGAGTAATGATCGCGCCTTCGGCCATACTCCATTTCGTCGTGACCCCAGCATAGTAAACCCAGGCCACTATCCCAGTCCCTAAGTATTTGGCGAATGGCCCTGTTTCGGCCCAGCACGCCATGCTTGCCATAATACTCTCCACCCTACGATCTAACAACCTTTATGACTTTTCCCAATTGTTTCTCGATCATCCAAAATCTCGAACTTGTCAAGAGACTCCGACTTTCTTTAATCAAGTACAAATAACCATATCGAGAATAGTCATCAATAAATGTGATGAAATAAAATTTCTACACAAGGTTGCCACATAAGGTCCACTTATCGGCAGGAATGACTTCCAAACAAGCCTAACTACTGGACCGCGCTTTTCTTCTTATCTGTCATTTTACTCCCTATTAACAGTTTCACATATTCTAAGTCATTTTTAAGAGCAGGTAGGATATTAGTCTTTATCACTTTCTACTCTATCCTTAGAGATATGGCCAAGTCGTTTATGCCATAATGCATAAGACTCTTCCTTAGGTAGTGGTCTCTAGAAACAACCTTTTCAACCGTATAAGCTACGTATATGTCATCGAGATAAAACTTAATTCAGATAATCCGTTGGATATACGAGACAAGACGCAACCTTATTTGAATCTAAGAAATATTGAAATAATATTGCTCTTAATTTCAAAAGAATAATCATATGAATCCAAACATGATACTAAAACTAAATTCCTTCTAAAGGAAGGTACATAAAATGTGTCTTTCAACATCAATTTAAAGCCAGAATCTAAAACTAAGATTACATCTCCCACCCAACATGACTTCAAATTCTCTCGCTATTTCCCACAAAGGAGCTTTGATTCATCTCGTTTCGTTTCCTCCCGCTTATGAATCCCTCAGATGGTGTAAATGCAACATGATTGCTGCTCCACTATCAAGCCACCAAGAACTGGATGCATGCTTCGTATAGGTTGGATTCACAAACAAGTATTAAAGAATCATTACTCAGCTTCCCACGCTTGACATCCGCTTTAAATTTTACGCCTCCTTCTTCACGTGACCTTTGTTCTTAAAGAAGCAGCGATCACTCATCCTTTTTCAAGAATGTCTGACCTATATTGTCGATTGACCTAGGGTTTCATGAGCACCTTTACGAGTTCGAGGGGACTTCTGAACTTTATTCTTCCTCTTATTGGGACTTGCAGATATAAGGCCATATGCTCTTCTCCTTCTTAAGTTTCTCTCCGCTCACCACCTTTGCTATCAAGCTTCATTTATCGACTCAAGTCTCACTGGGAATCGTAGTTTGTCTTTATAATCCCAAAATCGTGGAAGGGGTGTTCGTGGCTTGACGCACAATGCAAGCATCAGAATGGTAAATATTAAGAGCTCGGAGTTTTGCCTTTAGGTCCACCATCCTGACATAATTCTAACCCTAGCCGTACTCCATCATATCATGTTGAAGAGCTTAAGAAGTGTTCCAACCTCGCATTGGATGAAACTCGATTTCCTAGCCTCATGGTCGCCATCACTCTTAGCAAGACAGCTTCATCGGTAAACCAATTTTCAAATGTGTTCTTGCATGGATTTCTTCATTGCTCACGAGCAAATCCTATCGCTTCCTCTCCCAGTAGCAAAAAGTCGGGCTTTCGCCTTCAGCATCAGTGGTTGTGATATCTCACTACTATATCCATTGTGTTTATGTGAACATCCGCCACCCATTCCAAACAGAAGTCCTCTTCCATTTCTTGAAATTCAATCCAAGAAGGATCTCAATTGAAATGGAATTACCGTCACTTAAAAAAATTGACTCAAAATAAAACAAACAATACAACGCATCACGCTAATACTCATGTGAGAATTATGCATCATCACATAATCACCTCGGGCGTAAAAATATGACATGCAAATTGTACACTCCACGTGATACGGCCATGAGAACATATTCTAATCCTTCGTGGAAATCACCACCTTGGGTGTATGGGAACCACTAAGATCGCCATTTCTCACACATGCCATACATGTGTTCCTCCATGAAATAACACAGATCACCTCTCTCGGGGAGATGGTCAATAAACAGAGGATATCCCACCACAATATGAGATCGATATTTCTCAAACCCAATCAAGTGTGCCACTTCGCGGTCACAACCTAATCGAACTCAAAATCACTCATACCTGCGGATATTAATCTTTATGTATCACATCTAGTATATATATATACTGTTAATTATACTGTTCAATTTATTCATTGACAATGAATTTAGACTCTACACACCCTAATGCAAACCATATTCATCTTAGCAACCATATGTATTTCGAAACCATAGAGAAATACCAAAATACTTAAAATACCGCAATTTCTAGGGCGCATATAGGTTTTATACGCATTTTCATATTCCAAAAGCTTCAAACATACTGTCAATATACCACATTGTAGAGAATTTCGACACGAATCAGATATCGACCGCCCAAAATACTCTCACACGCGCCCCCTCACGCGCCACCGTAAGGCTCCTACTGCGGCAGTAGCCGCGCGGCGTCGCGCGTACAGGCCGTCAAGGAGGCCGGGACCGGTCGACTGGCCTGCCGTCACACCGCTGACCGGTCGGCGCTGACGCCCGCCGGGTCACTGACCGCTGACCGGCCTGCCGCTGGATCAGAAAACAGTCAATACCCGGCCTACGGTCGGTCAAGGGCTCCGGGCCGAAGACGGTCGAGATGACGCCATCATGATCGCCATCACCACGCCATCACCCACGCTAGCGCCACGCCAGCCGCACACGCCGCTCACCAACTCCAACCGGCCAACAAACGGACGGGCAGATCCGCCGACCGCCGTTGTCGACCGGGTATGCCGACGCCAACATGACGCCGCCAGCCGTCAGCGACCGGGCGCTGCGTCCTTCACGCTACCGCCGTCTCTCGCGGCGCTGCGGCGGCTGCGCGGCTGCGGAGGGCTGGGCCCGCCACTCCGCGACGGCCACCCAATCGGCGTGATCGCCTCTGCCGTAGATTCCAAATATGCAAAAGGCGACTCGATTTGACGAAAAACCCGAACCGGATGTGAATGCGCGATTTTCATAAAACCCAAAAATTTCTCCAATTCCTTATGTTTTGAATTCTAATCCATGGTTGGCTCTGATACCAACTGTTGGATACGATTCTATCAATTCTAGATAACCATGTTAGAACACAAAGCATAATTTTAATGGAGAAAAACTGTAAATTACATACCTGATTTGGAATCCATTGTTGTCTTCTTCTACGCGAATCGACGAAGACCGTTGTTAAAACGACATCAAGATCTTTCCCAATCGACCCTTGATGAATCTGCTTAATGAGAATGCCTCCTCATCGATCTCGTAAAATATTTCTTAAAAACTGTATGTGAGAATCAGACGTGATCACTTAGGGTCTGGGAGGACTTAAAGCCTTCTATATATATCGAGCCTCGACCACGCCTTCCTTATCATGGGCCTCAGCCGTACTCACCTACACACTAGCCAGCCCATATGTTTTATTAAGAAGCCCAATAATCTCACTTAATTAGACCAAACTTAATCCAGTTAATTTCAATTAATGAAGCTCACTTAATAAAAAATCTTACAGGTACAACCCATCCTATTCCCATATCTTATACAAATCTTTAAGTGAATTAGAAGTGTTTTATATTTAATTGTCAAAAAAACAAAAAAATTATTTTATATTTATGAGAATATTAACGATTATTTGACAGTTCTATTTATCTCACACCGTAGATTTAAATCTTTGTACTTATTAATGGCAGAAGTTTTCAAGTTGTTGGATTAGGAGACTTTCCAAAACATAAAAATTATTCTTGTTTGATAGGAAAATGCCTTTTGATCATATTCCACTTCTATTTGTCATTTTTTGTTTTATCTCTTACTTTTCATAATTTTTAATGTTTTTTTAAGCTTTAGTGTTTTTTTAAAGTCAATAACTTTTTAATATAAATAGTGAACTGTCTCTACTAAGACTCGAACTCTTTTACTCTCATGTCCAACCATTTTAATGTTTAACGCTTTAACCTTCTAATCTCGGCTTGTGGACTCTTAAGCCTTAATGTTAAGCATTCAATTATTGATAAATTATTTGATGGCCAACTTCTGTAATTTCACCATATGATAAATTATTTAAAACATATAATGTTATAGCTATTGTTGACTTAAACCATCATATTGAATACTTATCCTTTACACTTTCTTTTATCCCAATGAAGAATATATGGCTTATAAAATAACTAGAGACGGGTGAATCGGGCATTTCAAAAAATAAATAAATAAATAAAAATTATAAGGTAAAACAATTTCAAGTAAATAGTATAACAGATCAGTAAAGGATAAAGAGACATAAATTCCTTATAGTAGTTTGACATTTCCTTATCTACACTCACTTCACCTTAACCTTAACCTCAGTGATGTTCACTAACTTCAAGTTTCAAATTGAACTTCTTTTCTTGTATACTGACATTTTGTGGCTTCGATGGGCTCCATACAAGTCCCTTCAACAACACTCACTCTAAGTGCCTTACTTTTGAAATTTTCTTTTTTGAATACAATAAATCACTCAACCTAACTCACTTTAATGATTAAATGTCGTGGAAGGGTAGAATGGACAACATAATCTCAAGCACAAAAAATGCTTGAAAGTGTCATGTCGTGGCGATCATTTGGATTGTACAAATCTGATTTCGGATTGCATTGGAGTAAGGTACTTTGGACATTTGTTCTTTTTTTTTAGGCGATTTGGGACACATATCAAGACTAAAACTCAAATTTCTTTCAACAGGAATGTCGTTAGGCTTGCAATCATGCATATGGTAACACGCTTCAACATTTTCTTTATATACATCTCTTGAGATAAACCCAAGAGATGTTTTGAGCGATCCCTTAGGATCTTAACATCGTACATAGCTAACCTCCCCAAAGTCTTTCATTTTGAAATTTGATGATATCCATTTCTTGGTCACATCTATCAATTTCTTATCATTTTTAGCTATTAATATGTCATCGATGTATAAGGATAGAATTATGAAGTGGTTATTTGAACGTTTAATATACACATAATGATCCTCTTCCATAATTGTAAAACCATCTTTCAACATGGTTTGATGAAATTTGAGGTTCCATTGTCTTGAGGCATGTTTAAGACCATAGATGGATCTTTTAAGCTTGCAAACTCTGCACTCCTATCCTTTGAGCTCGAAGCCCAAAGGTTGATCCATATAGATTTCTTCATCGAGCTCTCCATTAAGGAAAACGGTCTTAATGTCAATTTGGTATAGTTCTAGATCCATTCTTGCCATAATAGTTAGAATGAGGCGAATTGATGCGAACCTGACCACAGGCGAGAAGGTCTCTTCATAGTCAATTCCCTCTTGTTGTGTTTGGTCCTTAGCTACTAATCGAGTCGTATATCTGTCAATTGCCCCATCCACCTTAGGTTTAATATTGAGAACCCACTTGTTCCCAATGGTCTTACGACTTAGCGGTAAATCAACCAAATCCCAGACTTGGTTAGAGTTCATTGAATTCATTTCCTCTTTCATAGCTTCAAACCACTCTTTAGCTTTAGGACTAGAAAAAGCCTATTGTATTGTTTTGGGCTCTTCTTCATCATGAGCAATCATGAAAGCTTCCCCTCAATCTCAAAGTGACGATGGGGAATTCTCTCACGATTACTATGTCGAGGTTGAGATTATTCATGATCTTGCACCATGGGGGAAATACATCTAGTGGTCACCCCACTCGCCCAAGTGGGGTTAGACTTCTATGTCAGTTCGGTCCCATAAGTGCTGAACTCAATGTGATTCTTACACCCTCACTTACCTCAGGATCTTCCATTTCATGGAAATGAGTATCCCTATCTATCTCACCTCGTCCCGAAAAGTCCTTTTCCAAGAATACAACATCTCGTGACTCAATTTTTGTTACACTTCCATTTATATCTTCCCTAAAGAAGATATGACATTTGGAGGACTCTGAGTATCTTATGAAGATACATTTCTTCCCCTTAGGACCAAGCTTCCCATATTCATGAGAAACGTTATGAACATAAGCCGCACACCCCCATGGGCACATAACGTTCAAATCAAGCGTCGTACCTTTCCATAACTCATATGGAGTGGAAGGAACAGACTTAGATGGAACTCTATTTAGAATGTAGGCTACAATCATTATTGCATCCCCCTAAAAGGAGATTGGACACTTTGCTTGCGTCATCATTAACCTTACCATGTCTAAAAGAGTCATATTCCTTATCTCAACCACACCATTTTGTTGCGGTGTGTAAGGAATGGTCAATTGTCTAACTATACATTTTTCATCATAATATGCTTTAAATAGGTTGGATAAATATTCACGTCCTCTATCGGTCCGTAAAGATTTGATTTTTGTGTTTAATTGATTTTCAACCAATGTACTATATTTTTTGAAGCAATCCAATGCTTCAGATCTATGGGAGATCAAATAAACATGACTGAATCGAGTGAAATCGTCTATAATTGCCCTCACATCTATCGGGGCCACAACATCGTGGTTTAATAAGCTCTAAAAGAAAACATGCTCTCTTGGCTTTACCAAAAGCCAATCTCGTTGCCTTTCCTGCCAAGCATTGCTCACATACCAATAAATCTATCTTATCTATAAATCCTAAAAGACCAACTTTAGCTAATCTCTTTAGATGGTCATACCCGATGTGTCCCAATTTGGCATGCCATTTAACATCATTCATAGAAGAACTACTACTTGAATTTCCAATGACAAAAGCAGATGTAGTTTTATTGATAGGAATAGTATATAATACAATAAACCCGTCTAATAGGAATCCATACCCATAAACTATGTTGTCCAGTAATACCTTAACATAATCTTGTTCAAATTCAATTTTAAAACCAAGTTTAACCAAAACTACAACGAAAACAAGATTTCGACGAACTTCCAGCGCATAAAGCACATCATGTAGATAGAGAGTGCAACCCTTCCGCATCAACAATTTGTAGGTGCCAATTCCAAGCACATCCACTGATGTGTTATTTCCCATGTAAATGCTCCTACTTACTCAAATTCGACGGAATCCACATATGTGAATACATGATCCCACGCTATGTAGCCTGCTGTCACGAGTCTACACCAAAAGGAACAATTCTCGCCAACATTAAGAACTACTAACAAATGCATTATGAAAATGAATTTACTATATATTACTCGCTTAGTGCAATCACGAGCAAAGTGATCGACTGGCCAATTGAAGCACCATGTTCCCCGCTTAGTGCCAAGGCTTCCGCGCTTACACTTATTTCCACTTAGATTGGTCCTATTTCCTCCTTTCCTATACTTGAAACCTTTCCCTTTCCATTTCTTTCGTCCTGTGCCGGAAGATCCAACTTTGTTGGATTCAGTCATATAAGCCTGTCCACTAGACTTATCAGCGAGAAGACGATCCTCCTTTAACTTTACATATCGTGCAACATCATCAAAAGTTTTTTGATATCGTCAGGACGCCCACATTTCCTGGGTCCCATGACAACCCGTCAACTCACATGACTGCGGGATGCTCTGCAACTCGACACCACTCACCTAAAAATCTACGTAATCTCCTTTATACGTGGGAGCTCTACCCAAGGTACAACTCCTGTCCCAAATTTTCACAAGGACCACACCGGTTCCATATACAATTTAAAATGAGTAAAACGCCATACTGGGCCCATGCATCAATACTACTGTAAAATTACCTATCAACTATATACCAATAGTTCAAGAGTTGTTTCATCACTCTAATATAAACATATATTAAAATTACAATCTAATACATGTTCTTTATAATCCATGTCAAAAGCCACATGTCTACTTTCTTCTCAAAACAAATTTAATGAGTGCCGCTCCGATCGTCCTCCCAGACCAAATAAGACTCGACAAAGTGAGCAATGCCTAATAGTGAAAATCTCCTACATAGGTTACTCCCCACCTAAGTGCACATGCAATGATCCAACATAAACACACACTCAAGCAAATTCATGATCCTACTTGAATATCTACATACCCAATCCCGTGTCTCGAGTCCTCACCGACTCCCTCACGCATGCTTAAGTCAACGCGAGAAAACATCCTTTTTTTATTTCTTTCATACCGTGCACTCACACCTAATTTTCTTAGGTTCCCCCGGTGCATATGAAATGCATTATGTCATTCTCAAACCGCACATGCCAATATATCATTTACACATATATTAACAAAATTTACATACATGCCACATGTTATTTAATTCACGTCAATAACATCAAAATTAGCTCACTTGAGCTAATTATAGTTCATTTCCAATGGCTTACACACAATTATATTTTTATATATCTCCCACATCATGTTAACACATTTAATTACATGGATTAACATATTAATTTCACACAATTCCAAGCCATTCACGCTAATATATTATATGCATGTATTAACACAATTAATTTACACCATATTATCTCGATTCTCAATCAATAACACTAAAATTAGCTCACATGGGCTACTTCTACCAATCAAGCAATTCATTTTAACTACCAACAATATGTACCACACAAAATCACGTCACTATTCACGCAAAACAATGAAAACCCCTGCCAAGACTGCTCACGCCCACATGATTTTCTCCACTCTGGCTCAAATGTTTTGAGATCGAAAACACCCATTAATCCAAGCCTCAAACATCCCTAACCATTTACATGGCTCTTAGCCAAAGAATAACACAAGTAGGAAGTAAAGATCCCACCTCTTGAGTTGTCTGAACCCACCAAATCGGTCCACGCCACTCGTCATCAGATCGACTTGCTTCTCGCTCCGTCAGAACCGATACCAAACGGTCGCAAATCTAGAGAATGAACTCCTTCTCTAAAATCACAAAATCTAGCCTCTCGCACCTAATCGCCGATTTGTTCCTCAAACGAAGAAGATAACACTATTTGCTTTGCCTATTCTCATTAAATCTTCACACCCCAATGTGTCCATTTTGTCTGATTTCTGACACTTGGCACAACCTTAGCCATCCATTTCATCATCTTACCAATCACGCAACACGCTGGCCACACTTGTTATCACGTAAGAGGCTTTAATTCGCCACATCACACGCCTTCACGAGTCGCTTAACTAAGACCGACACCCTAAGGCTCGAAAAAGGTGAAATTCAACGCCCCTGACCGACGCGGTAGCCAGATTTCGCAACGATTCAAACTGTGAAATCCGCTTCATCACTGCAGATCTAGAAAATTTGATTTTTGGCGTAAATGACCATTTTGCCCTTTTTCAGAAAATTGGATTTTCTCAGGTTTTCACATTGTCGTTATGGGTAAGGTTTATCTTGAGATGCTCCCAAGCATTTGGAAGAGAGAGAATTACAGCTTGAACCTGTTATTCATCAGTTAACTCGTGGCTAACACCCTTCAACTCACTTATCATGTTTGACATGACAGTAAGGTGTTGCCTCATAGTATGATTTGACTGCTTGTAAGGGCCAAATTTAGAGTTAAACACGTAACCTAGTAGTCAAGTACCACCAAATTGTATCTCGACAAGGAATTTATTCGGTCGACCCGATCGCGTATTCGAACCGCCGGATGCTCGTTTAATTCTTTTTTATTTACTTTTCGTTTATTTGTTTATTTTATTTTATTTTATTTTATTTTGTAAAAGTGTCGCGGACCCAATCCCCATCGACCTCAAGGGCGGATCCGAACAGAGTCTTGCATGCATCTTCGGGACACTTTATTTATCTTATTAACTTTTTATTTATGTTATTTCATTTTAGAGTTTTCAATTACGCGGAAGCATTTCAAATGGTAGGCCCATAAACATTTACATTTATATAAACACATTTACATTAAGGCATTCCATGCCCCTTCAAAAAGGAGTACAAAACAATGTTTCTGAGTTTAACTCGTTTGATTACAAAATATCAATGTTCAAGAATGCGATGTATGCTCATGTCGGGGTATATACTTATACGTCACACGCTTTCATGACTTTGGCGCTTTCGTTTCGCCTTTTCCGTTTCACACACGCGCATAGTTAAAAACTACACGCTAAGCATTTTCATGCTTAGTGGCTCTATACAGTTCTCTATCTAATACAACATGCCTTTATCCAATCATGCTTGTTACTCTATTTCAATGATCAATGCATAAACAATACATATGCTTATACATTTGTACATACTTTTATTTACAAACATGTATTTTCAATGCAACAATTCCTTCACAACTCAATTCATGAGATTTAAGCATATGCTCATAAAGATGTGTATTTATTTATAATCTCATTTTCACTGTCAGTTTGTTATGTCACCATTCAATTTATTTTCACGACATTCCGCTTGGTGAATCCCATCTTGTGTTTCATTCTGTAATGTGCTTACACATTTAGCAATTTTTGCCATCATCACGACGGATGCCTACTGTGCATCCCGCTCATGAGGTAGGGTCATTTAATAAATGTCATACATCATCACGACTGATGCCAATAGCCGATCCCGCCAAGTGGGACATTTAGCAATATAATTCTTCCATCATGGCGGATGCCGATTGGTGCATCCCGCCAAGTGGGTCATTAATAATTCACTTAAATTTGTTATGTTACAATATGACAATATCATTTGCAATTCAAATAAATGCACACAAGCAAATATTTGACAATTCATCCTAATTTTTCTATTTCAAAACATTATGCGATTTCAGATTACTTTTCAATTGACGTATGCATATTTCATACAATCATTTCACATTTACATAATAAACTACCAATACACTTGAAGTAAGAATAGAGGTTCAGTGAACAAACCAAATTATCGATTCCTTGTCTCTTCGATACCTCACCCTAGATCAAAGGTCGTCTCACCCCGTACCTAGTCAAATACAATTTCTCCATTCTTAGTGGTTAAACAAATAATCATACTTCGCCTATGCGGCGAGGTACGGTACTTTCTTCACTTAGTTTCATTCTTATTTGAACCCTCATTAGTCATTTATTAGGGTTCCTAAACATTCGGTGTACAAATATGGGGCTTAACAATGCAAGGGTACAAAAATCGTGGTTGTTGAGCATCTGCACCTAAGTATCTCTCGACTTTGATCTAATTCATTCAACTCGCTTTATAAGTGGCACCCAGACATTAACTACCGGTACCACCGGTACCACTTGGTCTCGTCAATGGGTACCTGCGCACGGGTTTTGCCTAAAATGACGATTACGCATTTCTCACCCACAAAAACTCAAATAACTTCCTCTAAACTCATGTATATCATAGCCCACTAAGGAATCCAACTTAAACAACTACAAAAGTGAGTTAGAATCAATAAAAACCCATTTTTCTTGAGTTAGGGTTTGTGTTCATACCTTGAATCTCTTCAAATCCTCTCTTGTAGGTTGCTTGATCTCTTAGAAGCAAGAAGTTGGAAGAAATCCCACCTAGAACTTTATCTTTCCCAAGCCCTAGCCTCTTCTCCCCCTTTTCTCCTCTCTTTCTCTCTAAAACGGAATTTGCTCCAAATGAGCTCCCTTAGACCACTTTTGGTCTTTAAATCCCCTTTAAGTGTAAGGTCATGTTTAGCCTACACACAAATTTCATTTCTCCTTTTTTTTTTGTCTTCAAGTCTTTATTTCCTTAAAGCCTAGTTTGGCTAACCAAAACCCATTTTTGGGCTAAGTTCTCATAATTTACTATATAGCCCACATTTTATTTTATTTGCATTTCAACTCCTCTATATTTACACTCGTATTATATAAAATCTATTTATAATTGACCCTAGTCCTCATTTTTCAAATTTCCAAAATTGCCCTTTACACTTTGGTTAATTTCTGGGTCCAATCAATTCTCATTTAAGATATAATATTCGTGATTTGGATTTTAGCCATAATTATTTAATCAATATTCATTTAACAATTCCCGAAAAATACCTGGTTGGCTCAATTTATACCCTAATATATAATAATTTTTATTATAAAATTTAGGTATTGGGCGCGCATGCATAACGCCTTAGACGGCCATGGCTGAGCCATTTTTTCCAAAGCACAGCATCAGATCATTTCTCATTCCCCTCAGCATCAAAATGTGAACAACTCTATCCTTGTGCTTATAGGCTTGATATGTTTCCATATCTTGTCAGTGTTAGGTAATCGTTCCCTGCTCAGGCTCAATCATCGGCTTCGAGATTGTCTCCAGCATGTCTTGCTTCTGAATCTTACGATGCCAAGTATCATAGTTTTTGTCATTCAATTTGTCCCCTTGGTTCAAATTAGCAAATATGCTTATGCTAACAGCCATTTCAACTAAACAAAGAAAAACTAACTTAGCACAACTCACAACTTAGTGACCCATAACATGTCACAAAGTTCTAAATCAAATACAAAATCTAGTCTGCTCAAGAAACAAAAGGCACAACCGAGACCAATCAATTTCTCATAACAAAACCTAGTTAATATGGTTAAATTTAAACTTGTACCAATGATTTAGAAGAGACACATTCAACTCTTATCCTAATATCCCACAAAAGAAAAAAAAAACATGTATGCTCTTACTCCTAAGATAAATAAATAAAAATATATATATCATTGCATGTAGAACGAATATTTGTGTTACATCATATAAATATTATTGACATGTTTCATCAAAAAACAAGAAGTCATTAAATTAAAAAACTTAATGATTCTTCCTAACTCATTCATTTATTTGATGGACTTCTTGTTCTCTTTCAGCAGATTCCCTTTCAATTAATGTCCCAGACATTTTCTTCATCCATGGAAGTGCATTCATGGATTTGCCAGATTGCCTAATACCGCTTTGTATTTGGCACTCCAGTTCTTCCTTTAATTCAAGTATACTAGTATTATATTTTAAGTTGTTTGCCTTTTCTACTAGCGCATTTTTTTCACATTCCCATGAATAGGGCAAGGAATCGAGCACTATCCTCATATGTTGTTCCATTAACAACTCATAGTGCTTGGTGAAGATCACTTGAAAGTTCCAGACCTTGTCATACATGACACCAATGTGTCATTCCAAAGAATGATTTGGGTCTTTCTTATATTTACATAATTACTCCAAAGCGATCATAATTTGTTCTCTCACTACATATAAATAGTGGAGGAAAAATTCAGTATATCTATCTTTATTTGCTTCTATCTACAACTATTGTTTCATACATGTATTAAATAATTAGAAGAAATAAACTTTTCAACATTTTATATAAGCCAAGGTTCAATCAACATGCACTAAGTCACACTAATACACATTTAGAATTTTATAAAATATCAAATGACCTCAAAAGGTTATAAAAGGGTGCACATTCAATAGAGAATTTAAAAACAATTTTTTAAAAAAATTTCATAAAAAACAGAGATTGGATATGATCAAACGGACCAGTCAAAATTTGGTCAATGCAAGTCACGCCGACACCACATGGACCAATCATATCCTGACACTTGACTCCCTTAGAGTCTACCAAGTGGCCTAATCAGATGTTGTCATGTGGTCCCTCCATTTGCCCTATGTCATCAACGACCACGTTAGTAGCCACGTCATCGACTGGTCAACTACCACAACATTTTTGGCGCTACTATGTCATCGACGGTACCAGTCAACAACCAACTCCAATCATCGGAAAATGCAAGAAATTTTTGAAAGTTCACTATAATTCAACCGTAACTCCAAGACTTACAAAAAAAATATGCGTTGGAAAGCTCTCAACAAGGTCTTTCCATCCATACTAAATTTGCACCAAAAACCAAACACAAAGGTTTGGGAAAGGATTTAAAGTCC
Organism: Tetrastigma voinierianum; assembly: GCA_016808115.1. NCBI lineage: Eukaryota > Viridiplantae > Streptophyta > Magnoliopsida > Vitales > Vitaceae > Tetrastigma > Tetrastigma voinierianum. The sequence goes on along the minus strand of JAEQBH010002353.1, from coordinate 230,036 downwards.
GTTTTCTCTCTATTTTTTCAAAAAAAAATAAATAATTGAAGCACAAAGAGCACCATACTTGGCTTTGATACCAATGTCGATTTCCGTGTCAAGTAAATAAATAAACGATACTTACTTGTTGAAGAACCTCTATGGTCTTCAATGTCGTTTAATCATATCACAATCTGAGTATTTTCTAATGTTCCACAGCACGAACACTTTTTCTCGAGTTGCTTGGATGATTCACAAATGTTGAAGATTTTTCACCAAAATATACGTTATTTTTCCTTCTATAGTTATATTTCGAAAAAATCGAACAAGAGAAATGGATAAGAATCCTATTCTTATAGGCTTTGATTCATGTCTCTTCGAAATAGACGCATCTTATGTCAGAGGAAGCATCCAATGGGTCTTGGGTCGGGTTAAACCCACATGTGCGACCCATGCCCATAACCCAATTTGTGGCTTATAAATAACTAGAGACAGTCAGACAGTGAATCGGGCATTTAAGAAAAAAAATAAAAAAATTACAAGGTAAAACAATTTCAAGTAAATAGTATAACAGAGAAGTAAAGGATACAGAGACATACATTTCTTATAGTAGTTTGACATTTCCTCAGTGATGTTCAGTAACTTCAAGTTTCAAATCGAACTTCCTCTCTTATATACTGACATTTTGTGGTTTTGATGGGCTCCTTTTACAAGTCCCTTCAACATAATTAAGGGGATGTTTATTTTTTTATTTTTTTGCTAAAAAGTTATTTATTTGTCTAAAAAAAGTAATGAAAAGGAAAAATAAAAATATTCCATTCTTTCTATCTTAAAAAAGCTATATTTTATTAAAATGTTAAAAACTCCACTATCGCTTCAACGCTTATCGAAGTTCTAAGAAGATTCACTATCGCGCATTTACAATTAAGGGCGGATCTCGCAATGCGCGCCCATTCCGATATCGACTGCTTATTTTTTCAATTCCTAAACTGGCCTCATTTAAAAATTAAAAATTTTATTTATTGCAGAGGCTAAGTAAGGATGAGTAAATTCCCTAAACTGTCCTGCTTACATTTCATTTGTGTTTTTATTTTTTATATTTGTTTTTTTTTAATTTTATTATATTAAAATTAATATATTCCATAAAAATAAAAATATTGTGAATTTTTATAAATTATTTATTAAAAAACATTATAATTATTATTATTATTATTTATATTAAAGTATAAATTAAGATAATTAAAAATTATTTTAAAAATATAATCGAGACGGGGTGGGAATAACAATACCCGAACCAGTCTCGGATTTGAGAAAATAAATCTGAACTCGCTGAAAACCTAATTACAGTTAAACCAAACCCGTCTTATTAAGGGCGCGAACCCAAAATAACTCGCTCTATTGCCATCCTTACTCATTACCCAATGTTAAAAAACAACTAACTTAATACTTAATGTTATTAAGTATTATTCAACATTAAGTTAAAAAAGTTAAAAAAAAGTTATATTCGGTATTAAGTAAAAAAAACACACGTCACCTAACTCTAAGGGGCTATTTGTTGAAAGGTAAATAGCTTTCAGTATTCAACTGTTTGTTTTTAAAAAAATTCACGACTTATCGCTGAAATTTCTTAAAAAAAAAGTTATGAATAGAAAAAGTGAAAATATTTGATTTTTTCTATTCAAAAAAAGTCATATTTCACCAAAACAAGAAAAACTTCGCCATTACCCAACAAGGAAGAAGACTAATAACATTCACTATTGTGAATTGAGAATCTTGGCTCAGACTCCGTATAGATTCCATCCCAACCCCAACTCATTTATTTTTTTCAATTCTCAAATATGTCATATTTAAAAATTAAACTGACTCGGATCTGCCGACGTGATGTATAGTACTCCAAAACTCATCCCGCTTACATCACATTTTGTTTTTATTTTTAATTCATAATTTTTTTTTATATTTGTGTTTTATTTTTATTTTTATTATTATATTAAAAATTAATATATTTCATAAAAAATAAAAATATCATGAATTTTATTAAATTATTTATTAAAAAACATTCTAATTATTATTATTATTATTTATATTAAAGTATAAAATAAAATAATAATACAATCATTTTAAAATATAATCGAGGCGGGACATGAATAACAACAATACCCGAATCCGTCTCTAATTTAAGAAAATAAATCAGAACTCTTTAAAAACCCGATTATAATTGATGATGCTTTTTCAACCGGAACTGGGATAGAGCGTGATGGATTTGCTAGGCTGGTCCGCTAACTCTGGGCGTTGGACTCCTCTACAAAAACAAGAAACAAAAAAGGATCTACGGCTCGCCGTTGTCGCCCATGCCTAAGTCAATTCTTTTCCCGTGGAAAGAGAATATCAACCGCTGTAGAACGGTTTTCAGGCATAGTACCGCATACCTTTCACTTACGGGTGGTCCGGCATTTATAAATTAACGATCACGCATACCTTTCCTAATCGATTTACGACATCGACAAGATGCTTCCTAATAATGATGACAATCGGTCGTATGTTTCCTTATCGATGATGACACTCGAATAGTATGTTTCTCGTTGGAGGATGATACAACATTCCCACTCGGGTAAGAGATTTTCTTTTCTTCATCATAAACCGATTAATCGTGGATAATTGATGGGATTACAATTTGGAAATATCTTACTTTCCGATTGTTGGAGATTGGGTGTTTTCCTTAATATGATTTTTCGGGGCCCTTATTTTAGCCTATATCGTGATGTCATCAAGGGCCTATCATAAGATTAGTCTGCTTTTTAATCCCGCTTGAATGATTCGAGCCTACAAGACCTATTATTTTAACCCCATCACAATTTCAAATTTGACTAAGCGAGCGCAGTGTTACCGTGATCGCCTGATCGTGGGTGATATCCACGTGGGCTACTTAGAAGGGTTTGAATTAGTTTTATTTGCTCTTTTATTGTCTCCCGCCAATTTGAGCCGCTTCGGGTTTATATCGGTCATACTGAATCGAGCCATCTGCTCATGAGCTATTCTACCTTTTGGCTACATTTATGCTCTTTGAATCGAGCTTCTGCCCCGAGTTTACGGCTCCCTTGGCTACTGGCCTTTTGAAATAAGCATAGCCTCGCGAATTGAGCTTCCGGCTCCTCGAGTTACATGGCTCACCGCTAGTCGCCTTGAAATTGCTACGCCCAAATCGGGAGCCATCGGGCTCATGAACCATTTGGTGGTCTGCGGGCTATATGGCCTTTGAGCTAAGAGGTTTCAGAACCGAGCCACTCGCTCCCCGAGCTACTTGATCGCCCGCGGGCTACATGGCTCGCTTGAGCTGCTACGCCCGCGAATCGAAAGCACAGTTTCGAGCTACTTCGCCTGCGGGCTACATGGCCTCCGCTTGGAAGCAGCATGCCGCGAATCGAACTACCGAAGTTCCCCGAAGCGGCTTCGCCCGCGGGCCACGGGCTCGCTTCAGTTGTTACGCCCGCTTTAACCGGCTACCGGGCTCAACTACTTCGTTCGCGCTACATACCGTTGAGCCGTTAAGCACTCGCGAATCGAAGCATTAGATTTCGAAGCATTGCCTGTACACTACCGTTAATTGCTACTTATCTACGACCGAAGCACAAGCTCCTAAGCTACTTCGATCCGCAGGGGCTACATGGCATGCTTGAGTCGCTAATACGCCGCGAACCGAGCTACCGGGCTTCGCCACGGCCCGTGGCTACATTTACTGCTTCAGCCGTTACGCTTCGCGACCGAAAGCATGCAAATCTCGCGGCCACGGCCTATTCAACCGAAATGAGCTACTCGCTTCGTGGCTACATGGCCTCGCTTCTCAGCTGTTACGCCTCGCGAACCGAGCTACTTGGCCCGTGGCTACATGGCATGTTTGAGCTTGCTACGCTTACGAACCGAACTACAGCTCCCGACATATGTGCGCCCATTTATTTTTTGCATGTATCGAGGTGGCCTACGGATCTTTTTGTCTGGTCGAACGTCCCGATCCGCGACATTCTAAACTTCACGGGCGTGGCGCAAAGACCCCTACGGTGAATGGAGACTCCTGCCATCGCTGGGCCAGGAGTCCATGGAGACTGGAGCTCAGCCCTTTACCGCTTCCTTCATGTGGTCAGATTTACTGGATGTCCCCGAACCTCGCTCCCACGACCTCTCCTAGTCGCATCCTCTCCGGGCCGTATGACTATATCCCCGGTGGCTAGTTTCCCTTCTATCCGCTCGACGAGGGTCGAGGTGTGTTGCTCTTCGCAATGTGGTTTTGGTCTTTGCCCGCTACGCCCCTGGGGGCGTCAGAGGCCTGGCTGTGAGTTGCTCCAACTTCTTTCAAAGAAGTGTTGCCGGGTGATGCGAGCACCTCCACCTCGCCCATGTCGCCCGCATCGCCTCTTAACGCGCCCGAGGCTCCAGCACACCACCCCACCCGGGCCGGTCTTGCATCCCTGTGGCGATCGCGCCAAGCCCGCCATACGCAGTCGATAACATCACGCTAAGAGCGCCAACTTTATTTGCAAAGAACCGCTGCTCCTACGCATTCCGCCAAACTCGATGATGCTTTTTCACTGGAACCGCAGCGTACCGGATTTGCCGGGCCGCTCCGCCGGCTCTGTGCGTTGGACTCCTCTCGCAAAACAAGAAACAAAAAGGATCGGCGGGCTCGCCCGCTGTCCCGACGCCAAGCCGCTTTCCATGCTATAATATCAACCGCTGCGAACAAGCCAGACGTAGTCCGCGTACCTTCACTTACGCGACCGATATTTATAAATTACGATCACGACAACTTTCCTAATCGATTATGATATCAATAGTATGTTTCCAGTCGGACACGACACTTAATAAGATTGCTTCCTTATTGATGATGACATCAATAATATATTTCCTACGTGAGGATGATATAATATTTCTCCCACTCAGAAGAGATTTTCTTTTCTTATCGTGAACCGATTAATAAGCGATAATCACGCAATAATTAGAAATATCTTACTTTCCGATTTGTGGAGATTGAATGTTTTCCCCTTAATACTACTCCTCACACGCCAACCTTTTTTAAAGCGACCGAGCCTTGTTTTGGGGCTCAAGCATTCAAGGATGCCACATGCCTATCATAGCGCCGTCTGCTTAATCCCGCTTTTGGCTCAAGGTCTTGTGCCCGCGCACCTATTATTTTAAACCCCATCAATAATTAAACTAAACTCATCTTATTAAGGATGTGAACCTAAAATAACCCGCACTCATTACCTTCCCTACTCACATTCTAATATTAAAAAATAAATAATTTAATACTTAATACTATTAAATACTATTAAAAAATAAACTTAAAAAAATTCTATTCAACGTTAATTAAAAAAAAACAAACGCGAAGTGTGAGTGTGAAATTTTCTCTTTTGAGTACTCAACCTAACTCAATTCAATGATTAAATGTCGTGGAAGGGTAGAATGGACAACAAAATATTAAGCACAAAAAATGGTTGAAAGTGTCGTGTCGTGTCGTGGGGATCATTTGGAATGTACAAATGAGTAGCTTGTTGGAGTATTTGATGCTCTATTTGCGATGTTTGCCTTGATTGGACTTCGTTCAGTATTAGTTCGGATGACCTTAAAGCCTTGCTCGGATGACCCTATACGTTATCGGGATCAGCAAGATTTATGGAAGAGATAAATTTTTATGCAGACTCGTCTTATCTTGTCTCGTCCAGATGATCACTTCCTCGTTCAGTTCATTCGAGTTGAGATCATCACCTCGTCCTATTGACTTATCAAAAGTCATTTTTTAGTTGTTTCTCATCCCAACACTCACGCAATTGATTATAAGACATGTTTAAGTTCAATTAAGTCCAAGTCGCTCAATTTAATGTCCAGACTCAATTTTCAAAAAGATTGAAAGAATTTGAAGCAAATCAAGTTAAAATCACGATGCATGCAAAGAATGATTACCCTAATAAGTGTACTTATTTTGATATCAAACACGAATGGCCTTTAAGTGATGTTTCAACTTGGATTCTCAATTCCTTGCTATATTGGACTTGAATTCTTAATTTTTTGGGTGAGGGATTTTTTATTTTCAAATGGTTAATTACATATAACCTATCACTCATCCCAAATTAAACATCAGTAACTAATTACTTTGATATTTTATCAACAAAACCTCAATTAAACATACAAACTTTTATTTTAAAAGTTTATTTGCAGTTAAGAATGATAGTAAAATGTGTTAAGAAGTTTGAGATTATTGGTCCAACATACTTTGGTTGATCATCAATACCCAATCTTTGTTTTTTTTTTTTGAAAAGAAAAATAATTTCATTGATTCAAATTAACAATACATCGATGAAATCATATAATTAAAAATGCTAAAAACCACAAAGGATGAAGCAACATCAAAGTCTATAATATATTAAATGACTCAAAGTCTATACATTTGATAGTTGAGTCTATATATTTGATATTACTATTATAAATAAAATACATTTGACTATAATTATGCAGCATACTGATGACCATTGATTTGATTTCTTGTATCTGATCGTGTATATTTTGTTCGTTTGAATTACATAAAAACAAATAAAAGATGCACCACGACGATGAAACTCAAACGATTATACTGATACGACACAACCACTCTCACACAAAGACGACGACTAAATCACGAAAAAACATATAAAAACCTATATCTATGTGGAATAACCACTTTATTAATAAATAAAAAATGGAAAAAAAAGATATAAAATGGTGATTTTAGATTAAAAATGTCTAAAAATTTACCTCTCATTGCATAAAGAAAATGAAATAACGGAGAAAAAGTTAAGAACAATCTTTGTTTATTAGTGATTGGTTACATGACTTTCCTTATTCATTAACTTAAAACTAAAACTTTTAATCTAGATTGGGGTTTTGTCGACAATAGAGAAAGACGGTGACACAAAAGTAAGCGAAAAGTGATTTTACCGTAGTAAGTGAAACCTTTATGACAATGAAATACAAATCGTGAAGTTGATTTGACCCAAAGTCAATTAAGTTAGCTTGCACTCAAGGTTATGAAGTAGGTTTTGTGAAAGGGGCCAGCAAAGTTGTATTTAACCATGAGAACCAATAAGTATTATATATGATATTGTTTTTTCAATCGAAATTGGGTTGGAGCGCGATGGAATTGTTGGGTCGGTCCGCTGTCTCTGGATGTTGGGCTCCTCTACAGAAATAAGAAATAAAGGATCATGGTTCACCTCGCTTTTTTCAAGAAGAGAAGATCAATCGTTTATCGTAATGAATTTTCCAGACGCATCTTCACGTGATGAAGTGTCCGGCATTTATAACTACGATCATGATAACTTTCCTAGTTGGGACACGATGATATCAACGATATCTTTCCTTCTTAGAGGATGACACGATATTTCTTCATCGTGAGAGATTTTTTCATCGTTAACCAATGTAAAGTGATAATTGGAGTACAATAATTAGGAACTATCTTACTTTCCTAATTGGTGGAGATTGGGTGTTTTCCTTTAATACGAATTCCTTGGGCTGATTATATTATCAGTCTTTTGAAAGGGTGAATTGGGCCCTCGTTTTGGGCCTGCGGTTGGAGGATATCATCAAGGGCCGAAAGGCGAAGCACAGCTTGCTTTTTAATCTCTCTAGTTCTCGTCATCTGGGCTTGTATCGGGCCGCGCGCCTATTATTATTTTAAACCCGATCGCCTCAGACAAGAGCATAATCGCGGCGAGCGCTAAGTCGCTATGAAGCCATGTAGCTCGTGGAGCCTGAGGCTCGATTGCAAAGCATAGTCAAGCCAAGGAGGCCAAGTCGCCACGAGCCATGTAGTCAGAGCCTAGTACCGGGATTGCAGAGCATAATTGCCATGAGGTCAAGTCGCCACAGCCATGTAGCCTGAGCCCAAAGAGCTCATGGCTGCGTGAGCACAGCCGCAAAGGAGGCCAAGTCGCCACGGCTACGAGCTGGGGAGCCCAGGTGAGCTCGACTGCGCACTATAACCGCAAAGGCGCTAAGTCACACAGAGCCCACGTGTAGAAATTTCAGAGCCCCGCAGCCTGGGACACAAGAGCATAACCTGCTCAAGGAGGCCAGCCACGAGCCCAAGAGCTCGATTGCAAACCATAACGCTCGCGGCGCCAAGAGGTCACTGAGTCACGAGTCAGAGCCCAGCCGCATCGCAGCATAACCGGGCCATGAGACCAGCAGCCAAGAGAGCCATGTAGCTCCTAGAGCCCAAGTGTTCTAGTTTTTCAAAGCATTAATCGTCAAAAGGCCTCGTGACTCGTAGGAGCCCCTGAGCCCAACAGGTAGCTTCACTAAGGCAGGCCCAAAAGGGCAGAGCAATCCAGGAGCCAGATAGCTAAGTTTCGGATTAGGCAAATGTGCATATAACAGCTTCAAACAACTCAAACGCGAAATAATAAAAAGAGTAATATAATCGAATCAATGAATCTTTTGTATAACAAATGAAAAGTCAACGCCGGCGAATTACAAAAATCACATGTGCTCGACACCGGATAATATAAATAGTTAAAATAAAAGCCTAGAAGTACCCGCAGGTCGGGCCTAGCTTACGTCGAATGCGCGAGCCTAAGCAGTGCAAGGTGGAAGAACTAGACTCCAGAGGAACCCGAAAATCATCCCGGCCAGGAATGATCAGGCCCTAAAGCACTTCTGCTGCAGCTACAGTCACCTTGGAACTGTGATTCTTCTACCGCTCACTGCCGGATGTTGAACTCTAGGTCCGTGGAAAGCCTGGAAGCCCCCGGTTGAAAGGCAAGCCACCCTGAAGCCCATGGGTGCAAGCTCCGTCTCTAAGCTCGCCTATCACTTCGCCCCTCCCGCTAGTCAAAGCCTCCGCTCTGTGTCCATCCGGCTTGTCGAGCTCCTCCGCCAAGCTGCCCACGGAGTTTCCCAAAATTCCAGAGCTTCCCCGCGAACCCGGTCCAATGTCAGCCACTTTCATATGTCACCCTCGATACCATAACTCCTCCTCCGCTACCGCAACTTGTCTTTGGCACCACGCCCTCCCCGGTGCCTCTTTATCCTACCGCGCTCATTGTCGAAGCATTCTTCGTGTCGACCGTGCTTCACAAGCTCCCGCCCAGTCCCCTGATAGTCCGGGCCTCAAGGTCCCACCTCCTGAGTTCAGTGGGGAAGCCGACCTTAGCCTTATAAGATTCGCCGCCTCGAAGAGCCCCAGAGGTCGACCCTCTTGCCGTGCCTGGGCGAAGTAGCCACCTGGACAAAGAAAAAAATAGTCAATTAATAAATCAAAACAATAAAGAAAGGACCACAGACTTTACGCATTTAAGAGGTCCCCCGCGTAAGAGTCGTGGCCTCCTCGACGATTGCATGGCCCACCCTCCTAAGGTCGGAATCTCGAAGGATGTATGAACAAATCCCAACGGCGAGCCAGATGAGAGCAGAGTCCTCGGTCCCTACAGCACCAAAGTGATCCCTCCTCACTTCGTTTGGCATTGCAAGAGAGGGCACGCCGCCCCGCGATGTGGGACTCCAAACTGAAATAGGAAGAACTCTGCTGGGGCTTAGTGCCCCCCAAAGAGCCCAGCCTCCGACAAATGGATGAAGCGCAAGAGGAGGCCCCGCCTTAAAGCCCACCTCGAGCAGGGGGCAGCCTCGTGGGAAGCCTGGGGCTCTGCTTCGACGCCCTTTCTGGCGCGACCTCCAAATGGGCCCGAAGCTCTCCCCAAGTAGGCTTCGCGATAGAAGGCTCCAAAACCGAAGATGAAGAGGGCTTGGAGACAGGGGGAAAAAGAGGTTTCATTAAGGAAATGGGAGAAGGTCTCGTGAAAAGGAAGCCTGGGCAGCCTCGCACCGCATGGTCTCTGAACATCCAACCTAATGAGCCGGAGTAGACCGCTGGCGCACTTTGACCGCCTTCCGCCACCTCCGTCTTCGTGGATCGAGATCTGCCGAGCACCCAAGACCATGTAACCAAAGTAATGTCGTAGTCATCCTATGACCTTTGAAACTAGATCGACCAAAGCGAAGGAGTGAATCACGTGAGGTTCCTGAGTAGTCCGTGATAGCCTGAATGCCAAGTGTGTCCCCTGAAAAGGGAATGTACTCCCAAAGGACGTCGACAAAAATAACGTTCCTTCCAAAGCATTTGTGGGAAGACTAAGGTCCGGAAATAATCAACTTGGCACTTGAGTCCCCGGAGATATAAAGAAAGCCTTCACCGGCCTCCTTTACGCCGAAGAGTCTAAGAGCAGGCAGGCTGGAACACCCAAGCCTCTTGGCCCCTGTAACCAATAGCACTCTACTGCACAATACTCCCGTGTCGAGAAAGTTGAGAAGGGCAAACGCTAAATGTCGTTAACCCTTTTATAAAGGGATGCAAAGGAAAGCGGAGGCCATTCTCAAACGCCACCTCAAAAAAAAACATCATCTTGGGCACTTAGACGACGTAGGAGGTCAGCACGTCAGGGCACCAAACCTGGACCCCAAAGAGGGCCCCATACCGGGCTGTAAAGACCTCACCATATGAAGGTTCAACTCGATCAGGCCTACTAATTTCACAACATTTTCAGATAAACAACCCTCAAATATTCGCAGCCGCTAGGATATCGGATTTCACTAATTTCGTCGTCTTATCCAGCCAGAAAGCAGGTTCCCCTGGGCAACCCTGGACTACCACAAATTTAGACTGGTCGACCACTCACCCGTCCGCCTTGAACTAGACGCCTCAATAGAATCACTCCCTATACGCAAAACAGAAGAACGACTAGGACCCATGGAGATATGTAGGGCAGGACAAGGAAAAAGGAAATCGAAGAAATAACGCAGAACCCCTAATCAAGCAAGCCCTAAAAACTCACAAAACTTCAAACCCGAAAAGACAAGGAAGAAAAAAAAACGTACCAATCCCATAAACAGGACAAGAGTCATCACCCTCAAGCGAGATATCAGGAACCACCAAAAGTAGCCTTGAATAATGGTCAGACAAATTTCAAGAAAAGAGAAGCTTAAACTTGCAAAGGCAAAAAGCTTCAAGAATAAAGGGTTCAAAGTGCAAACTGGCCAGAAGCCGCTTTACGGCTTGTGGCTACAAAATAAATAAGCATGAAAGTCGAAAAACCATCATTATCACAAGACAAGGGACGACGTCAAAGCCCTCCCTCCCTGAGTAGCCACGTGGGAGTCCTACCTGATCCAAAAAGTGGTATAGCCCTTGCCTACGCTCACTTTAGTCAAACTAGTCAAAGGTTGAGACGATCGGAGTTTAAAATAATAATGGCCAGCGCGGGCCAGGAAACCTTGAAGCCCCAGATGTGAGCAAGGGGGAAGTTAAAAAGTAGGCCGTTAGCGCTCGACCCTTGATGATATCCTCAGCCTTGTTTAACGAGGGCCCGATTCCGCCCTTCAAAAGGCGGTAATATCATAAGTAAAAATTAAGTGATAAAGGAAAACACAAATCTCGCGATTAGGAAAGTAGGATATTCCTGTCGATTACTATTTCGATTATCCATTTTCTAATCGGTTAACGATAAGAAAAAAATCCTCATGATGGAAGAAATATCGTGTAAATCGCGATGAGAAATATATCGTTCGATTATCGTCCATTTAAGCCAGGAAATTTATCCTTGATTATCGGAATTCTCATCTGAGAACTACCCGCGTGGTGAAATGTACGCATAGAAAATTTATTAAGCGGTTGATTTCTCTTCCGTGAAAGAATGGCCAGGCGTCGGAGAAGCGTGATGACTCACACCCGTTGTTCTTATTTACGCAGGAGCGACGTCAGAGGCAGTGGCCGGCCGGCAATTTGGCCAGCGATTCGTGATTCGATTGAAGCATCGTCGATATAGTTAATTACAATTTTTTTTGTTATAGATATTGTAGCTGCTCAAGTTTTTATTGGATCAGCCATTGTTTCGTTAATTTATGTAATAGAAAATCAACTCATATCAATCAATCAAATTAGTTGAATAAGTAGTATTATTAATATAAAAATTAGAATATTCATCAATTCAAATTAGCAAGTATGACACGTAAGATGGGATTATAGTTACTTGTCATAAATCAATCAAAATATATTGATAATCTCTCATGAGTCAATTCAAAAATAAATTGATTATAAAAATTTGGTAAATCATTTATTCATATGATTCATTTATGAATTTACTAGATAAAAAATTTATGATGCTTAAAAATTTATAAATCAATAAAATATCTTATTGAAAATGATTTAAACTATGTTGTTTGATTTTATAATCACATAGAATGTTTAAGTATATATTTTTTTATTAAAATAGATTAATATTATTTGATGTAAAAATATTTTTTCCGTTTCTTTTTATGGGAGGGGACTTGCAAGTTGCAAGTTAAGGAGATAACCTGCGAAGCATTGTAGCATTATCCCCTGACGAGAATCACAGATCCAACGTTCCAAAATACATTCCAAAGTAGCCGGCGATAGTACGTTAAGTTGTACCACTGCGCACGTTAGCGCCACCCTCTCTCTGACTCTCTCCATTTCAAATTCTTTCAATTGCGGACTTGCCGTAAGACGTGACCCGTTTGTCCATTCCTGGCCCACAAAAAAAATTGAAATCGACCCCCTATATTTCTTTAAAATCCAAAATCTCACCCAAATTCCGAGCTCTTTTACAATTACTACATTTCAAAGGACCTGCATTTCAAAAAATGAATTTCACCAAAACAAAATAATTAGAAAAAAAGAAAGAAAAAAGGAAAAAAAAACCACCGAAACGCAGAGGAGGAAAGAGTAGAAATCTAGGGACCAGGGGGGAGGAACAGGGGGATGACGATGGATAGAGAAAAGGAGAGAGAGATTGAGCTGGAGAGTGCAATGTACACCAACTGTTTGTTGTTAGGGCTTGATCCGGCCGTTATCGGAATCGGTGCCAACTCCAGCACTCCCAGAGTCGGTCTTTTCCGGCACTCTAACCCTAAATTGGGCGAACAACTTCTCTACTTCATCTTGTCTTCGCTTCGAGGCCCTATCCAATCCGCTAAAGTACGCTTCCTCAATTTCCATTTTATGCATTTCCTCTCGATCCGTTTCCTTTTTTTATTTTTTAAATGAATTAAAATATTTTTATTTTTATATTTTGTTGTTTACTAACTTCTAGAGATCTTTCAGGACTTTGACAAGGTTTGGCCGATTTTTGATTCGGCGCAATCGCGTGATTTTCGCAAGGTAATTTTTGTGTTCCTGATTCACGCTTGTGTTTCTGTTTAAGTTGGCGTCGAAGTTGTAGTTGATTGATGCGATTTGTGTGGCAGGTTGTGCAAGGGATAATCAGTGAGCTCGAATCTCAAGGGGCGCTTCCGAGGAGCAATTCGAGGGTTTCTTCGCTGGCTACGTGTTGTGGACCGAGGTTGGTTGGTCTCTGTACTTCTTTCATTTTAGTTTCTCTTTCTAGATGTGTGTATAAGTTCTTAGCCTTGAAGGGGATTATTTCTTTTTCGTCAATTTAGAGAATGGAAATAGAATGAGATGAAATTTTGAATCATGTGGCTCTCTCTCGTGTTTAGTTTGTTGGGTTGAACCTTGGAAAAATTCAAATTTGATTTCATCCCATGTGGTCAATTCTTGTTGATAGTCTGCATTGTGGATAATTAATGCAATGTATAGGGCATTTGAGATGTTGTTGAAAAGAGTGGCCCTTATGAGTTTTTCCATTGTGAACCTTTAGGATGTTATCATTTTAGCAGTGATGCAAGAACTTCATGTTTATCTTTGCACTTGCAATCTCATGTAGTGCAGCATAGGTGCCCAATTACATTTTTGCTTTTTGCTATACTTGAAGGGGTGACAGGTTTTATGCTTTATTGCAGATTTGTTGAACTTCTCTGGCAACTTTCTTTACATGCTTTACGGGAGGTTCATAGACGAACTTTTGCAGCTGATGTAGCTTCCAACCCATTGCCTGCTTCTCTGACAGATGTAGCATTTTCACATGCAGCTACACTGCTTCCTGTAACAAAGGTGAGACTGATTTTCTCATGCAGCAGTTTCTCACTTGTATGATAAGGATATAGATGCAGATGCTATTGTTAGTTACATAAATGAGGTCCAAGACTTTGATGAACTGAAATGTGATCTAGATGTTGTCACAGTCATGTGGTTGGTGTTTGACATGGATATGATGTGTCTCACATGAACACATGGGTAAATGGGAGAAAAAAGAAATAGTAGTGCCCTTACTCTAGCTTCCTACTGCTCATATCGCTAATTTTAAAGTTTATCTATTTATTTTTTATTTGAATTTTTGATAGGCAAACAAACATTTATATATTATAAAAGTGAAAAATGGATAGTGCATCAAAGTACATTGGTCGAATAAGATGGCTGCCATCAAGCATAGCTGAAAAAGGGGAACCTTCTCCCTCCCATAATCAGACCCTGACTAATCTACAAGGTCAATTAAGGACATTGAACCTTCATCTATGTACTACTTACTGTTTATTTTTTAACTAATTTTTTTTTGCATGTTTCACTATTGATTTTCCTTTATTTTTTTATTTAAATGCATGCTGGTACCAATGATCTAGAATTTAAATATGGTAGTTTCAATCTCATATCTACATTGGGTGCTAGTGATGGAAGTTGTAGTTTGAAATGCCAACTTGGTGCTCCCTTCCTACATTTTTAATTTTACTATTTACTGCCCTAGTGACTGGGATCTATTAAAGAAAAGTAGTTTGTATAGTTATCTTTATTTTCTTATTTTCTTTATCTTCCCTTTCAGTACCAGATTTCAGATCCATTTTGCTTGACCTTTGATAGTTCATACATGGCATTTTGAACAGGCTAGAATAGCACTGGAACGAAGAAGGTTCCTGAAAAATGCAGATACAGCTGTCCACAGACAGGCCATGTGGTCAAATTTGGCTCATGAAATGACAGCTGAGTTTCGTGGTCTTTGTGCTGAAGAGGTAAAGGATAAGTGATAAACATTCTTGTACGGGTTGTATTTCATAGATACAAGCTTTGTTCATGAATTTCTAATGTTCAGTCTTTCTTGATCTTTTGCCCTCTACTTGGGACTTCTTTATGTCAGGCCTATTTGCAGCAAGAGTTGGAAAAATTACAAGACTTAAGGAACAAAGTGAAATTGGAAGGGGAACTATGGGATGACCTTGTATCTACCAGCTCAAGTCAGAATTCTCATTTAGTTTCAAAGGCTACTCGCTTGTGGGAGTCCTTGCTTGCTCGCAAAAGTAAGTACAAAATATCCGGCTTTCTTTTAATAAACTTCTATTCAAGCAATCATACATGAAATGCGCTTCCAAATTTTGTGCTAACTACTTTTAATTCCATGTTACTCTGCTTACTCCCCTTACATACAGGTCAACATGAAGTTCTTGCATCAGGTCCTATTGAGGACTTGATAGCTCACCGGGAGCATAGGTAATTGCTTTCATATCATTCTGGCTTCTGTACATGACATTTGCCCATTTTCCTGCTCATGCATTATCTTCCTATTCAGGTATCGGATTTCTGGGTCATCTTTGCTTGCAGCTATGGATCAAAGTTCTCAGGTTCCCTATACTGATTTATTAACTGTCCAATCGGGTGATCTAGCTTCAGGTCGTTTAGATGACAAAGAACAGACTGATGGATCTTATGTCGGTGTAACTAGGGACAAACAGAAGAACAGTTTAGATTCATCTCAGTCCCTAGTAAATGATGACACGCTTCGTATGGATGATAGAAGTGGAAGAGTCCACCCAACTGTTGATATTGCCGAAATTATCAGGCGCTGGACTCATGCTCTACAACGTATTCATAAACAGTCACTTCATCTGGTAAACTTTCATCTTCTGATGTATTATACCTGATCATTTGGCATGTGAATAAGTTGCTATTTGATAGTGAATTTAGAAACCCTTTCACTTTCATCCAATTTTTACTCATCTGTTCTTCTCAAAAGTTCTGGAGTATGATGTATTGGAATTTGACTGTTGTTTCTGAAGAAACAATGTGCTAACTTGATATGGTCACATTATAGGCAAAATCCAATGATGGAGAGGGTCCAGAGCTTCTAAGAAGTGCTGGTGATGGTGGTACAAGTGATCATGCTGAGTCCTTGGCGGCAACTCTTGCTGAACATCAGCAACACTTAGCTAGCTTTCAGGTTAATATAATTTTCTTTTCACATTATGCATGGAACTTCCACTTGAGATGGTAATCTCTCATTGTGATCTTAAATTTGGTCCATGGATAGATAAGTGTTTTGTGATGGTTAGCTTAGTTATTAAGAACTTACATGCGCTATGCAATATACAAGTTTTATGGAAATTGATCTTTATCATACACACACACACACACACACAAAATATGATGCGTGATGTAATGATACAACCATACAAACATCTTCTGCTGTTTTCCATGGTTTTTAAGAAAAATCAAATTATTATTTTTTGTTAAAAAATTTATTATTTGATTGTTTAAAATGTATTGTAAAATTACAAATTTTTCACAAAAAGAAGAAATAGGTAAAAAAATCTTATATGAAAAACAACTTTTTAATTGTTTAATGCTATATTTGATGTTAGGTTTACTTTTACAATGAATATTTGAGAAAATTCATGTGAATGATTTGAATGTTTAACAAATTTTTTTTTCAAAATTTTTTTATTATATCAGTTTTATTTTAAATCTTTTATTATATGGAAGGAACATGAAGAAATTGAAATGTTAGAACTTTGAAGATGATGCATGAAGGCATTTATATGGGAGGTTCCAGGTTAATGTCCCAATGTGGAAAAATGTTTACCCACCAAAAATGGAAAATCTGGAAGGGTGATTTGTTCTTATCTTGTAAAAATAAATTGAAAGCATCACGTGTAATTCATTCTGAAGCAGAGTAATAAATTGGATCCTTTCCCTCACTTAATTTCTTGGAGAGTATGGCAGGGTATGAACTAATGGATGAGCCTTTGAACTCCCATGTGTGGTTGTGGCAGATTCTATCAATTTTGTTTGCTTGAGAATAAGATGTCTTTTAGGTTATCACTTTTGCAATTATGAAAAATTCGAATATGCTTTGAGGGCAGATGTTACTAGGCAGATGTTGCTAAGCAGATGGTCAAGAAAGGAGACCTGTGCTATGGAGCAGTGAGCTGGGTGTTAGAAATAAATTTTATGTGATTAGGGATGATATTGGGAAGAAAAAGAAAAGAAAGAAGCATGGATAGAAAGGTTTTTTGTGCTAACTAGACTTTTATTTGTAGTATTTTCACCAGGATCACAACAATTCTCCTTGTAGCTATTCAATAAATTAACTCTTAAATAGCATCACAGGATAAAATAGATTCTAACATTTAGCAAGAGTAAATTGTACCCAAAAAACTAAATGGAGGTGCTTAGTTCTTGCTTTTATATTTTACCTCTCACCTTAATCGATATTATAGTTCTAGTTTGTAAGTAAAATGCTTTTTCTAGCACTTTTTAGATGATGTTAAATCAGCGCATTAGCATAGTTATCAGTTGTAAATCTGATGTTGTTTCTCGCATGAACATTAGGTGCTAATTAACCAACTTAAGGAAGTTTCTCCAGCAATACAAAAGTCAATATCAGAATGTACTGAAAAAGTGAACAGTATTTCTGCCAATCTTCCTCCACTGGCCAAGCATCATGGTGGATCAACATCACCTATCCAAGCTCAGAGCAGTGGAAGGGCAGTGGTAATTTTTTTGGGAGAAAAAGGCTTGATATTCTTGTTTGGATATGTTCAACCCTTAATAATTGTTAAGACTAATTTATTTATTTATTATTATTATAAAGGAGAGTAGCACTGATGAGGTTGCTGAGGTGACTTCGAAATTGTCTACCATTCAGCTTGAGAAGGTTTCAGCTAGTCCTCCTGCATTAAAACTTCCACAGTTGTTTAGTTTGACACCAAATTCATCTGGGAAAAGTGGAAATTTGCAAAGACGTCAAGTTGTGGCACCTCAAACCAATCAAGTGGAGAATTTGTCTGACAGGAAGTCTCTGGACCAACCTCTGTCAAACAATCACTTGAATAATACACCACAAGGTTTGCCCCATTGTACTGTACTTTCTAGTCCCTACATTATATTCTTCCCCATATTTAGGCTTAGTGTCCTGCCTAATCGACATATGTCTTCCAGTTAAATAGACTGGTTGTTAATTAGTTTAATAATACGATCTTAATTATTAATTTCATGTCCCAGCAGACAGTGACATTTATTATGTCCAGAACCTAAAGAGATCTGTCAGAGAAGCAGCTCTATCTATGCAAATCTGCAATGTGGAATCATCACGAGATAGTCAATCTGATGATAGCTCCGAACACTTCTTTGTTCCTCTTTCTGGGACAGGGTTTTCTCGCGTAGGCCAAGAAAACAAATCTGTTCCATTAAGAAATAAACATTTGTTTGTATCTCAAGTGGATGGTTCCTTGCTTGAGAATCATGATACTGAGGATCTTCTTGGGAGAAAGTTTGGTGAATTACCAAACATGTTGAACGAACTGGATTCGCTTCATGAATATGACAGAGTAAATGGGTTTCTCTCTGCTGCTAGTCCAATTTATGCAGCCTCTGATGCACAAAGGTCCTTTTATGAGGAAACTCAGGATATCTTCTCACCTCCATTGCTGATGGACTCCTCACTGTTAGCAGATTCTTATGAAGACTTGCTCGGTATGTTGTTCTGGCCCAATCTACTCTGATGCTTTAGGGATCCATATGTTAAGGTTTTTATCATTGTGGTATCCCTCTTTTTATGCTTTCCTCTGAGTGCAAATTATGTGATGCTTGGAACTTCTTTGATGCTTCATTTCTTTTAAAACAATGTCAAGTGCCATTGTGGTGTATCATGAGACTGTCAGAGCTTCAAATCAAAATATGGATTCTTAAGTACTAGCTGAACATGTGGCACATTAGGACCATTAAGTGCTTTGCTCAAGCACTTGTCTATACCTGAAATAATTATGTTCAGAAGATTCTGCAATTTCTGGTATGGGGATTTCCCCAGTTTTCTGAAACAGTTCTATATCATTATACATTCAAGCTAAATCAGATGCTCTAACTCATTGTTGTTCCCTCTTCTTATTTTTATTTTTTTGATGTTTCTCTTTCTCTTTGTTGGATGGAGTAAACAAGGTCATCATGAGATTGGCCATTGAGACCTTATCAGGGACAATATATTTCTCATGGGTCCTCATCTCTGCTTCTAGCAAAGTTGACCGAAAATGAGATGTTCATGAGGATCTAGATACTTTCTCAGAGGTTTTTTTTTTTGTCTTTCTTTCATTCTCCCATGTGTGCTGGAATTAAGAGTGGAGGAATTTTCATTGGTTGTTTTAGAGTTGATTATGTACTACTGCCGTTGTCTAATAAATGCTATCTACAATTGGATACTTTAATTGTAAATTCCAAAATTGTTACTCAGTGCACTTTTCCACATTCAGAGGTATTGTTCATTTGAAAATCTTCATTTGGTTCTCTTGCAGCACCATTGTCTGAAACTGAAACTGCCTTGATGGAGCACTGAAGTTGTCTATGGGGGCAATATCTTGGTTGTGTTCTTTGGAAGATATTAGGTCACTGAAATGGTTTTGTATTTCACTCCTCGATTGGGATTTTCTTCCCTCTCCTATGATTTTTTGTATGACATGGCGTGCTTGTATGATTTCTTCCTTCCCTTTACCCGATCTGTATACTTTTGCCTTATATTGGCACCTTTGATGTTCCATTCATCGCTGGGACATGGGATCTCTGAACCGGTTGGCTGCATTCCGACTGTGTACATAACAGGCAGATGCTTGGAATCAGAAAGCATCTCATCAATTCACCATCGCCCAACCTGGACAAATGAAGATCAGAATCCTCTGCATGAGCTGATTCTGGCTGTGCCTGGTCAGAAATCCTTCCGAACACCCATGCCCCTGGCTGTTAATCCAAAGGTGGCTAAAGATCAACATATATGGCAAGTCTCATAGGTGACAGGTGCATATCGCTGAGACACCGTGGCCCTCTTTTAAGGATTTTATTTTGTCACTGTCAAGATCGATTGTTGACAAACTAATTTTTATGTATTTGATAGATGAATTGCTTGGGATTTGATCATGCCTGCTGGAGATGGATTAGGAAAGAGAAAAACCATAGAGTGAACTTTTGGACTAGTCTTTATTCATATTTCCCATATTGTTGTAACCCTTTCATATTTTTGTTGAACTATATATTAAGGTAATTTCAAGGTTGCTGATTTTGATTTCATACATTTCTGAGGTTAACAGTGGTAGCTGAAACTTTCAACCTTCACCTTCTATTTGTAATTTGCCTGTAAATTCGACTGTTACCAACAATAGTGCATGTGTATGTGTTAAGATTCTCATTCCATGAACCCTCCTCCATAAGGTCAACTCCAAATTATTTGTAAGAAAAGTCTATTGAGTTTGCCGGAGGAATGACATCTACTCTGTACCGCTGCTTGTCCATTTCCAATTGTCTGTTTATCTTTGGCCCATTGCTCTATTCTTGGATTTGACCGTTACCTTGGATTTCATGGAGTCGACTTCACACTCCATCCTCCTTTCCATCTTTAATTGTGAGAAGTTCATTGGCTCGTCTGTCGTAGTTTTGACTCATGAATTTCAAATTGGGAAACGTTATGAGTCCCCCATTTTAATTTATTTGAAAAATTAGGGACCAAGGTCAAGTTTCTTGATTTAAAAAATATTTGATAAACAAACCTTATGCACAACTTAAGTAAACCTTAGGCATGAGGTCCTATCTTACTCATATGGTAGTATTTAAAGTTGGACATTTTATCAAATATTTTTGAAATTAGGAGAAATGACTTCAGTTTTAGGTTTTTTGATCATAATTTTTCAAATGAATTGAAATGGAGAAAACATAACATACTTTTTCTCTTTCAAATTTATTATGCATTTTGACAATACGGCCCAAAGCAAGTTGGGAGTTCTTATGAATACCGGGTTTGGGCCCCTTGTGTTATGAGGCCTGGCCCATTCCCCCGGACACCTAGTTTGACCCTCCTTCCTTATCAACAACCACTAGGAAAGGGACACCATTTTTTAATTGGGCTGAGGGAGAGGCACGCCTTTGAAACTGAAATAAAGAAAAGGGGAAGTGAGCATCAGATAATTGAGAATCCCTTCAGTGTTGACATTGTAAAATAGATATAAATACTAATAGTGGCCACTGGTAGATGAAGAAGAAGAAGAAGATAATGATGATGATCCCTCTTTTACTGTCATCCATTGGATGAATTTCAAGCTCCAATCCTAGTAAATGTGTCACAACCAACCTCATTAAACCCTTTAAAGCAGTTTATGTGTATATGTAGAAATAAATAATCATTTATTTCATTATCTTGTTTCTACAAGGCTCTCCTCCAATCTATCCTCTTCCAATCTTTTATGCTCCATCTTGTGATTTTTGTTATCCTCCTCCTTAGGAAAAGTATCTTTCTAAAGTTTTGTGTAATTGATGTATTTGGGGAATACCCAATTGGCAAGAAGTGTTCAACTCATTTTATTATATATCTTTGTCGCCATCTCCTTTTCACCCAAAAGCTCTTTGAAGGAAATTAAAAATGGAAAAAGACAAGTTGAGTGGAGTTGACAAATGGAGAAACAAAAAAGCCTCATAAAATAAAATACAGGTATATTTATCCGACATAAGACAATCATACTCCAAAACAATCATCAATGATGAATTGGAATTCAAGGTTTTCATGATTTTTACAACTTGGGATTTACTCAAAAGACTTTTGATTCCTGCAACACTTGTTACCAACCTTCTCTTCCTTAAAAATCTATCATCAAAATTCAGAGATGGGGGAAGATAGAGAGAGGACTGCCACGCGCCTCCAGAGCAAGTGGGTTCTTGTCCCAATTGTAGGCTTGTAGCAGAGATGGGAATATGGGATCAAGAGTTTGAAGCTTGAAGGACGACAGTGCAATGGGGGAGACATGCGGGACATGTTTCCACATGATAGGACTCTGACCACTGACCACGCGCTTTTGAATGAGATTGGGGTTTGGAGTTGGTGTTCTTTTCTAAGTGGTTTCCAGTTTCAACCCTTTATCTTTTTATCTCAGAAAGATTGTGGGCATGGATTTTACGTGGATTTGAGGGTTGTTTTGGTCAAGACATTTCTCTCTCTCTCCGTCAATCTCTCGATCTCTCCATCTGGAGAAGCCCAAAAAGTAAGAATCAACAGTGGTGTAGTGAGAGGTAGAAAACTAGAAATTCCTGAGAAAAGTAGAAGGGAAAAAAGAAGCGTAGAAAATAATGGAAAAGAAAATAATGGCTACAATAATTCTGGGGAACCAAACACACCAACACCATCAACAGCAGCCAGAGATTGTTGTTTTCTGATCCTTTTTTTTCCTTACTGGGTTCAGATCACTGACCCAGACCCTAAAGAAAAAGGAACGGCTGCAAGCTTTCTCTTTCTCTGTAAGTCTAGATGACTCTCATCTCCTCTTTATTCCGTCTCTTTATCTCTTCCTTTGCATGCATCGATGAATATTAAGTTTAATGTTGTTTCTACTTTCTCTTTGCTTTTTTGGTTCTGGAACTTTGTAGGTTAGTCTCGATGATGAATGCTATCTGGGTTTTGTAGATCATGCCCAGATCTTATCATCTTTTGATCCAGCTGAATAGGTTTTGAATCTTGAAACTGCAGAAAAGAGAAAGAGGTGAATATACATCTGAACTTTTTCTTTCCATGTGGAAGACCAGAGAAAGTTCATAATTTTTCTGGAGTTTAATCTTAATAGTCTCGAAAATTGCCGGGATGGTTTGATTTCAGTTTGGTTTCTGCATCTGGGTCGTCAATACATGTCAAAAAGGTAATATTTTTTCCTTTCTTATGCGTGTATGAAAAAGAGAGCGTTGTGGATTTTTCTTTATCAAGGGAAAAACATGATAATAGGGTTGTTGTTTCAGTCAATTGATTTGAAATTCAATGTTTTGTGGAGTATCTAGGTTGGAATGCTTTCTGATCCCATATTTCTTTTGATGTGAAGCGGGTTTGATTTTTCATCTGACTAAGGGAATTTGCTCACTTGGATTGGTGCAAAACTCTAGATGAAAGAAAAGCGTGGGAATTCTCAATTGGGGAGAAGAGAAACTTAATGGTGAGCTTCTCGGACGGCTGCTAAAATCTGGTTGAAATTGGTTTAATGCCCTTGGTTATCACTTCTCCAGTTGAAATCTGGTTGTTACAGATGCTTTGTTTTTTGCTCTAAAGGAGCTTTGGTCTGTATTGGGTTCTTGAGTTCATGAGAAGGAGCTGTTGATTTGGCATTTAAGTTATGATAAAAAATATACTTAATAGGCTCCCAAGGAAGCCGTCTAAATCGGCTGAGAATCGGGAAGGAGGTGGGGCTTCTATCTCCTCCTCAAATGCTTCTACCAGTTCCAGAAGCAATGATTTAGTGAATAATCGGTTTGGAAACTATAATGCTACATCTCTTTCAGGCACAAACCCTACATCAAATTCAGGAGGTCCCAATTATGGGAATAAGATTCCCCAAGCTGTGAATATGAAGTTAAATGGGAATTCAGTGGCGGCTTCATATGAGGCCTTGCCAAGTTTTCGAGATGTTCCGAACTCTGAGAAGCAGAACTTGTTTATCAGAAAGTTGAACTTGTGTTGTGTGGTTTTTGACTTCACTGACCCAACAAAGAACCTGAAAGAAAAGGAAATTAAGAGACAGACATTGTTGGAGCTTGTGGATTATGTGACCTCTACAAATGGGAAATTCCCAGAAAATGTCATGCAAGAAATCGTAAAGATGGTATCTGTAAATTTGTTTAGAACACTCACTTCTCCACCCCGTGAGAATAAAGTTTTGGAGGCCTTTGATTTGGAAGAGGAGGAGCCTTCAATGGACCCTGCCTGGTCTCACTTGCAAATTGTGTATGAATTTCTTCTGAGGTTTGTGGCATCACCTGAAACAGATGCAAAGTTAGCTAAGAGGTACGTTGATCACTCTTTTGTTCTCAGACTCTTAGACCTCTTTGATTCAGAGGATCCTAGAGAAAGAGAATACTTGAAAACAGTTCTACACCGCATTTATGGAAAATTTATGGTCCACCGACCATTCATCAGGAAAGCAATCAACAACATCTTCTACCGTTTTATTTTTGAAACTGAGAAACACAATGGAATTGCAGAACTGTTGGAGATTTTGGGCAGTATAATCAATGGGTTTGCTTTGCCACTGAAAGAAGAGCACAAACTCTTTCTTGTTCGAGCATTAATTCCACTGCATAAACCTAAATGCATTCCCATGTACCATCAGCAGTTATCTTACTGCATCACACAATTTGTTGAGAAAGACTGCAAGCTTGCTGATACTGTTATAAGGGGTTTATTAAAGTATTGGCCAATTACAAATAGTTCAAAGGAGGTCATGTTCTTGGGTGAGTTGGAAGAAGTTCTAGAAGCAACTCAACCTCCAGAATTCCAACGCTGTATGGTACCCTTATTCCGACAGATTGGTCGCTGTTTGAGCAGTGCACATTTTCAGGTAGGCAGTTTTACCAGTTTTCTTAGTTTATTTTACTGCTGCTTTCATCTCTTGCTTCTTCTTTTGAGAATTTATGAAGTAGAAACTTGTTTTCACTGTGAAGTTATCAATGAATCTTGGAGTTTGAATGTTCCAATCTGGACGAAAGGTGCTAGATGGTGTCTCTGCCATCTAACTGAATGTTAAAATATACTTGGCCTTTTGTTGTTGTGGTGTGGAATCTCATAACAGCTTAAAATTATACGTTGGAATAAGTGGTAATCTGATGGAATCCATGGGAAAAAAGTGATAATCTGAGATGTGTTTAATAGGTTGTGAGGAATGGTGAAAATAGAAGGTAAAACATTAAAATGAAATCTTCACAAATTCTGTTTTATATATGAAGGTGATTGGTTCTATTGACTAATATTTTCTCAAATTCTAGTCCTTGACATGCCATATAAACTAGGCCTGGCATGTATGTATTATTGAGCCTATTGAATTCCTATTACATAAAACCCATGCCTTCATTCTTGGCTAGTCCCTCTCAAATTCTAATTCTTGACATGCCATATAGGAAAGGGCCAGGCATGTATTACCGATCCCTTTGAATTCCTATTATATAAAACCCATGCCTTCATTGTCTCACCAGATAGGAATAGATGATCACATATATATCCTTGTTGCCTTCTCTCTCTTTCTCTCTTTCCCGTTCTGTTTGGCAACATGGGCCTATCCCATTTCAACTATATTGTGGTACTCAATCAAGGATGTAATAGATACTGAAAATTGTTTTCATTGCATTTGCATATTTAGGTTTTAATGTGATTTTAAATGAGATTTGACGGTTATGGTTTCGGTTTTGGGTGCATGTTAAGTGAAATTGGGTTCAGTTATGTCTGGAGTAACTTTTCCTGTTGAGCCCCTTGTATACCGTGGGGCTTGACCCTTTTTTGTTAATATATTGATCATCTTACATATCAAAAAAAAAAAAAAAGAAGTTATGTCTGGAGTAAATGGTGTTACTGTCTGCTTTGTTCCTGCCTAGGTGTTTTGGATACAGTTGTTTTTTTACTCATAAAAAAAATGCATAAACTGAACTTCATTTTTCTTTTGTAAACCCTAATGTAAATTTTAGCTAATATCTTTGCTTGTGCTTTTTTTTGGCTCTAGTTTTGTATTTTGAAGAGAATTGCAAAAACCATGGTTGTTAGAAATATCAGGAGTCAGCCTTCAAAAAGTTTGACTTATCATTTTTTAGTTATGGTACCATGGTCTAGTGTAGATTTTCCAAACTGAATAGATTGCAGAACCTTTATTGATTGTATTTTATGCTGAGGAATTTGTATAAATTGGACATGCTGGATTGGTTTCTCAGATGGAAATTCAGAGTGCCAATTGCATGTTATGTATGTGTTGTCCCTACTAGCTAATATGGCTTAGCAATCTCTTGCAAGATGCATTATCTTCAAATCCATCCGTTGCGTCAGTTTGCAAAATACATTATTGGATGCTTGTGTAAGTGTGTCAGTCAATTTCTTGAGCCTGCAGTATGAACCATTCTTATACCCCTAAATTGAATGTATCCAAATATACTGAAGAGCATACCTAATGCCTTGCTAGAAGATTACAACAGAAAAAGGTTCAAAGTTATCAACATCTGGAAACTTGTAAATTCATGCTCACCACACATCTTACAAATTTTAGAGTTTGGAGACTATTGCGAGGGCGAGCAGCAAAACTATATTCATGGTCAAAATTATAGTTTCTTTATTCCGAGAACATTTTAGGGAGGGATTGTGAACCTTGATAAAGCTAAGAAGAAGAGCTTGAAATATTCTGAATAGATGCTACATGTAAAGGTGATGTATACTCAGCCGGTCACTTGCTTGGAGTGGATCAAGTGATACATTCTTTAGTTAGGGGTAATCTTTTGGGTTGGCATGGTTTTTTTGTGGACAAGAAAAGCAAGAAAGCTAGAAAGGTCACTCTTTTTACTTGTTTGGACATCATGGAGGGAACAAAATAGGTCTTTCAAAGGAGAATCGTCATATCTAGCCATCAAATCTTCTTTTTTTTTCCTGTGCTCCTGGGCTAGTTTGGTTGTAGTCTCTGGTTGTTTTGTTATTAGAAAGTTGGTGCCTTTGGCTAGGTCTTAACTTCGGGGGCTGGTGAGTTTTTATGTTATGTTTTTGTTTCTTTTCTAATGGCCTTTTGGTACCTGCAGTATACATCCTGTCTACTCTTTCTGGGGCTGCTTTGGCAGCTCTCTTTCTAATGAATTCCCTGTTGCTTATCAAAAAAAAAAAAAAAACTTCATTTTTCCCTCTTTTATCTTTATCAAATGGCTATAGTATTCATAGATCATTCTAAGGGCTTGGAATCTTACAAAAGATGGCCGTTTCTCAATGAAATCAAGCTTCAATTTTTTGGAGGAGAGAGACAGGCCTCTTCCCAAAAAGATTATTTTGGAATAAATGGGTTCTTTCAAAAATGGGCTTCTTTGCTTGGGAAGCTTGGTGGGGAAGAGTATTAACAATGGATCAACTCAAGAGGAGGGGTTTCTCCCTTGCAAACATGTGCCCTTTGTGTTGGAAGGATGAAGAAAACATTGGCTGACTATTGTTACCTTGCCCCATGGTCAGGGGAATTTGGTCCTTTTGTTGACATTGGGAGTTTGGCAGGTAATCAGGGCGTGGGTTTGGAGCGGCATCCCTATCAGAAAAAGTCAAAGAAAGGCTTGGAGGGCTGCTACTTTTTGTCTATTTTGGGCAATTTGGAAGGAAAGGAATAGAGTCGTGTTTGAGAAGGAAGAGTTCTCTCTCAACAGACTTAAAAGTGCTTTTGTCTATTCTTTTTGTTCTTGGGCAGGGGCGGTTGTAAATTTTGATTCTTTTGTAGCTAACCTTATTGCCTTATTGGCTACGGGTTAATCTTGGGGGCTAGATTGGGTCATTTGTTTTTCTTGCTTTTTGTATAGAATTTGGGTGTTGTATACTCCTTGTTTACTCCCTTGGGGTTGGGATTCTTAGTCCCCTTTTAATTGATTTCCTTTTTTACGTATAAAAAAAAGGAAAAAAGATCATTCTATGTCCATGATAGATTTTATCAGTTGATTGAGCATGAACTGAGGAGAGGGAAGTTTTTTTTTATTTTTAAATTCTCTCGTCCTTTTTGCTTGTTCCTTTTTCTGGCTCTTTGCATGTATTGTGAGTACATTGTTGGTCCATTTTTAGGTGCTTTCTTATATTTATCTCCTTGTTTGACTAAAAAAAGAACTCCTGCTGTTGGGCCTCTATAACATAACAAGAAAATAATGGAGAGGGCCAAATTTCTTTACATCAAAATATGATCTAAGATTAGTAAGGCATGGATACAGAAGGTATCACTTTTGTGATGATATTCTCTCGCAGAGGAGGCAAATGCATCTGATAGTAGTATTTCAAATGACTAGATAAGTGATATTAGCTCGACTTTGAAAGCCTGATCACTTGAGATGAAGTTGAAATGGGAAAACTAGCAATTGGGGCTTGCATATGGATACATCTTTCTTTCTTTATTCATTTTAAAAATATTATTTATAGGCAAGAAAATATATTTTGAAATGGGAAAATGTTCCGCTTCAAAGTTGTTTAAGTCTATATGCATCTCTATTTCCTTTTTTTTTAAAGAAATTTATTTATCAGTAAGAGAAAATATATAAAGAATAATCTCAAAAAAGGGTATGATAAGTGATGTGCACATGCTATTCATAGAGCTGGAAAGCATGATTAGGCTATAAGAAATCTTGGAGTACTATTAAGAAGAAGAGCGTTGAACTCTCTTTGCATGCTAAAATGCCATTATGGTTATTTAGAAGCTTGAGAATTAAAGGCAGAATTTGGAGGATATTGTCAAGCTAAAAAGAAAAGTGATAGGAGGATAGGCAATACTAGTAAGGAAAAGATATTTATGTTTGTGAATTCCACAGTGAAGGCTAGTGACAATAAGATAGTGGGAACCTGGTTGATGGGGTCGGAGGTGTTGGAAATGGCAACAATTGTATGGTACCTTTGAACTAATTGACAAGGGAGAGGAAGAAGATTGGGAGGGAGAGGGAGAGGGAAAGAGAGAGAGAGAGAGAGAGGGGGATGAGGGTGGGAGGGAGGATGAGTTAGATTGGTTGGGGAGAGAGGAACAAGCCAATTGATACCAATAGGTGGAAGAATAAGTGTTACTTAAGCGGAATGGTAGAAGGACACAATTCCTTGGAAAAGTATGTTAAAAAAATTGAGGGTTTTGCTTGATATAAGATCATTACATTCATGGCATTGATGTTGAACATCAATAGCTTGGAAGAATTTGTTTGGTGTGTATGAAGATTTTTTTAATAAAAAATCCTTCCGTGTGTATAATGCTACTTTGATGAAAACATCAATATATTTTGCTCTTTATCGATAAAAAAAAAAAAAAAATTGAAAACATCAATAGCTTGTAAATGCTACTTTCTTGGTCTCAATTCCTTTGATGGAGATAATGACTTGAAAGATTTCAGATCCATGAGCTTTGTCAAAGGGCTGTATAAGCTTTTGCTTGAAATTCTGTCTAATTGGAGAAAAAATGGTGGATGATCTGGTTTCAGTTTACCTACAAGCTTTCATGGAGACGGACAAATTTTAATATGGTCCTCATAATTTAAATTGAGACCAATAATAGGTTCATTTCCAAGTTGGACATTGAAAAGACATCATAATATAAATTAAAACTTCATAATAGTGGTTTTGGATAAAAGAAAATTTTGTAAAAAATGTGAGATAGATCAAATTTAACTTTTTTTTTTTGATGGATAAAGAAACATGCATTGATCACAAAAACGATAAACTGTAGAAATACAACGGGAGTATACAAAGGGACAAAGCAGGAGAAGGACCAAAACATGAAGAAAAACCCCAAAACCGAAAACAATTACCTGCACATCCGAGGTTAAAATTCCAAAATACTACCATCCCTACCCCACTAGACACGTTTAGCTGAGACCGAAATTACAAATGAAGAATTCTTTAATCTATACATAGAAAGGTCATTATCGAAGACCACTCTATTCCTCTACTTTCCTTCTTGCCCGAGAGAAGAGCCTGAGGCGCGACTCTCAAAACACCTTCATTCTTACCCACATTTGTTTCCTTGCCGGGGCTAGAAGGACTTGTCCTTGCGAGGCGGGGGCCCCGTGCCAAACCCACTATAGCAGGAAATAAGTTCCCCAGACGTTAAGGCCCGACCAGTGATTAGAAGATGGTTTAGGGTTTCCTCCTCCCCTCTTCACAAGGTAGCATCTTTGTTGGCTGAGATCTTCTTCACCT
Organism: Tetrastigma voinierianum; assembly: GCA_016808115.1. Lineage (NCBI taxonomy): Eukaryota > Viridiplantae > Streptophyta > Magnoliopsida > Vitales > Vitaceae > Tetrastigma > Tetrastigma voinierianum. The sequence continues at coordinate 200,202 of JAEQBH010002353.1, read as the reverse complement.
TTTAGGTTGGTCTAGAGTCATCACCTTTCCCAAAGGCACCTCTGACAAAAGCCTCTTTAGAGGGACCATATTGTTTAAGCGATAAGGCGAGGAAAAAGTGTTGTCTCGGCTTAGTGCGATTAATTACTCATCTGAGAGCTTTCTTGAATAAAGCATGAGCCTCCCTTTTAAGACAGCTTGTCCTCCTGTTCGACCACTCTCCCAGGGATGGATCATTTTCATAAAATTCACCACCTCCCTTACTTCAATCGGTAAGGCTGTAAAGCAGAGGACAAACCACCACCCAGGTGAAGCATCCCAAAACTCCTAATCATCACATCTTTACGAGATGCCAAGCTAACAACAACGGGGCAGTTATGCTGCGACCTCCTCCCTCCCGGGCATCTTTCCAAGCGGTTACGTACCATTACCAACCACAAAATTTGCATTAAGCGAACCAAATCCCATCCTTTCTAATTTCTCCATAAACTGTCCCAAAGCGCATTCTTTGATTTGCGAACACAACCCCCTGGAAATTCCCAAATTGCTCCTAATAAGTCTTCCTCGAAAGGAATTCCTTTTCGTTCTTGGCATAAACTCCATTTTCCTGTGACTGTTTTGGGTGTGTAAGCCTCGACCCCCAGCGCCAACTTTCTTATCGTGCACCGCAAATGCCAAACTCACCAAGTGAGGCTTCTTATCCAGGTTCCCCCCACCCCACAGAAAGTCCCTTTGGATTTTTTCTAGCCTTTTGCACACTAGACTGGGATCGGGCGACATAAAATAGATAAGGAGATTGGGCAGTACTTCGATAAGTGTAACTCTTTCCCCCTTTGGAGATATATTAGCGCTTCCAACTAAGCTAACCTCTTAGAACACTTTCCTCGATGGTATCCCCGCATCTAAATGACGTGCGAACCTGATGGAAAACCTGAATCGTAAGTAAGCGTATTTCTGTGACCCTAACTCCATTTGTCGGCGCCTCAATATTCTCCACGCCCTCCGATAGGGAATATCTAAAGCTTTTACTCAGAGTTGATTTTCGTATTTGATAGAGACCCGAGCCACATCAGATCCATCTCAAACCAGGCCGGTTAAGTCGGGATTATTCTTCACGAGCTAACAGAACATCGCTCTGCTGCATCAAGAGAAGTGCTTGTGACACCTCCGATACTCCCCTCTCTATAACATTACATCAGACGGAAATTCCCTTCCACGGCCTTAATTAACCAATCTGCATGTCATTGAGACAAGAATCAGGGTTCAGGGGTCATACGCGAATCCTCATTAACCGGAAAAAGCCACTCAGAGGACCCGTTGATAAGGATAGAGTAGAGGCGGTAGGCCTTTGCAAGAGATCCGGGTTATCCATCTTTGGCCCGAAACCCATCCTTCTCATAACCCCTCACGATCACATACTCCCATTGCGATGTAAGCCTTTTCAATGTCTAACTTGCATACCCTCTGCGTGGCTCCTTCTCGACATGAGATCCACGGCCTCATTCGCGATTAAAGCGGCATCCTAAGTTTGCCTACCTTAAATGAGGCGTTTTGGGATGGAGAAATCACTTTGTTCAACACCGCCTCGATCCCATTACTTAACACCTTAGCAAGAATCATAAGCTTCTAGCAGTGATGAACATAATCTTGCATCTCAGTTTTTGGGAATCTTACTAGGAAGGTAGCATTTAAATTTTTTACCAATTTCTTCCTCTCATAAATTCCTTGAAGAACTCATAACTTCTCCTTTAACAAACTCTGACAAAGGACCAAAGCGATGGAAAGCGGAAATCAAATACAGGGCCTTTTCGCCATTAGGCGTGATGGTGCCATGAGACTTCCTCCTCACGAAAGCTTGACTTCTAAGCCGACATCCTCACATTCTAAATCCTCCAAGGAAATACTTTGGGAAGCGAGTTGACCTGGATCGACAGAGTTGTCCTTTAAACTCGTCAACAATCCCTTTCTGAATGGCAGAATCCTCAGTGAGCCACCTACCATTGATTTTGATTTTGTTTATTGCGTTCCTCCTTCTATGCGAGTTTGCCATTTTGTGGAAAAAACTTGTGTTTCTGTCCCCCTCTTTAAGCCAGAGCTCTCTAGATTTTGTCTCCGAAAGCCTCCTCTATGGCGACCATCTTACAGCAGTCACCATTTGCTTTAGCTCTCCTCAAATTCTTCTAAAAATGACCATATACTTTTCACGTCATCCCGACTAACCCACTCTATAAGGGCTTGACCCTTGGTACCCACATTGCGAAAACCTTCTTATTCCATACTTTTAGCTTTCCTTTAAACCTTTGTTTTAATCAATATGAAACTGCAGAACCTTTGACACCTAAGCCCTTGCCACCACCCTTTAGGAGGTGCTAAAGCCCTCGACCTTGACCACATATTTCCAAATCGGAAGGAGGTCACGATCGATGCCTCCTCCATCAGAGAGGATAGGAAGTGGTCGGCGGTCTAGGAAGGGTGCTTTGGTGATTCTCTTGAAATAACTTTCGATCCGAGACTAAGACTGTCAATCTAGACATTGTTTGTCATTGATGCTGGCATCTGTAAAAATTTATAGCCAAAGCGAGTCTCTCACCCCAATTAGTCGATAATGAAGCGAAAGCGACATATGGCACAGTAATTCTTACCTGTTGCTTTCGTTGGTGAGATGAGCATTAAAATCTCCCCGATACACCAGGACCGTCCAGCCAAACCTCTCCTTGACTGACTCCTCCCACATCCTCTTACCTTCCAATGCGAGGCTGGACCATAGCTTTGTGAAGATCAATGGAAACCATCCTCCACATTGGAATGAGCATGAGGAGCTTGATAAAACTCCCACACCTTTGTCGTTAACCTCAATTCTTTTTATCCCAAATCAACGGGATGCCTCGGCGGACAAAAAGGCATCCACGGTAACCCATAGAGAATCTCTGACCCCAGGCTTCATTATGGCTAACGAGGTTCATATTTACACGAACTTTAGTTTTATGTAAACACACGAGTCCAAATGATCACGATAAAGCTGGCGATCTCTTCTCTTCTGGGGTTATTAAGCTCTACGCTCCACGATAAAATTTGATCATCCCTAACTTTAACAAGAAATTCCCCCTATCTCTGTTTGCACTTTTCCTTCTATTGCCGTAGTTTATAGTGCACTCTAATTTTTTTTAGCTCCAGATCCCACACAAAGCGGCGTAGTAGGTCTGATCCTTAATTAAGGTTTCTCATTGCATGAGTTCAATAATCGACTCGGATCCCTCGATTACAAATCCAGTCGTGAACTTTACCTCTTGTCCTCCCATTTTCCTTGCCCTTCTCACTAAAGGTAGCCCTCAGCGATGCCCTCCTCTTTACTGTACTCATAACATACCTTCTTGACTGCTTCCTTCCTTCATTTCGTTCATGCAATCTCTGTGGCGGTACACCTCCACCTCCTCTCTAGGAACATGTGATCCTCCCGGACCCCATTTTGAAAACCCCCTTAAAGGGTCTGAGCCGAAAAAGAAGAGAATTAACGATAAACATTGACATCTGAGCATGTTTGATGAAGCGGGTCGATCGATGGAGCCTCTACTCTCACAATGATTCCACGTATTTAGATTAAGTTCTGCTACTACTTCTCCATAGTTTTGAGTCTCTGTATTAAACTTCCTTACATGTGGTGAAAGAAGAAAGGACTTGAGGATATGGCACCTTCTTTTTTGAAAAATGGCCTTAGGCTTGCTTGGGCGATGTTAAAACTTGATTTATCTTAGTTTTGTAGAAAATGGCTGCCGTCGCACAGGCTGCTCGCGTGGAAGACGATAAATTCAGACGGCCCACCCGCAGCTCTCTGCGCTCAAAGTAGAATATGGGCGAATCCTTGGTAGGCTTTGACCCGCAAGCGCGCGGACCGTTGACTGATACGCCATTGATCTGTTTGATGAGGCGGGTGCTTGTCACCGTCTCCTCTTTCGCGACCTCGAACGCCACACCATCACTCTCTCGGGCGTGTGAATCGCTCGTCGTCCACTGTGGGAGCTAGGGTTCCTCTTACGATCTGGGACCCAAGCTGGCCGTGTATTGTGACTGAGCTCCACCATAGTACATCGGAACCTTGTTCGCCACCTCCCTCAAGCGTGTTCGGAGGTTCGGGTTTCTTCCATCTTACCGGTATCCTCGCCCACCCCGGCTCGCCCAGGCTCGCCGGTCTCTTGCTGTCGTACGCTGAGAGCGCCCTGAAGTGTCTCGATTTTCTCCATTCTTGTCTCTCCCGCAGGTGCCCCAGAGTCCCCCTTTACTCTCACTGACTCTCCTCTGAGAAACCCTGGCTACTGCATCCCATATCTTCTCCCCACGTTCTTAGGTGAACCAGGTTGGTCCCAAAACGCCTTTTCCCAAACTTCAATACTCGATCTACCTCTTCCTTACTTTCAAACTCAAGAGCGAGGCCCCTTCTGGCCCGACTAATGAGAGAGTTTGATGTTCCAGTATTGCATCCTCGCCCATCTCCTTACGACCTCGACCCGAATACGAACGGGTCCTGACCCCACCACCACAGACATCTGTGTTGGTGCCCTTTCTGCACCTCTTCTTCCCCGGAGAGAGCTTTTGGCGCAAACGCTTTTCCGCAGAAGTGTGTTCTCGACTTACTAACCTCTGCTAAAGGGTTGAGAATCGGCTTCAACAGCCTGGGCAGAAGCTTCGACGTTCTCTGCTTCTCCTCCCTTTGCGTCTTCTCAGCCTTCTCTTCCCTTTGGATCTCATCACTGGATCTTACTAGCTAACTGCATTTTTTTCGGCTAAAATCTTCGGCCCCTGCTAGACCCGTTTCATGGGAACATCGGGATATAGTTTTCCCCATAGTCCCTTCTGAAGCGGCGGATGAACACCCCGATTAGTTTAGAACCCTTTTCCATTTTGTATCGCCTTCCATCCTCTTCCCACATTTCCCAAATGAAACCACAGTCATGCAACAATCTTCTAAACCAGACCAATAAACTTGACTTAAAGCTCGCCTCGGTCGATCCATGAAGTGATCCCCTTTCTTCTCTCCAAAATGCAACCTCTTAATCCGTTTTTTACTTCTTCGATCTCAATCTCGAATGATTTGGCTTCGAAGGCAAACCACTTCTTCCCTCCCCTCAGTCGAGGGAGGAGCATGGTGAGCCCCCTCAACTCTCAGGAGAGAGAACGGAGCATGGTAGCTTCTAAAGAAGTTAAGCAGCCATGAAGATATATACTAAGAATGCCTATAGGAGTTATACATAATGTATACTAGAAATTAAGGCCTAAAAGAAAAGGAAAAGCTCAAAAACCACCTCACTTCCATTCCAACATTAAATTAAATCAAATAAAGACCATGAGTGAAGACCTACATGAATCTTGACCCATTCCAAAAACATGTACAAAGAGGACCATAAAATAGCTTGGTCTGCTAGTTTTGTGTCTTCAGAGGTTCTTTTATTTCTTTCCTTCCATGGGGTCCAAAATAAAGAAAAAAGGGCTGTATTCCCTGCTATTTTCCTTTTCTTCCCAACAAAAGAGTTGTGCTTGTTAAGTAAGTTCTCGTTGATTTTTTTTTTTTATCAGTAAGAAGATAAGTAAATTTTCCTTATAGGAGGATATAATCTACTGAACAGTGAACACCAAAAAGAAGAAATATAAGCTGCTAAATCATGGTTGCCTCGGGTTACTGAAGAAGTGAATGGTTTGTTGATTCCTCTTTTGCTTTACATAAAAGTATTTATTCAGTGAAGACCAACTCCTTTTTAGTTGATTTGGAGTTAAGAGTTCTCCTCTAAGTAGCTTCCCGGCAAAAAATCTAACCTTGTTTTTGGAACCCGGGGGTTCTAAACTATGTCTAAAGGAAGCTCTCTAGTGTGGCCAGGACTTAGGGAGGAGTAGAAGGACTTAATAGTGAAGAGGCAGACGTAGCAGTGGAGGCCGTACTTTGAGGCCCACCAAGACATGACATTCTCATCGTTTCTTCTAAGGTCTAGACCATTTGACAAAAGCTTCCACCTCTCTCATTTCCCTTATCATTGGCTTGTCTTGTAAAAACGGGGTTCTCACTTCCCCTATCTTCTCCCACAACTGAGCTTTCCAAGTTTCTCCAGAGGAGGCTCAAGCTTGGAAATCCTATTCTATGGATTCCTCTCTACTACAACTATCCTTCCAAAATTGCATTCTTCTACTGTTTTCCACCTTAAAAGCCACCCTTTTGCTAAACTCCATTTGCCCATTCTTGATGCCCTTCCAAAATCCCACAACATAACCTTCCCTTGAAACTCCAGCACACCAACATCCCTTTTTATCTACATATTTCTCTACAGCACCTGCTTCTAGAAAAGCTCATTATCGGAAGCAAATCTCATCCACCCCCAAGGAAAGTCTGTTTGGGTCCTCTCTAAACTTAAGCACATCTTGCTCGGAATTGTAAATGAGAATATAAAGTAGATTAGGAGGCTAGAAAGAGTGTTCTCTGTGAAAGTCAATGTCCCTTCTTTTGATAAGTATTGCAACCTAAGACTCTTAACCAAATCCTCAATTTGGGAACCTCCCCCATTGGAATTGACTTGCTTTTATGTAGATTAAGGTTTAATTCAGAAACCGCCTCTAGCCACATTAAAAGAACCTCTAGATGCTCCTTGTTGGCATCATAGAAAACTAATTTATCATCAATAAATAGAAGACTGAGACATTGTAATTTTATGATGAAATTCTTTATTCTAGTCAAGAAATTTCTTTTGTTTTTCCTTGGCGCTTCAAGTGTTTTAAGAAGGGACCTATTCATTTTGGCAATGGAGATGCTAAGTTGGATCCTAGGGGCGCTAAAGAAGGGGATTTTGTCTGGGGATTCAAGTTAGGAGGAAGTGGTGAGGATAAAATGAAAGTGTCACATTTGTTGTTCCCTGACGATACTGTTATTTTATTCTTTTATTTTTATGCTAACCAAGAGCATTTGGGGTAGTTAAATTGGGTCTTCATTGTGGTTTGAGCTTATATCCAATTTAAAAATAAATATGAGAAATATGAGCTAATTTTAGCAAGGGAAGTTGCAAATGTGGAGGGTCTAGTGTTATTTATCCCAAAAAAAAAAAAAAGAAAAAGAAAAAGTGGAAGGTCTAGTGTTAATGTTTGGTTATACGGTTAGGAGCCTACCAACTACATAGTTGGGTTTTCTTTGAGGTGCTCCCCATATATGGTCAAGAGTGTGGGATTTGGTGGAGGAGAGATTTTAGAGGAAGCTAGCCTTGTGGAAGGGGCAATACTTATCACAAGGAGGAATAAGTACCTTGATCACAAGCCTATTCACAATTCTTCTCTTTTTACCGATATAAAAAGCCTATTCTCAATTCTGTCTATTTATTCTCTGTATTTTCTGTTTTAGAAAGCTGAGCTTAAGATTGAAGCAAATCCAAAGAGATTTCCTTCGAGGGTAAGCTTGGGAAAAGCCTCAATTCATTTAGGTGTATACCATTTATCTAGACAAAAAGAAAGTAGAGCTTGGTAAAAAGAACAAAAAATCTCCATACTCTTAATGAGGCCCTTCTTAGCAAATTGAATTGAAGATTTGCTTCCTAGAAATTCTTTTCTGAAATAGGTCAAAATAGGAAAGTTTGGCATAAAGGAAGGGGAATATTGCTTGAGGGTGATAAGGGATGGTTATAGAGTAGGTTTGTAGAGGGCTATCTGAACTGGGTAGGAAGTGTTTAGAAGCAGAGATTGCTTTATTGTGTGTAATGGTAAAAAGGTAAAACTCTAGAAAGATCAATGATGCAAAAAAAGTTCTTTGGAAGAGTCAGTTCAGATTGCTGAAGATGCATATAATTCTGCATCCCTCTTGTTAGATTGCTGATGATGCATCTCCTTGTATACACAGAGTATACTTCTGTGTGCCTTTGTGGCACTGATTAATACAATCCACCTTTATGTAAAAAATGACATAGAGTATGTTTTATCCAGTCTGTATAATGATGATAAAGATTTACTAGTTGATGTCTGGCATTAGTTTTTTATTCTGTTTTGCATTTTTTTCCTATAGTTATATTTCCCCAATTATGATTTGGATCTGAAACCTCCCATAACCCCAACCCTTTACCACTTAAGCTAGGTCTCAAGGGCTTTCTATTTTTCTTATGTTCTTAACGCTATTTAAGCGCTACCAGGTGGTACTTTTGGTTGAGAAGGTCTACAGACTTTCTTGCATATAATATACATACATGACACACATATCTATTCCATCGATGAAAAAGAAAAAAAAGAGGAAACAAACAGAAAAAAAATCCCCACTGTAAAGCAGAAAAAGCAGAAGGAACAAGGGACATAGCAAAGCCCCTAATGTTCAGATTTCAGATTATTGGTATTCATTAGCAGCCTGGGAAGCTCTCATTCTTATTCAAAATTTTCTGCTAATTTACCAGTGGTTGACATCACCATGTGCCCATTGCAAGAGTCTGTGGGGCACCAGGAACAATTATGGCCCTTGGTGGTCAGCAAAACAAAAATGTTGGATGGAAATGCTGTGCTTCTTGTTGAGATTTTTCATTTCTATTATTTTAGAATCTAACTGGGAATCCTCTTTGTAGCCACTTGAGCCACTAAAATGACAATCTTCATATCTTTGTGGTTATCATGATGTCCTTGTTTTTTCTGTGTTAAAAAAATTTTAGGACACTGTTGACTATCTAACATTGCCAGCATCTGTAGTCCACAAATTACTCAATGCGAATTTTTATTTACTCTAGAAATGTGAATTGCTTTTCTTTCTCATTGCGATTGTTGTCCCTGAACCATGGCAGTCTGTAAGGACCTGAAATTTCTTTAGCTGCTCCAGAATTCTGTACAACCATAGTTAAATAATATCAGACCATATAGAGTTCCTTCTAATTTATTTAACTACTTAATGTACAGGTGGCAGAAAGGGCCTTGTTCTTATGGAATAATGATCACATTGAGAACTTAATCAAACAAAATCGCAAAGTCATACTGCCAATTATCTTTCCTGCTTTGGAGAGAAATGCTAGAAACCACTGGAATCAGGCAGTACAGAGCTTGACATTAAATGTCCGCAAGATCTTCTCTGATGTTGACATCGAGCTCTTTGAGGAATGTTTGGCCAAGTTTCAGGAAGATGAAGCACAAGAGAAGGAGATTAAGATGAAATGTGAAGCCACATGGAAGCGCTTAGAAGAGATAGCTGCCATGAAAGCTACAAGTAATGAACCAGTGCTTGTCCCAAGTAGAGCAACCACTCATGCACCTTCTGGCTAGGAAGTCAGCACAGTCCTGATGGTTACTTCCAGAGTTCAATGATTTTCATTTTAGTATGCATTGGGAGGAGCCATGACGGGAAGTTGTTACTTAATTCCCTTGGTTGCTTGCTGACCTTGTTTTTTTCCCTTATCAAGTTTTGGTTTGTCAGGTAACAAGAGGGTTCAGGATGATAATACCACTGTGGGGAGCCGCACAAAAAGGTCCCATTCTGGTTCATAAAAAGCGGACTGTATATACTGTGGGTTGGGGTTGTTGGAGAAAGCAGATGGGGTTGTATGAGCCTTGCAATGCATAGTTAAAAAAAAAAAACCGAAGGAGATTCAGGTAGTAAATTGGCCTTTTGCAGTTTGATGCTCTCAAGGGTGACACAAAGGAATCAATTCACATATACCTTATATATATATATATATATATATATATATATATATATGTTTACATATTTTTGAATTTGGTTTAATTAAAAACACTCTGAGTCTTCTTCAAATTTATTATATGTATCATTAAACTTGTTGCTTCTGTTTAATGGAACTACTGTTTGCCATGAGTTTCTAATGTAGACAACAAACCCTTTATAAATCCAACCCCAAGAAAAAGGGTTACTGTCCATTTCTCATCCTTTTGTATAAGACTTTATTAGTCTCATGGATTCACAAATCCAACTCCTTCCTGCATCATCGTATACGGACATATATTGCTCGTATAAGTAAGTTTTTATTCAGTTTGAATGTTGTAAATGGTTCTATCACAATCAGAAATGGCTTAAAAGGGAAGGTTACCCACTCATATTCTTCCATTGCATCTCAACTTCATCAATCATCAAGGACGACAGCCACCAAAATTGCTTTTTTCTGTGTGGATTTGGTGTGTTTTCGTGGTCTCTAGAATGTTCTGGGAGGTTTGAACTTCAAGCCCTTATCTTTTGTTTTAGGTAATATGGTTTAGTTTTGATATTGGGTCATTGCTATTTTGGTTTAGGTGTCCATGTCACAGGAAAACTGGAAAATGGAAGATGAACTGAAAATGCCAAATGGGTTTTGATTATTCTTTTAATTTGGATTTGTATGTTGTTGCTTTCACAAAATTAGGATATAGCTAAATTCCTTACATTTCTCCAACCACTCTTCCAAAACCCATGTCATGTTTTGACCTTTTACCACTCAAAATTTGTATATAATTTTGTCACCTAATGCATGCCCATATACTAACAAATCTACTACGACCAAGTATGAATGATATAATTTTATAGCTTAATGTTCTTCATATTAACTCAAGAAAGTCTTTGAAATTTTGATGGTATAAATATTTAAAGGTTGCGAAATGGTAAAAGGGGAGATGGGTGTACAAGAGGTCTTAGCTCGAGTCCATTCCCTATAAGAATAGAGTTCTTAGGCTCAAGTGCATTCCCTATAAGAACATAGTAGTATACTTTCTATAAGAAGTACAATGTATATAGATTTAAAAAAAAAAAAAAAAAATTTGAAGGTTGGCCTTATGACTTGTTCTATGATATCATCACCCCTCCTTGCCTGCATTAATATTGACTTAAACATTCAACATTTGTATATATTATTGAAAGTATGAAGCTTGAAATTTTGGTTGCATATCTTATGTATTACCCACTCATCCATTGACAATACGTATTATCTTATGTATATAATACGTTTACTAATTCATCTATATAAGTAAAATTATATCAAGGATTTGAAGATTTGGAAATTTCTATATTGTAACAATTATTGGCTTGACATGGTATCGCTAAAATGCTTATCCACTCTTTCTCTTTCTCTTTCTCTCTCTCTCTCTAATGTTATAGTTGCATTAAAATAACTAAATAGGCAACTTGTACCATGGCATTGGCATGTATGACAACTAATAATGCATATATGACTTACCAATTCTCGGCTTGCCCATTAATTGTTCTTCCTTTAGCTAATACTTTTTGTAACTCTTTTATAATATAAATGCCAGCATAATCATAACTACAATATAACATTATGTCCATGCTTTTATTATTGTCCAACCACCAAAACTATACTCATCTCTCATCTAATGTATTTATTATTTACTTTTTTTTTTGTATACATGTGGATTCCCATTAGATACTATTCTTCATCTTTCGAGGAGGTCACAATCACAATTTCTTTCTCTATTTAAAAGATTAAATCTTTTTACCAAGCCTAGTAGATCGTGATTTCCAATTTTAGGAATAAAATACGTAACAACACTATCACAATACCACATCTTTTAATTTATAAGTAATTAAAGTTCTTGAGATTGGGTTTAGAGGAGATTCCATATTCAGACTGAGCAACAGATGTAAAATGAATATGAATATGAGTTAAATAATAAATTAAAAAAATTATAAGTCACTAAAATAAATTGATTGATTCTTAATAAGAATTTTAGTACTAAAAAAAAAAAATGATATCTTCATGATTGGGTTTCTTTAAAGTTTTTCTTCCGCATTGGCCTTTCTTGTCAGCCAAATCTAGATCTGCGTGCCACATTCCACTGCACAAGCAATGGCCGATTACACCTTCGGGTACCACACTTTTCAAATGTACAACCCCAAGAAGCCTGGTCACTTGGGAGTTTACCTAGACTCGTCCGTACACAATTTACTTACGATGCCGGTGGGTTGGTAAGGAATTTGACAGCGATACGTGAGCCTTGTGCGAATCTGTAGCAACGGTTTTTGGGTTTGGATCTGGAGTGTGTCGTGTTCGATCGTATTAGGTGTTGGCCAATCCCCAGCAGCGTTTAATAAATAGATATTAGTGTTGAGCATGCAACGAATTTGGCTGGAAATTAACGTATTTAATTATTATATTAATTAATTAGCACTTATTTAATAAGTTATTTATATTAAATATAGATTATTAATTATAATTCATATTAATTTAAATATAAATTTAATAACGTAAATTTAATAGGTTATTATATTAAGCATTATAGATTATAATTGTATTATTTTAAATAATAAAATTAAATTAATAAATGTTGTGGCCTCCTTACTTAGAATAATAAATGGGTTGGTTGGGTTATGATATTAGCCGTTTATTATTTATTATTGGGATTGGAATTAATGAATATTGCCTTGTCAATACGTTGACGAGGCAACGAAGCAGGCGCATTACTTGCAGATTGTGAAACCTTAATCCCAATCATCACCGCCTATACGAGGCGCAAACGTCGGAAATGGAACACACCGACAGCAGTATAGTGGGAAGGATGGAGTTTTGGGCTTATTTAGTTTATTTTGAAAAAAAAAATTACAGAAATAGATTAAAATTGAAAATAATATCCAAAAGCAGCTCTATTAATAATTATTATTTTTTAAATAAGCAAAGTGAGCACTATAACTTAAACATGTTTTCCCTGATTCCAGATTTGCCACGTGTGAATGTCCAATCGCGGCGTTCGATCCGAATTGGTAATAGTAAAAACACGGAATAACAATCTTCATCACGTAATCCCTTTCCTTTTCCTCCTTCTCACGATCTCGATCGGATGAAGCCATTGAAGCTATCTCTAACCTCGGTGACCAAACCCTAATCCGCTATTTTCGGGACTGAGAAGTTGATTACGATACAGCAATGGACTTATCTTGAATACGTACAATTCCAGACCCTACGAGTTAGTCCATTTGCTGGCCGGTTTCTGCAGAAGTGAAGAGGAGAGGTAGAGATTGAGAGAGATGCCGACCGTTGCGGTGAAGCTCTACAGCGTCTTTTTTAAATTCCTCCTCAAACACCGTTTGCAGAACCGGATCCAGAATCCCTCCGACGATAACAACCAGTTCGGAGTGACGTCCCGACCCGAGGAGTCGATTGCAGCCGCCAACCCATCCTTCGTCGATGGGGTTGCCACCAAGGATATTCATATCGATTCGTTCACCTCGCTTTCTGTTCGAATCTTTCTGCCCGAATCGTCTCTGGCGTCGCCCGAGTTGGATTCCAGGGGTCAGTTGAAATCTAGGGTTAAGGCGAGATCAGATCGGGATTCCGTTGATTCGAGTGGTGATCAGTGTTTGAATAGGCGGAATAGTTATGGTGCGATTGGTACGATGAATGTTGGAGCGAATTCGGAGGAGACGCGAAGGAGTAGCTACGGTGGTCTCAGTGACGCAGAGAGCTTGAATTTGAGATCGGACAGTGGAGTTTACAGAGGTTATTCGCCATCACTGGAGAATTGTCGGAAATTGCCCCTGATGCTGCAGTTTCATGGCGGAGGGTTCGTGAGTGGGAGCAATGATTCGGTGGCCAATGACTTCTTCTGCAGGCGGATTGCCAAATTGTGCGATGTAATTGTTGTGGCTGTTGGGTATAGACTTGCACCGGAAAATCGGTATCCGGCTGCATTTGAGGATGGCTTTCAGGTGTTGAATTGGTTGGGGAAGCAGGCAAATTTGGCGGAGTGTAGTAAGTCTATGGTAAGTGCGCGAGGTGGAGGACCTGAACTTAAGAAATCGGATGTCAAGAGGCATATTGCGGACGCATTTGGGGCTTCCATGGTGGAGCCTTGGTTGGCTGCTCATGGTGATCCATCGAGGTGATTCTTGATCTCCTTGTTGATGATTGCTTATTCTTTTCTCCATTTACAAAATAGTAATAAAGAAATCTACTCTAGATTCAGAGGGATGAGATGACTGACTTTAGAATATTTTTAATTTTTGCTCTGTATAAAATGCTCCTATTAGAAGTTGCAAATACAGTAAGGTTCAGGGCAGTCTCTATAGCTGCACAATTCAATGTTTTGACGTGGATGAAAAGAACACATAGATGATAGAACGAATACAAACAGAGTAGATTAGGAGTGTTGCTCTCAGGGGTCTACATTTCCTCTGCACTTTGACGTGGTTTTGGCTTTTCCTTTTAGAATGACTGCCCTAACTATTGTAATTTGTGTGCAGTCCACTTTATGGGCCTATATCCTTGGCTACTAGAATAGCAACGCTTCCTACATTTCAGTATAAAGGTCTTTCAGAATAGTCTCTTGAAAGACATTTAGTAACCATATTTCCTTTACCATAATTAATTGATGTATCTGAGTTTAATTTCCACATTTAGTAACCATATTTCCTTTACCATAATTAATTGATGTATCTGAGTTTAATTTCCACATTTAGTAGCAAGGATGACAAAGTTTAATATAACTTATTATTACAAGTTGCCAAAAAAAATGATTATTGTCACAAGTAAATCATATTTTTCTTAGTAAATGTAGATTTTGGGTGTTGATCAACCATTAATCGTGATTTCGGAAGGTTTAGATAATCCTTGTTTTTCATCAAAATCCTTCTTCAATTATGTTGAAGTGTAAAAGGAATACAGAGTGATGATCAGCCATAGTTACTTGATTTCAATTGTCATAAAACTTCTGAAAATGGAGGCAAAACTACTTTATTTTCCAATCTTCACAAATTTTGTCAGTTTCTTTCTACTGTCCTATATTATTCAGAAAGATGTTTAGGTGGTTTAAAATTTTTATTATTCGTTTGTGTTCAAGGGGTTTGGAACTTTTCATTTATTTTTAGAAGTTTGCAGTGATAATCATTTAGTTTTCATCTCATTTGCTTTCAGAAGTTCGCATCCATGGTATTGATACTCCAGTAGGGCTAATACATGTGTTGTTTCAATGTCCTTACAATATTCTGTTTCAATAAAATCATCTCACCAAACTAAACTGTACTGCTTCGCCTATGAGACATTAAGAGTTAACGATGTTAGTCGATTTTCCTTTCTTTGTGGGCCTCTGCCTTGAAGTTGATGGGATTGTATGAACTTTGTTCCAAAAGAGTATTTAGAATCAATGAAGTTGTGGAAGGTATGACATGGATACACAATGCCATATTTGATATTGGTTATGGTGTTATCTACATTTGGGAAGTAGGTACACCTTTTTCAGGGTTGATATGTGTTTTGTGAAATTCCTCTGTATGTTTATCTTTGATTGGAAAAAGTTGTTCATTT
This sequence comes from Tetrastigma voinierianum, assembly GCA_016808115.1. NCBI lineage: Eukaryota > Viridiplantae > Streptophyta > Magnoliopsida > Vitales > Vitaceae > Tetrastigma > Tetrastigma voinierianum. The sequence continues at coordinate 184,996 of JAEQBH010002353.1, read as the reverse complement.
GTCTCCAATGATGTATAGTTAATGAGAATAGTTGTATTTTCTAATGGAATGCCTCTGACAATAATTACCTATCATCTAATTTTGCCTCCGACTACGTTTGCACTTCACTAGAGGGCATACTGGCATCTAGTTCAATGAATTATATTGGAAAGCTCAATTGAACTCAAGAAATCCTTGTATTCTGGAGAATTTTCAGGATTGTCCTAAGATTGAATTTGTGAGCCATATTAATTCAACCTATCTCCAGGACTATGTATAGGGATGTGCTTACTACCTCCCCATCATGCAAGGTTATTTTACCGCGTGATTGACTTATTTAAATATTATTCAACAGATGTGTCCTCCTTGGGGTGAGTTGCGGAGCAAATATTGCTGACTATGTGGCTCGAAAGGCTGTAGAGCTTGGGAAGCGTCTGGATCCTGTCAAGGTGGTGGCACAGGTCCTGATGTATCCTTTCTTCATTGGAAGTGTCCCCACACATTCTGAGATAAAACTGGCAAACTCCTACTTCTACGACAAGGCTATGTGCCTGCTTTCATGGAAACTCTTTCTGCCCGAGGAAGAGTTCAGCCTAGACCATCCAGCTGCCAACCCTCTCATTCCTGACAGGGGACCACCTTTAAGGTTTATGCCACCAACATTGACAATAGTAGCAGAGCATGACTGGATGAGAGACAGGGCCATTGCATACTCTGAAGAGCTCAGGAAAGTAAATGTTGATGCACCTGTTCTTGAGTACAAGGATGCAGTTCATGAATTTGCAACCCTTGACATGCTCCTGAAGACCCCTCAGGCCCAGGCTTGTGCTGAGGATATTGCAATCTGGGTGAAGAAGTACATCTCATTTCGAGGTCACGAGTTCTCTTACTGAGTAGGACATGGAAAATCCAGGACCAGTTGAAGTAAAAACACAATTTACTGGTGTTTGGTTAATTAGAATTTAGAAGATGAGCAAGAGACATCATGCTTGGTTTGTTAGAAGGCTGAGAGACATCAGGTTGCATTTGAATTGTTCCTCAATTTTCTTATTTACTCCTTGTCCTGTTTTCTTCTTTTTGTAAGATAGAAGCTTATCTGAGAGTAGAAGTTAGTTGACTTGAGCCTATGAGATGCATTCACTTTTCGTTGGAGTAAGGCACGCCGCATTTGGACGTTGTTGTTAACATTTTTTCCCTGTGTATTAAGATGTACTATCTCCTATGAATATATAATATAATTCATTGAATGAAATATTTGTTTCTTTTAACTACATCTGTGTTTTCCTTTGTGATGCCCTTTACCAGAGGAAAGGAAGAGAGCAAGCGGACCTCAAGGCTTAGAAGCTTTTGTTCTGTATAAGACTGGTTTGCTGGTTGGTTGCATTTTGGACTCCAATGCCAGATAATATATACTTAAATTTTGTTAACTTGTCTGCGAGCATAACATTTTTGGATCTTAGGGAATTTAAAAAATAAAGTAGAAGAGAAAAGGAAGGAAGAAACAAACAGGATATGGTACTAGAGAAGGACAACTAAAGAGAGAGATGGAAATATGAAGATGTGCTGACCTTATGAGCGAAGCAGTAAGCTCCTACTGTCTTGATTGCTCAATTATCTCTATTTTTGTCATTCTATCAAAACAATATTTAAACCTTGTCATACCCTTGTAATTCAGCTGAACAGGGAGGGAGGAGACCATAAGCCTTCTTCCAGTTTTTTCTTATAAATGTCTCATGACTCTCTTTCTATACTCTATCCTTAAATTTGTCCCCTTCCAGATGGACAAAGATACCTTAAGTAGTTTATAAGATGAATTTTGAGTTAGGTTACAGAATCATGTATTTCTCATTAGGGATTGAAGGGTTTCTCTTACATGCTTGTCCTAATCCTTTCTTTTCTTGGCTGATGATTGTGGAAGCAATATAGGATGCTGGTTCATGTGATCGACTCGGGTCCAAGGCACTACAGCTCACACGCCAGTGGCCCCAGTTCACCAACCCACCTCACCATCTTGTCACGACTGGACTGGTGTTTTTTTTCTTATGCTGCACTTTCTTTTTAGCATCTTCAAACAACTTTCAATGAGATTCTTCAATCTGGTGCGCCCTTTTTTAGCATTGTCTGGTAAAAGTATTGGGAAGATTGAATGAACTGGGCCCTATAGATTTTGGTAGTTTCTGGGATCACAGTGAGTCATCCATGAACTTCCTGTCTAGACACGTAGATAAGGGCTGGCTACTGATGGTTGCTAGAGCAATAATATGACGTCTTAGAGTACATTTGGAGATGCCTGATGCTGGCTGGCTGCGCGTGGTACTCAAGAAGCGACTTAAGAATCTGCTACCCCTAAACCGACATCTTACTCAAAGGCACATGGATTATGCAGAATCATGCGATTACCTCTTGAGACAAACCTTGATGCTGACATAAAGGCTTATCGAATCAGGTGAAAAGCGGGGCTGTTTTTCAATAAAGACAACAGGCCTATTCTCAACAACATCTATTACCTTGCGATCTAACAGCGCTGCTACCTTTGTTTCTTTGCATTAGTGAGCCAAAGGGAATCGAAGGATGATAGGTGATGACACGTTCGGTTGCAAAAAAATCTTGGCACTGTTCAGCGAGCAAAAGTAGGACACCGACAAAAGCTGATTAATAGCATTTTATATTATTAACAGATAGGTTATAACGGATTGAAATATAGAATACCCTCCTGCTATATATATATATATATATCGCCATTCAATGAAAAACACGAATTAACCATCAGTTCTATGGTGTTTCAACATAGCCCATCAGAAGCGCGGTTAGTTTGAAATTTTGGAAGTGACGATCGAACTCTCAGAGTTTTAACTTTTAGAGGCGTGAATCTGGCATAAGAGGTTCGCGGCAGCGATAGGCCGACTACAAAATCAGATGTGGGACCAAAGTCAGTGACTCACTCGAGACCGGGTTCCCACCGTAATAATAATGGCGGCGTCAGGATCTTATTGACCTTGAAACATATCTCCATTATCTGTCTTGACAGACCTACCATTTGCTGGTTTCCTGTTGATCTGGGTTAAAACAGATTTGACCTTTTATGTCTAACAACATGCGGTTTCTGCGGTATAAAATCAGGTTCAAGGTGCTCTTTGCTCTTGATCTTCTTCTGAGGTATCTTGTGGTGGATGGAAGAAATCAGGCATGAAGCCGAGTGGTAGGACATTGACCACGTCGGAAGAACAAAAGAAGCGCGACGGTCCGACTGACTGAATGAACAAGCTGAAGGCCGGGCTATCGCGGAAGCCGTGTAGGCGGGTCACATACTAAGGATCATCGATGATTGAAGAACAATGATCGGAGGTGCTCGTATATTAAATCAAATCGTAATTCTATGACGCTAGCAGGTCTTTGGAACCTCAGACCAATAATTGCGATTGTTAAAACAATGGACATTCAGATTTGCTGTTTGAAGTGGAATGTTGGATATTTGGTGTGTGTGGCGCATTATATGATCGAAGCGAGATCGATCCGCCTCACGAACGCATATTTCAAGGAGTGCATGAAATAATATTATGCTGCGCTAGTCCGGATGTCAAAGTTCAGCAAAGTCAACGAGAACATATGGCGGGTTCGCGAGATTCTTTGCCATTCTTACGCCCACGAGTATGGTTAAGTAGGCCAGTTACATCCGATCCACGAGATCATCTCTCGGGGAGACCTTTATGAGGATTCTTACTTGCAGAGGTATCATCCTCTTCTTCACCACCACGCCTTGTCGCCGGACAAGTAGTGCTCTTATTGGGCCGGACCATTGGTCGGAGAGACGCGAAATAGAAGCAGTGGTCGGTGATGCTGCTAAAGTGCAGTTGGAGGTGTTGTTTATTTATGCGCCATAAGCGACCCGTATGTCTGTGATTGTAAGAAAGCGATAGAATCGAATCGAAATTTCAATATCATCGCCAAGCTTCTACTCACGAGGCATCCGATCGATCAATTCGGTTATCATCAGGTAAAATTAGCCGGGTTCGATTGTATCGGACTCATTGAGATCTCCATCTACTCCGATTCTTACTATTCTTGAATTAAATTAACAGAATAAATGCCTTGTATCTTCTTCATCTTTTGAATAGGTCATTGACTCTAGAGCCACAGATCACATGACAGGTAACTCTAGTCTTTTCTCTACCTTTCAGTCACAATCTTCACCTTCCACTATCACTCTGACAAATGGATCACTTTCATGTGTTCTTAGGTCAAGCACAATTGTGCCCACTCCATCTATTCCTTTGACATCAGTCTTGAGTTTACTAAATTTCTCTTTTAATTTGATGTCCGTGAGTTAACAGGCACTCAAGTGTTATATCTCATTATTCACGATTTTTGTCTATTCGGGATCTTGTAATAAAGCATATTGGTGAGGCCGTGGTACGGGGGTTTCTACATCCTTGATCCTACAGTCCAAAGACACATTAGCGTTAAAGTCCTTCTGGCGGAATTTGAGACACATTCTTAGTTGGGTCATCTTCATTTGCCATTATTAAGGAAATTGTGTCATAAGTTTTAAGTCTGCTATCCTTAGATTGTGGTCTTGTCGATTTGCAAAACATCATCGCCTTAGTTATAGTCTGAAATCCGATAAACGAGCTGAGTGCTCCTTTTGAGTTAGTCCATTCGGATGTGGGGTTCGTGCCGGTTATTGTCCCGATCGGTTTTGATATTTGTCGCTTTTTGGTGATGATTATTCCACGAACCCTTGGTTATATTTTAATAAAAGCTACTCAAAGTTGTTTTCTTATTTCCATGCCTTTTGTCTTGTGATTAAATCTTTCAATTTAAATGTTTATGTTCAAAATCCAGTGATAACGCAAAAGAATGTTTAAGAACAATTTCGGTCCTTCGTATGACATGACATCCTTGAGACTGCTGTGTTAGCCAGCCTGTAAAAATGGGTTCTTTGAGAAAAGATAGACCTCCTTGAAGCGCCATAGCTCTGTTAACTGGGACCGCATGTGCCCGAGCATTTTAAAGACGTGCGGTTTCCACGACATTTTTTTATTAGCAGGTTGTCGGTCTTGGGTGGGACAAACGGTATCCGTCCTTTTCCACAATAAACCTCTATTCCTGTTGAGCCTCGATTTGGATATTACTGTTTTGTTGAATGTTCGTCTCAGTATCTAAACTTGACATAAATCTTTAAAATGTATATTTCTTGATTTATTCGGGTTCGGAAGAGTGTCGGTGTTGTACTTACACTGGTCTTCGTAGGTACTTGGTTTCTGCGGATGTCAAGTTTTTTGAGAATGTCCCCTTCTCTCCACCCCCAACCCACACTAGTCAAGGGGAGGCAGATGACTTGTTAGTGTATACTATTGCCTCCCTTATGGCCTCTCATGTTCCTACTTTAGTAAAGCCAACCCCTCCTATTCTTGCTCAGTAAAGCTCATCCTCGGGTCCTTTGTTGTGAAACCCACCGAGTCTCGGTCCTCCTTTGGTTGCTTCGACGCGGATCTAATTCACACAGTGATCTCACACTGTGCTCTTCGTAAGGTGAGGTAGTGCGTTCATCCAATTTCCTCATTTTGCACCTATAACGAGTTGTCTTCTCAGTCTTGTTCTTTTATTGCTTCTTTGGACTGTTCGTTGCCTAACACTTTTGAGGAAGCCATTGTCTCACACCGGATTTGGCGTTGTCGCTATGTTGAGAGATGGATGCTACGAATGGGAATGGTACTTGGAACTTGGTACGCACCTCTTGGGAAGCCATTGGATGTCATTTTGGGTCTTTGTAGTCAAAGTTAATTAGGATGGATTCGGTTGCAGATTAATACGACTTATGGCGAAAGTGCGCTTAGACTGTGGTGTGGACTATTCGAATTACCTTCCCCTGTTGCTAGATGACCTTATGTTAGAAACTTTGTTTCCTGGCTGCCACTCATAGTGGGATCTTCATCGGCTTGATATTAAGAACGCAACTTTCTTCGCGTCTTGAGGAGGTATATATGAAGCAACCTCGAGTTTGTTGCTCGAGGGGAAATTAGGAAAGGTTTATCGCGCCGGAGATTGATTATATATGGCAGGCGAGAGTTGTTATTGAAGGCCGACAAATTAGGCTGTGGCGTTGAAGGCAGAGAGCAGTGTGAACATCTTCTCCCAGGAACTCCCCATTCGGGTATATATTTTATTTGGTGGTGTATGTGGATGATATTGTTATCAGAATGACTCTGCAAATCATCCCTTAAGTCCTTTCTTCCTGACCAGTTTCATACACAAAAAGACCTAGGGATGTAGATATTTCTTGGGTGTTGAAGTTATCTTTGATAAACATGGAATCTTCTTATCTCGAAATATGTGCTGGTTATTATCAAAAATTGGAAAATTGGGAAGCAAAGCCATGTAGTTCCCCTATGGCTCAGGCGTACACCTTTACTAAAAGCCCGATTGTTTGAGGATCACGAGAGATATAGAAGACTAGTTGAGTGGTGCCCATTAACTCGTCTGATGTGCACACTCGGTCAGTGTTGTAAGTCAATACATGTCTTCTCTGATTGTTGACAATTGGGCAACTGTAGAACATATTCTATGTTACCTAAAAGACTCACAGGGACGAGGTGATAATATAGTAATCATGGGCCTGATAGGGTTAAATGCTTCATAGATCTTGATTAGACGAGGATCGAAAGAGATATGAGATCCATCTGAGATTCTTGTGTTTTTGTTTGTGGAAATTTAGTCTCATGGAAGAGTAAGCAAGGTTGTTTCCGTTCAAGTGCAGTGAGAATATCGAAGCGTAATCTGATGTGTGTGTGAAATCATGGCTTCATCGCTCTTGATGATCGACATTAAGGCTGTGGTCGACAAAACTTTGGTGTGATAACCGAGAGTTTGCGCTTTCATATTGCCTGAATCTTGTAGTATTCCATGAGCGAGCTGGCATGTGTGGCGTCGGCCGTTCGAGTGAGAAAATCTGGCTTTCGGTTTGATTTACCTCTTGAGTATGTGAAGACGGGAGAGCAGTTGGGTGATATTTTCACAAAGGCTCTTAGTGGGGACCAGGTTAACTATTTATGTAACAAGTTGGGCATAGTTAGCGTATATCTTTCCGGCAGGGTGTTAACATATAGAGGTTATCTGTAGTTAGGAAACTTAACATGTAGAGTTGTAACAGATTAGGAAATATAGACTACCCCTCCTCATATATATATATATATATATATATATATATATATGTTAATTCAATGAAAAAAAAACACAAGGAATTCTTTCCTCCAATTATCTCTTGGTTGTTCAACATATATGAAAGGTTATATATTATTTTTCATTTTTCTTGATGCAAACCCATGTTCAATAGAAATTTTTTGGCAGGAATTCTTAACGGGAAACTTGGCATGTGATGCTTAAATGGTAACTCATTAGATAGACATTTATAAAAGCAGAGAAGAACGGTAACTGATGACAAGGTGGGGGAAAGGTTGCCAGTGTCTTGTTGAGTCTGTAATGTCCCATGGAAACCATAGGGACCAGTAGTGGAGACGAACCAGGCAAGCACATCCAAGATAAAAAAAGGAAGAAGAAAACATGTACTGACATGACATGGCAGGACAAATGGATGTCAGTCTAATATTTTACATGGAATATGGTAACAGATATAGTTTGATGATGAAATGATTGTTGAGTCTGTAATGTTCTATGGAAACCATAGGGACCAGTAGTGGAGACGAACCAGGCTAGTGGAGACGAACCAGGCAAGCACATCCAAGATAAAAAAAGGAAGAAGAAAACATGTACTGACATGACATGGCGGGACAAATGGATGTCGGTCTAATATTTGACATGGAATATGGTAACAGATATAGTTTGATGGTGAAATGAGGAGATAGGGCTGTCCATTTGGCATTGATTGGACTTAGGAATCTATGTTGGTAGTAACGATACTTCTAGAAAGGTATAGAAACAGGACAGCATGATTTTAAAAGACAATGCGGCTGTCATCACTTTCAGACAACATAAATTCTAAGGATTACCTAGACTAAGAAAGGAGTTTGAAGCAAGGAGGACAGGCTGTGTTAATTTAAAACATAATGACCTATTGTTTAACTTATGAGCAATGCTTGTATATTCCTCATTGGTTTGTGATCCATGGCTTTGCTCTGTGCGCTTAAAACATTTTTCTATTTATATCCTTTATCCTAAAGATGGAGACTAGTGCCTACATGACATGTATAAATATTCACATAGCATTCTACATTTTTCTCCTGAGGCATTTATTTCAAGTCTTTGAATAGAGTGCCTCACTCTGGTTCCTTCACTTCATAGGTGGAACCAGGGACCAAGGGGATGAATGCCAATGTTGAGTTCTGATTGTGAATAACACAGCTGTAGCCTGGAAAGAGACAGAACTAAAGATTTATCTCGTGTTTATTCGCATATTCAGTTCATCCTCTCTTGGCTGATTCCTCAGTATTGGAAGCGTTTGAGGGAGTGAAGAGTTCATGAGGAGAACTTTGTGCATAGGCCAAGTATCATACATGCTGCTCTGACTACAGAGCAACAATTACAAGCTGAAGTTCTAAGCTAAAAACCTATCAAATGGACCATTGTGGCCCGAGGCAACGAAGAATAAAGTACCTTTAAGCACCTGGGAGTGAGGTTCTTGTTCTCAGTATACCATATTTTAGCTGCATTTAAGTCATGAAAAACCTACAATTGCTGAACTCACTTGATTCACTGATCTTCATGAAAAGGTTCTCTTTACAATTGTGTGGTCTTGGAGTCGCATGTCTCTTTCTCTCTAGACAGTGACATGAAAAACACTGCTTTGCTGCAAGTCCCTTGAGTTGATATCATGTAACACTCTGGATGATGTGTAGCAACACCTTACAGTACTAATACTTTGCAGCAATATTATTTTTCGATGGATTTTTTTAATCAGAAACCTGAAAGACCGGTGTTCTATTCACTTCTATGGTGAAATTAATGATCTAAGGCCTTAATTTCTCTTTATATCAAAGTGGGAATAGTTGATGCATTCTAAGCAAAAAAGGTACAAATGAAGGCTTGCCAACAATTTTAGAATTAAATAATGGGCAAAAAAAGAAACTGGAATTACTATAAATTTATAATGGACAAATTCTGTCCCTTTTTCCCAAGTTTGAGACCAAAATCTCGAGATGCAGATTGTCCAAGTCAATTGGCTAGAGCTTATGAGAGGTAATTTAAGCAGTAGGTGGAAAAATGCAGATTAAATCATAGATGTGTGAAAACCTCTGATGATTGATTATGTGTAAAGATTCATTCACTTTCTTCTGGCTTCTTTATTCTTTCTATTGTCTTTTTGTGCTGAACAGAATTTAAAAAATTACAAAACAAAGAAAGGAAGTTTCTGTATGAGGGTGTGACTGGAAGAAACATCAAGGGAAAGGGACTCCTAAACAACCACAATAATTGATGTTTAGAAGCTATTGTAATTGTCAATCACAGCACATCACATTGTTTTGTTTATGTTCTGCATTGAAAATGGAACCAAGACAGTTATCTTTTGTTTCTCTGTCATTAGTAAATTCTAGAACAGCCTAAACACAGAATTTTAATTTTATGAAAAGTCAGCTGATGAATGTTGATTTGGCATTATTGAATTGGGGATATGTTCAATTTTTTAGCTCATTAATGATCTTAATGCCCTACCCTCCATCCTTATCATTCTCTCTTGATAGAATTCGAAGCCTAAACTTAAGAGGGTAGCTCAATTGGTCTAAGGCCCCCTTGGGGTTTACCCAATGGTCACCAGTTCGATTAGGGCCACTAGAGGTTTCACCAACTGTTAACTTTAGAGCCACATGAGATTAGTCAAGAACCTATCAAGAAAGAATTAGAAGCCTGCAGATCTCTGGCCTTATGGTGGATATCCCAATGGACCTTGGCATGATAAATTTTCCCTCAAAAACAATCTTCACCTACTTTTGAACCATAAAATTTTGAAAAATTCCATCAGGCTTCTTAATTGTTGTCATGCGGCTGTTGTTCAGAGCATAAAGAGTCTTCCAAGGGTTATCATGGGTCCCTTTGTTCTCATCTTGGTTCTAGCAGCACTGTAATGAAGCTGTTCAAATTAAATCAAATACAAAACATTCCACTGTGATAAAAATTTATTCCATTATAACCAAAGTTAAAACAATATAGAACAGAAAGGGAACCTCAACCCCAAATTTTTTATGAAGCAAGACCAAAACCAAGAAAATCCAATCACAGTAGTTCCCTACTAGGTAACACCAATGCACGAAAATAACCCCATTGAAACTTCCACATTATGGAAAACTAATAAGAGAAGGCAAGGCTGAATGGCAGTAAGAAAGCTAAGGAAGCAAGTGAAGCCAAGATGACCAGAGGAGGGAATAATTCAGCTGCAGAGGAGGCAAGGCCTCCATTTCCAGGGCTGGACAGTGGAGTCGAACTCGGTGCATGTGAGTGACCCTCAAGCCCTTCAGCAATACCTGCAAATATCAATACTGCAAGGATCAAGCAGATAGAGGAAAATGGAATCAATGACCTCCCTCTTGCCATTGCTGAGAGTTGGGGACAATATTCAATGACTCTCAAACTGGCAGATTTATAAGATATTGGCCTAAGGAAAGGTCATGAGGAGGGGAGGTTAAGGCCATTGCCTACTACCCAGATATTTCTTAATTTACCATTTTATATATTACGTAAGGCAATGTAAGATGTTGATCTAGTCAACTGATCAGATTGCTCATTCTAGGAAGTTAGCCTGAAAATTCAATCTCCTGCGCAAGAAGACTGAGATAAAAGTAAAGAGGTGATTGAAGAGTGGTTATTCCCATATAAAAAAAAAACCTGACTTATAAAGCTTACAGCCCCCACCCAACAAGAGATCGTACATGCTTGTACTGCTCAGTTGCAGTACAAAGAACTCTTAAAATCCTCCAGGGCCATTGCATAGTTTTGACCTTTCTGCAATTCACATTAATCAATTGCTAATCTGTATAAGAGTCACTTTGACTTTCTGTATAAAATACAATAATGGGGATGTCTTTTTTTTTTGTATAAATAACACTCAAAATTTAATTTCATCATCCAGTGTAGGCTGTGTGTAGATCACTCCGGAAGCATCTTTTGAAACCTATGAACAATTAATAGGGGGGTTTTAATGGATGGCTTTGACTTTATGTATAAAATACAATAATGGGGTTGTCTTTTTTTTTTTTGTATAAATAACACTCAAAATTTAATTTCATCATCCAGTGTAGGCGGTGTGTTGTAGATCACACTCTGGAAGCATCTTTTGAAACCTATGAACAATTAATAGGGGTTTAATGGATGGTCTTGTATTAGAAATTCATCTGCTATGTCTTTCACCATACTAGTTCTTCTCCCTCCCCGCACTCACAAAGACAAAGAAAAGGGCCCAGAGTTTGCTCTGTGTAAGTGAAACAATTAGATTGGATAAAGGGTGTACCTGTCACTAATTCTTTCTGGTCGATTGGAACTTTGCTTTAAGGTAAATGGCCTATTTTTTGATAAGAATACTAAAAGCTGATGAGGTTCTGCTCTCTCAATCAATGTTGCTTTCATATCAGTAGTATTCTTACCTGATATGAGAGCAACACAAGTAATCAATGAGACGGGGCCTCGTACTTCATTACTTTCAAGTAATCAATGATTCTTTTAGCATCATTTTCCAACGGAGGAAAGGAAAAGCAAGACACAATTATGCAATGAAGAAACACTGTTTTTGAATGGGCCTGTCTGTTTTTACAGTTTTTAAACTTTTTTTTTTCTGAAAAACAAGAGGGAAAACACAAGAACACAAAAAATATTGAATTCAGATAATAAAAACACATTTAAGAGAACACCTAAATAGTGTTCTTTGCATTTTCATAAACCATTCACAAGAACAGTTTTCAAATTCAGGAACCAAACATACCCTTAATCTTCATACAGATGAACTCCTACAGTAACAAATGTTTTTAGTTGAAAAATGATTGAGAATAATATCCAATTAAAGATCTAAAACCGTGAAATAACAAACTAGAGCAAGTAAGGGCGGCCTCTAACACGAAGACTAACCGCCCTGGAAGCCATAGCCCTCAAATTTGCTCTGGCTAAGGAAACAGTGGTTCTCTGTTCTTGTTGGTGGGGTTCTTCCCTGATAGCTCCCATGAACTCTTCTCTCTGCAACCTAAGAGCTAATGCAGCATCCTCATCTTGGCTTGGCATTCCTCTTCTTCTCCTCACACTATCATCTCCTCTACTTGAAACCCTAGAGACTCTCCTATTTCTCGTGATTGTTTGGCTCTCTTTTTCCGGGCTTTGCTGCTTGGCTTCTCGACTATTCGGGGCTCCTGCTGCTCTCCTTGCTTCAACCTCTTCAGGAAACAGCAGCTGTATTGTATTCCACAGGACTGTGTTCACAGTACAGGATCTCCCATTGCTGAAAAATAAGCCAACCCCAATTTGAATACAGGACAAATGGACCTTTAATTACCGGCCGGATGAATATAATATATACCTTATCATCTGCCTACACTTTGGGCATCGCTTCCCACATTTGTCTGCAGAAGATCTCAAACATTTCTTACAAAAACTGCAGTTGGAGAGTATTTCGCAGCACAAATTCATCAACCAAGAGCACTTTCAATTGAAATAAATGCATCAGAAAGAAGTTTAGGGTTTCTAGAAAAGAGTTTACCTATGTCCACAAGGAGTGGTACTGGGCTCATAGCATATCTCTAGACAGATCTGCCAAACGAATGAGACGGGATCAATCAAAGAAATGAAAGAAAACAGTTTTATTCCACAATGGAAGTCGAAAATTATTGGCGTTATGAATGATCAGAATGCTCTTACAGCACAAGAAAGCTCTTCCCTGAGGCGATCCATACAGGGAAGAGCTGAAATTGAAGTTGAAGCTGAGCAAGATGCAGCAGAGCTTTCCGCGCCCTGTTGTTTATCTCCTGTAACGATCTTTTCTTCCTGCTCCCCTTTTTTTGTTTCTACCTTCTTTTTCTCCGTTTCTGCCAATCGATAAAAGAAAAAAAATGGAAATTAAAGCACCTATAGATAGATTGTTTCCTCGGAATTTTCCAGAAAGTGGAGAAAAATCAGTACCTTCTTTTGCATTTTGTCCTTCATCAAGGTCAAGAATGGTAACAGGGATTGAAGCCGGGCTCCTCCTCTGAGTTCTGCGTTTTCTGAGAAATAGAAAAGACCACGGAAAGATTCAATACCTTTATCTCGGGAAATCATTTTCCCACGAAACAAACAAAGGATCCTAGAATCCAAACAGATTAACAAAACCACCTTCTTGAATTAGATGGAGGAGTCTTGAACGTCAAACCGGAGCGTCTCTTGTGCTTGAACTCTCGATCAGGCGTGTCTTCAACCACAAGACTCGCGATGAGAAGAGCCTCCTCGTCCCAACCGGCCAGTGCAGCAACAGATTTGAACCCAGGACTGAAAACAAGCTCCGCATTTCCACCATTTTCAACGCTCTCCAACTGCTTTTCCGGGCTCTGTTTCGTTTCCTGTCTCACCATTTTTGGGGTTTGAGAAGGAAAGTTCTCCTTTCAGCCGAAGACAGAGGTCTAAAGGTTTGTGGGAGTGTAAACGGTCGAATTATTTGAAAAGTATTCGTCCTCGGATGGTAACGGCTATAATTCTGGAGACGCTCAATGACTTCTTTGGTGACCTTAATCTCTGACCGTTGATTCATTGATGATTTAGCGATACTTTTTTACTGGACCCCAAATGAGTTTTGACTTGTAGTATAACCGTTATCTTGTTTGCAAGTGGTGAGTTGGGCCTCCGTATACCAGACGGGCCTTGGGCATGGGCCATATAGGCCCATAGCATAGCTTCCCCAAAAATAAAATGTTACACTTAACACAAAAATATCAAAGCTTTTGGTACCTTTTTATTTTCTTATTTAAAAGTGTATGCACATCATTGTACAACATCATCGATCTATAAACGAACATAAAATCCGATCAACTAAAGTTTGTGTTTTTTTTTTTTTTTTTTGATCTACTAAGTGTTTGAAAGAAAGAAATAGAAACAAACTAATCAAAATATATGTGACGACGACAAGTCACAATGGCTCACTATACACCATCCTCTTACTCCTCAATTGCTCCATCAAAATTGAACTTTCCACCTCATCGTCTTCTTGATGCTCCTGCCATGGCATCCTCTGGGTTTCCGGGTCTTCGAACATTTGCAGAACCCGATCCCTCAGCCCGGTATCCATCACCTCACAGAACCGGTTCGACCAGTCCGGAGGTTCGACCGCTCTGGTTCCCAACCCGGGGGCCCGGTCCTTCGACCCGGCATTCTCATCGTCTTGCCAATCGGCGACGTATGCTGCCACCCGCCGGTAGAACTTCTCCTTGAAGACCTCCCATACTTGGTACTTGTAGTGATTAATCACCATCACCCCTCTATCCACGTTCAAGAAATCGAAACCATTCCGTAAGTGAAAATGGTGGACCACATTGATCAATGTGAAGTTCAGCGCCTCCGGCCGTATCATGCTCTTATGCCGCTCCGGCGCGGTTAATCGGCACGTGTACCCGACCGCCACCCCTTTCGGCGGCACTCTTGTCAGCCCCGACGGCCCGAAATTGTAACAAGAGATTCGCAGTTCGGCGATGGTGCTGGACTGGTTCCACACGACATCATAGAGCGACACGCCGGCCGGCAAATGGAGGAACTCGTCGACGTCGATGAACCCGACCCACTCGCAACTGTCGCGAGCTCGTAAAGAGCAATGCGCGAACCCCGCTTCCTGGGTCTTGATCCACGGCCATAGGTGTCGGGAAACGTTGAATTTCCCAGCCTGTAAGGATTCCAACACTTTCTCGATGTTGTCGACGCTGTTGTTGTCGTAGATGAACCAACGTTCGACTCCTATCCGGGCGTGGTACATCACCCATTCCCGCAAGAACCGCGCCTGGTTCCGGACCATGGTGCATATGCACATCACGTGTGGCTTCCGAACAGGCGGGTCCGGCGGCGATCGGTGTTTGGGCTCCGCGACTGAGTGTAGTATTGCTCCCTTCCCCTTCATCCGGACTGATACTTTAATAGTGCTGTTCAGCCTTTGGGGGTTGTTCAGTACGCTCAGCGGGGTTTTGCAGCGGACGATCTCCTGGGCGATCGACACCACCTCGGAACGCAGTAAGAATTTCGGCTTCCGGAAATTCCATCCGTACACGCATTCGAATCTGGTAGGGTCGGAGGCCCGCTCGGGTTTCAGATTCAGGCCTTTGACGAAAGCGACGGTGGTGTTGTCCCGGTCGATAAGGGCTTCGTACACTAGATTGTCCCACTGATGGGTGGGGCCGGGCGGGAGGAGAACGTTGGATTTCAGGGCGAGGGAGAGCGTGAATCCATGTGGGCGCGAGGGGCACCGTACGATCTGGTGGTCGACGTCCTCCGGCGGAAGCTTGATGTGGGTGTCCGATGAGTTATTGGAGAAGTAGAGGCAGTCCAGTTCGTCTTTATTGAATAAGCGAGCCGATTGAGGGTACTTTAGGAAAACCAGTTCCTGGTCTGGGAATATGACGGTTTCTCGAATTGAGATCGCCGGAGGGATATAGGACTCGCCGGTGATGGACTCCAGCGCATGCTTTCTCCATGAAGATACTAGAACTGGACGGGACTTCTCTGCAAATCAGAATCAGAAACTTCAAGGTTCCAACTTCCAAACCAGGATTGTAATTTGTAACTACAAATTAATCAAACGCAAATTCATTTCCAAGAAAGAAAGAAAATAAAAAATCACAAGATTTAAAAACATCCAGATAATTCCAATCAAATCACACCACGACCCAAAAATCTTGATAAAGAATAAGAAAGTAGAATAAGAAACCTCCAAAGATGGTGAAAGTGGAGAAGGTGAAACCGGTGACGACGACGCAGGAGATGACCACGAAGAACGTACACCAGAAGAACCTGCCCCACGAACCGACGTCCCGTTTCCGACGTTCCTTCATTTCCAACGACGCAGAGAACCACCCCGACTCTCCTGTTTCTTCTCATTCATCTGATTCTCTTCCTTCCACCCCCTCCGGCTATTTTGCCCACCTCTGAACTCCAAACCTCTCACTCTTGGGAAAGTTACTGAGACAAATCCGGGCCTGTAAATCAACTTTGATGGGTCGTTACAAAGAAAGAGAAAGAGATTGAGAGACACTGCGACGCCTGCCCTTTTGCCGTTTCAGCCATTCATCTCGCTTTATTGTTCGGTGGTTAAAGCGTCCGTTGGGATGGCCCCGTACCATCCCTCTTCCCCCAATCAGATCACGCCACCTCATACATACCTCGCACCCGTCGCCATCTGATTGGACCATAGAAATGCTTACCCTACAATCCTCTGCACACCAAATTATTCCTTCCGTGTTGCGCTTCTTCGCCAGGACCCACCACGATTACGGCCTTCGCCTTTAAACTTCGCCACGTAAGCAAGAAAGGGATGTAGCCCGGGATAAGGTGTGGGCGTCACAGCATATCTTTTTCCTGTCCTGAATTGACATCATGACACGTGGCAATTCCAAGTGGAACGTGCTCTATCGACCTTCCTTCCTATAATTGATTGCGCTCCCCCACGATTAATTAATTACACGTAATATTGTCATTAAATGTATGGTACAATGGTATTTGGTACTTAAATATTATTAAGAAATTGTGGGGGTGGTTGGGTTAGGAAATCGTTTAGGATTTGGGTAATGATGTAAAGCTGGAGATTTGGTGAATTTGGGGGTGTTAATGGTCACAAAATATGGACAAGATGGCGACAGGTGAGCATGGGCTGAAATGGACCAATCACCCTCTAATTGAATAGTTTAATTCATTAATTAAAATTAAAAAAATCCAGCCCAATCTTTATTAGGCCGAAATGGATTTATTTTATCATTCGTTTATGATACTTAATTCTTAAGATTCGATCACACCTTGTTACCAATTAAGTTAGACTTCATAGACATTTCTTACATGGAATATTTTGACACGTTTAATGAACATTTTCACCTCTACAACAAATATATCTTTTTGTTACCATATGTATGTACATATATTTAATAACTTCTGGTCATATCTTATTACATCCTTATTTATTATAATAAATGAAACAATTATGAAACTTTAGACGTAGATGTCCCTAACTAGATGAATTTATTCACTTCTTTCTCTTCTTTTTTTTTTTTTTCTAATTTTATAAATATATGTATTTTTTACTTTATTTATATATATTTTTTATATTTGTCATTCATTTGTTCTAATTTTAGGAAAGTACATCAGAACGTCCACACACTTGAAGGAATTAAAGCTATTTTTGGTATGAAAGAATTTGAATGGTGGAGTTTGGCAAATCCATGGATTTTGGCCAAATCCACTTTTTGGCTCCCCAAAAAAATTAGATGAATTTCATGGTTTTCCCAAATCCATCAAAAATAGGACTTTTCCATTTTTGAGGGATGATGGAATTTAAAATTTTATAATATTATGCTTATTTTACATTCCTTTGGCTTTTTATGTACAATTATTGCTATTATACTTTTCTTCACATAATCCATGCATTTTAAAATTCATACCAAACAAAATATTCTGTAAAATCCATTATTTTCATCAAAATCCATGAATTATAAATTCCATCCTTCATTAAATATTGATTAGAAGCTTAGTCATCACCATCCTCAATGTAGAAAAAGCTTCAGCATTGGGTCTTAATGTCATAATGTGGTACACTGCCTCAATAACTGCACCATTCAATATACTGAACAAATTTCTCCAATTTCTGAACCTGAACTTTGGATTAAATTCAAATGGTTCAAGTAATGTTTGGGTACTTTGTGTAAGTTTTTACCACAGAATTAATTAATACATTTGCTCATTATATGGTTTAATATTTTTTAAATTTTTTATTTATAGCATAAAGTATATTTATACCAAATATATTGAAGAAATTCATAGTGATTATTCTGTCCATCCTAGCATCACAAATGGGCTATTTGTTGGATCGGATTATAAAGTCTAAATCAATTTGCATGCTCTTTACTCCGAGATGTTTTAGCAAAATAATTTAATATAATAATTAACGAGTTTTGGTTGAGATAAATTTGTGAAGGAAAATCTTATTATGATGTATTGTAAAGTGAATAGATGTTAAAAATTAAACTATTTTTATATTTTAAGGAAAATAAAATTAATTAATTAAAAGATATTTTCTAATTACCATTATAATTCTTCTTATTCCTTTGATTCACGGATTATGAAATGTTAGTGCATTCTATGGATTGGTCTAGTTAAGCATCATATATGAGAAAATAAATATGTTTACTATTTTTAAAAATAGTAAACAAGAAATATATCAAATGCATATTTAGTATTTATTTAGAAATATTTATTTATTTTTGCAACATTATGTTTCATTGGTTTTTCAACCAGAACATACAAAAAGTACGGGAAATTGGTGAGTCTCATGAAGAACACTTGAGACAATTATAATATTTTTATTTGAAATTGTCTTGGAAATCTGGCACTGCTCTGTAAAAATTTGGATTACTGATTCCATGGCGACCACTTATAATCACAAGTGAAAAATGTTTTGAAAATTAGACCATATTGGAAGCTGAGACAAAAAATGTACGGACTAGTTTGAAAGATAAAAAAAATTCATTGTAGAATAGACTGAAAATGAAATACTTAAACGAGAAAGTTTGAAGTAACATATGCTTGTAAGGAAAAACATGTAACTAAACTAGAGATTTGGAAAGTACGGTTGATGAACTAATAGAAACATAAGAGAAATGCCGAAATGCTATGTTTTGAGTGTTGGTTGATGATTGATTTGTTGGTCCCTTGCTCACGTGTTGAGTGCTTAACTTGCCAGGCGTTACGAATAAGCTGCTCTATCACATTCTCAAATAGCTAACCGCGTATCCACTTTAGAGGCACTTGTTCTCAAGTAACACTCGGCTAAAAGCCTTGTTCTCCAAGTAGCTTCTTCACTTCTAATAACTGCTCACGTTCTACCATGTCATGACTTGAGTTGGAGAAAAAGTTTCCCCCACTTTTGCTTTTGAGATAAAGTCTCGCTACTATCTGCTGGCAGCTTTGACAAATTAAAAAATGCCAGAAATGTCCTTGAACCCTTTCATGGGTTGATTATCATGGCTTGGGCTTGATATATCCATTCGGGATATATCCATTCAGCCCATTCCACTACCTTTTGGGCCGAATAATTATTTAAATACCATTTAGGCGCAAAAAATTATTTTTTAGTGTAAACAATTGCCCACCGTATACAATATGGTCGGATAGGCCATTTTGTATGTATATAAGCCTCCAAAATATTTTCTTAGGCTTAAGCCTTCAACCACGAGACCCAAAGTCCAATTTTCAGCCTATGATCTTGAATTCCAACGGCAATAGTGAGTCCGGTTGGAGCACATGAGAAAGCAACGGTTAATTTCCAAAGAAAAGTCTTGCTAGTCTCAATTCAAACCTCTTACATTCATTTTTCCTCCTTCATCTACTTCATTTGGAGAGAATAACCAATCCCAATGTTTTAACATTTTGCCAAAGCCAAAAACTCATTTATTCTACCAAAGGAACCCATTTCCCTCTCTTCTTCTTCCCTTTTTTTATTCTTCTTTTTGCACTCTAGGAATGGATTGTACTTTGGCTCTTGTAGCAACTAAAATGCAGCAACACTCTGACTTGAGATATTTGTAGCCATTTGCTTGGCTTATAGAGATACAAGTCTCTTCTTTGCATACCTCTTTTGTTGTATCCTTTGTGTTGTTGTACTCCATAGCCTACGATGATAACTCATTGTCTGGAGGCTCTTGTGATTCTTTTTCCAACCTTTTCTAGGTGGCTAAAAGCCAACCATTGCTTGGTGGAATGAGGACTTGCTCTTGATTTCTTGTGCTTAGATTGTTGATGGAAACTCACTGACATTGCACAGGCGCACTCACAAGCATAATATTGCATTAGTGAACCAAGGTAGCACTAGGCCTACCTTTGGATCATGATGAACATGTGATTACGCTTGTGGATTCAGAACTCTTGTCACGTGCAACCCACGGTAGTAAGTGCGTTAATGGACGAGGTGTACTTAGGCCTGCTGGAAGTGTGCTTGTGTGTGGATGATAATACTACGTCTATCAGGTACTGCTTTGGAGAAATTGATGAAATAGTGACTAAAAAGCCTACTATTTATTTCTGAATATATATATTGAACTATTGTGTGTTGGGAAAAACTTTTTGTGCTTAAGAATAGAGTCTAAGAAGCCCACTTTGACTCAAAACTAGTATAGAAAAGGTATTATGTTGGAGGAGACTGAATATTTGAGAACAATAGTAGTTGAAAAGCTTACCTTGACTCTAAACATTAATATAGAAACATGTGTTCTCTCTTTGTCATGAACTCGAAGGATCTTTGTCGGCTTCCCTCTTCGCGAAACAACAACCGTCGTGGTGAACCTCTTCACCGTTCGACAACAACTGCCGTCATGGCAAACCCTCTTATTTGTGTGAACTAAAACCCCAGTTTCGTCGACTTCGCTCTTAGTCGGCGAGCAATAGCCTTCTGTGGTGAACCTTTTCCTTCTGCGAACCTTCAAGTCGTGGCGAGACCAAGACTTCCCTTTCTTCTTAGCTTGATTTTTTCCAATTACACCTGAGGAATAACCTGTCACTTGGTTTTATGATGCAACAAGTCTAATTCTTTTAGAGAAATCTTGCATTTGAATGTTTAGTGGTTATAATGCCCACTTTCCTTTACTTCAATTCATCATAAGGACTTATTTTCTCAATGATGATTATGTTACCTTCTTCTGAACTTGTCTAGGTGCTATGTTTAGGAAAAATGTGTATCCAGTGGCCTGGAGACCTACTTTTTTCACTAGGATATTTCAACTCCTATTTCCGTAATCTTGAGATAGTCAAGAAGTCTTCTTTGGGGAATCATTAGAGAATCTTGGAGAAGTTTGTGTTTTTGAGGTGAAGTGGCCAAAGGCCAACTTTACTACGTCAAATCCTATCTTGGAATTGCAATTCATATATATATATTTCTCCAATGACTTCAATAATCTTAGGACCTATCCGAAGAGTGAACAATGACACCCTTGGAGAAATTAATAAACTGATGAATGCAATGGCCAAGAAGCCACTTTATCATTAAGTCCTCCCATATTTCTCTAATCCTAAAGTGGTCATGGAACCTACTTTGGAGAATTAAAGACACAACAAACCCATTCCTGGGGAAAAGCCTTTATTTATAATCAATAAGGATCACAAATTCTCCTTTAACATTCTAATAAAAGATTTGTATCTATTTCCCTAGGATTAAAGAGGTCAAGAGACCTACTTCATTTATTCATAAAACATTGAGGGTATAACAAGCATGTCTTTGAGGAATACAAAGGTTTGAGTAATGCGTGGCCAACATAGCCTACTTTATCACTCAAAGTGACTACTAGGAATAGTTTCCCTGATACAAAATGGTCAATGCATTTCCCACATCGTGGGAAAGTATTTCTTGAGGTAATTTCCATTGATGAACCTTCTGTGTGGCTCTCCTTCAAGGCTTGATAACCAATAGGCATTTCCGGATAGTACTTGGTGAACCTTGAATGGTCCCTCCCAGTTAGGAGACCATTTCCCTAATTCTCTATCTTTGGCATCGATGGGAAGTACCACTTTCCGCAAGAGCTCACCTTCTTCAAAACTCTTTCTTCTAACCCGCTTGTTGTATGCCTGAGTGACCTTTTTTTCTCTATCATGATGTGGTCGAGTGCTTGTAATCTCTTACTGTCCAATGCCTCAAGTTCCATCATCATAGCCTCATTGTATTCTTGAGGATTAATGTCATTCTGCCTCGATACCATTAGAGAAGGAACTACCAACTCCATTTGAAGCACTGCATCATGTCCATATGTTAGAGAGTAAGGACTTACCCCTGTAGAATCTCTCTTAGAAGTTCTATAAGCCCATAAGGTCTCATATAAGATTTTGTGCCAATGTCTAGGATTATCTTCCAACATCTTCTCCAAGATGCTTATCAATACCTTATTCGAAGCTTCTTTATTCGAAGCTTCTGCATGCCCATTTGCTTGAGCATAAAAGGGAGTAGATTTGATGAGTTGAATGTCATAGTCCTTGGCAAAATAAGTCATCTCATCCCTAGTGAACATTGTGCCTTAGTTAGTTGTAATGGACTGAAGAATTCCAAATCTATGAATGATCTGCTCCTTGATGAATTGGATCACATCATTTTGCTCTACTTTCTTCAAGGGTATCGCCTTCACCCATTTAGTGAAGTAGTCTGTAGCAACTAAGATGAAGTTGTGTTTCTTTGATGAAGTTGTGTAGATTTTCCTAATTAAGTCCATGACCCATCTTCGAAAAGGCCATGGTTTCTAATTAGTGAGGATTAAGCGATGGGTATCCTACGTATGTTATCATACTTTTGACCTTTATTGACAACCCTTGGAGTAATTAGTCTGATCCTGCACTTAGGATGGTTGATTGAAAATAGCCATGTTTCCTAATCGGCCATCGCATTTTTATCGACATGCGCTGAACTCCATAAACCCCTTCCTTGAACTTGCTTCATCAACCCATGTTAATGCGGGAAGGATATGCATCCTAAGCGATAACTCCTTCGAGTCACTTTGCATCTGATTCCTTCCATTAGGACGAAGTTTTGTGATTGAGCTTTCACCCTATGGGGAACTTGCTTGTTAGGATCTTCTAAATACTCTCTGATCTTAATTCTCTAGTCCTAAAGTGGTTATGGAACCCACTTTGGAGAATTGATGACATAACAAACCCATTCTTGGGGAAGAAACTTTATTTAAAAATCAATAGGGATCATAAATCCTACTTTCCCTTCAACCCATAAGCTGGAACATATTTTCCCCAATTTTAAAGAGGTCAAAAGACCTACTTTATTTATTTTGAGAATATACACAGCATATAATGGAATATAAGCTACGGAGAATAGTGGCTAAAAGCACACTTTTTCTAATACGGATATATATTAAATAGGTACCTTGTTGAGGAAGACTTGAATGCTTGAGAAAATAGTTGCTAAAAAGCCCACTTTTTACTCAAAACATAAAATATAACAATTTTCCCACACTTTCCAATGTGTATTTTGCCTTGGAAGCTGTGAGCCTTTAAGCGAATGGATCTAATCCTTTGGTGATGCCTAACCTCTCCCATGGTAAGAAATATTGTTTAAGGTGTTCCCATTTATGAACCTACAGTGCAACTCGGGTGGGTGACATTAAATGTGTTTTTGTCATTTCCATAGTAGGCTTTTCAAGTATCACCTTTTGGGACCTACTTTCTTTAGAGGGTTCAATGGTAATCCCCTTGTAAATGCAGCCTTCATCTGTTGTAGGTTGTTTCTGTTTCACTTCTATTAGGCTTTCCTCTATTTCCTTTGATTTGAAGAAAGCTAACAATGTTAAAGAACTAGTAGAATAATTCAAGGAAATAGTATTTGTACCTTTCAGAATAGTTCCCAAATATGTTTCTTCATTTGAACTGGAAATAGATTCAACGTTCTTTGTAGATTTTCCTCCAGATTTGGTTTTCTCTAAGCATCACATTTTCCTTAAGATTCTCTATCTCCTTTGGCTTTCCCTGCAACATTTCTCTAGGAAGTTTCCTTTTCTCCATGGCTCTTTGTCTTTGCATTCTCCTTTTTTGAGTTCTAGGAGCTTTTGGGGAAATTTCTTATGCTGAACCACATTCCATTCTTGTAAAAGTGAGATAGTAGGAGGAATTATAAACCTTTGGGGTATTTTCCTTCTTGAAGGGTCATTCATGCCCTTTTCCCTTAGAGAAACATTCTTTTCCTTAGAGAACTTCTTGTTCTTTGCTTCCTGTTTTGATTCTTCAAATGAATGGTATGAATACCTTCCATTCTTTTTCCATTCTCTAGCTACAGAGACACTTTTCCTTTTGTTGCCAAGTCATTTTTATAAGTTAAGTATTGTTTATGAATCCATACCTTTCTTACCTAGGCACTTGGTGAAAATATCCCAGCTTTCTTTGCATTTGGCATAGCCCTCGAATCAATAGTAGTTATGTTGATTGAAGTTGCAGGTGGAAATGGATCTTCATCAATCACCTTGGTTTCTTTTTCTCTAGGGGGCTTCACCATGACTTCCTTTTCTACAGGGAACTCCACTGTGACATCCTTTTCTCCAAAGAAATTTATCGTGAGTACCTTTTCTCCAAGGAAACTTACTACAACTTCCTTTTCCCTAAGGAACTTCACTGTGACTTCCTGGTTGACCCTGTCTTGGATAACATTTTTGAAACTCTAGCAAGACTTAGTACTATGATTCTAGGAGTTGTGATACTTATAATAGACTTTTCCTTTAAGCTCATCTTTGCTAAGGAGTTGGTGATCCTAAGGAAAAGTGACGAACTTCTCATTCACAGTGAATTCCTCAGTCTCTACTACTTTGGATGTATATTGGGCTGGTGCATTAGAGGTTTGTGGCTTCTTTCCTAGGTTAGGTGGTGGAGGTGGTTGCATAACAAGTTGGAGAATTTGTTGTCCTCTATTGCCATTCACTCCTGCAGGCGGCTGCACAATGCCCCCCCGAGCCTCCATTAAAAGAAAAATATCATTCATATGCTCCAGGTTGTGTAAGTGGATTAGTCTGATAAAAAAATACTACAGAGGCTATGGCCTGACTGCAGTAGGTCCTTATACGCTGTATGTGATTAGTGGGCACGGGTGAGTGGAATCAACAAAATTTATAAACCTAAAATCTCCTCGCCATAACGCCTTTCTTTGCAGTATAGTGGCTCTAAGGTCGAAAACAAGGATGAGTTTTTTTCGCACAAATGATTAACAGTTGGCTTAAAATGGTGAATTTCAATTTGGATTTGGAGTTTTGATAAAAACAGTGAGGGGTAATGTTCGGAAACTGAAAACAAGGTGAAGAAAAGTATAAAAAGAACTCCTTGAAGCATCGGGCCATAGGGTTTGAATCCTAAGGTAACTGAGGGGTCCTCGGGTCCCTTTCCTACGCGGTAAGGGAGGATGACCCCATCATCGTTTACCGAATCGGATCTTCATTTGGCTATAAAACTAAACCACAATAATTTTCCTTTTGAAATATAGCATTTATTGAACATAAATGTTCTAGAACAATAAAAATTTATCTCCTTGATCACCCATTTTTTTTTTTTTTTTTTTTTTTTTTTCCCTATAGTAACAAATAAATAGGCGGAAAACTCACTTGATCCTCTGTATTGATGATGCGAGAAAAAGGTGTCTTCACATTAGTACAAAATGGGCTTATATAGCCCCAAAAACAAGAAAAATTACCCAAAATACATGAACCACTATTACATGAAAGGGTATTTTGGAAAAGTTACCAAAAATGAATTGACAGGGTGGTGAAAATCTAGAAACGGGTTGCAAATTTATGACTTTGCGAACAATTCATAACCTACAAAATACCATGACCACACCCAAAATTACTGAGTGGCCCATTTTCTTGTTTGCTCCTCTTTCCTCACAGTTTGATCTGCAATCACGAGTTCGACTCAGTTCTTCGTGCTTGAGTTGACTGGAAATGGTACTAGCGAGTTTGGCTTGCCAAAAACTACAAAAATAGCCCGCAATCTGATCGGTAGTATAAAAGCGGGACCTTAATGTACCGTCGGGTTAATTAAGTTGATCGATGCTAAAAGTGCTCGAAACCTCAAGAAAGAAGGTTCAAATAGCACTATTTGGGCCTTAATCACTCCTGACAGAGCATTGCTAGTCTCATAGCAATGAAAGAAGAAAAACGATAAAGCAATAACAAAATTATGTTCTCCAAAATGGTATTTCAAAAAGTATGTGGATGGTAATGCCTAACCCTCGATGAGAATCATAGAAACCACCTTACGATAACCATCTCGAGAGAGTGAATGCCATACAAAGTCGACATCAAGAGTTTCCTTCTACAGAGAATCAGCACAGAACTTCCACGAAAATCTAAGTGTTTATATGATTAGTTTCCAGCAGTAAAAATTTGTCAAAGCTTGCACCCTACCCCAAACCAAGCTATTACCCTGACCTATTACCAACTAGCAGGCCTAAATAGATCGGGACCTTTATTTTCCACAATTCATTTGTGTTCTTGAGGTGCAATCTTGAGGAATCGACTTCACCAAAGTCCATGTAACGGGGATCCAATGATGACTCCTAACCAATTAAGGCTTAGGGCATCAACTCATAAGGATTTTTCAACCACTAACTCTTCAGGTTTCACCCCGTACTTCAAATGATTTCGAAATTCCAGCACCTACAACTTGCTAAACTTTGCCTATTCACCCGTGTAGTGAGCACTAAGTCCGTGGCTCCCAACCAGTTGGCTTAGAACGGGGCTTTAAGGCTTTCACCATATGTACCCTCGGGCCGTACTTTCGGGTTTCAAAGGCAAAGCATTGCAATTTTCTTTTATTTTGTTTTTTGTTTTGTTTTCACTTCTTTTTATTTGGAAGACTCATTGGCCTTCTTTTCATGAGATCCTTGGCTTTGTGAAGGTGGTCACTTGATACTAGTGACTTTGAGATTTAGGAGGCTAGACAGTTTTTCAGCTTACTGTTGAAACTTTGATGTGTGCACCTTTATTGTGGTTAGCTAGAGGTGGAAAAAAAAAGGTCGAAAGCAATAAGAATTCAACTGATTATCCACTCAATTAGGCATGGAACTAATATAACATCAACAGAATTGGACAATGTTTCAACTTTTCAAACTGCAAGTTAGGCAAAACACAAAAAAAAAGGTGTAATTTTTTAAAGTACAAGTGTAAGCTGTATGATATGTATAAAAATAGATATGACTATATTTTTGGCTTTACAAAAAGAAACTAACAACTTCACAACCAAAACAAATAGCAAGCTACTGAACAAAACAAAATGGACTTGCTCAAAATAGTAGTAAAAACATAAATGTAAAAGCCACTTCATTCACTAACTCTCCCCTGACCAAATGTCGGATTGTCCTGATGGGACTTGGATTGGAAAGTTAGAAGAAGGAAGTCTTCCAGTGGTGAAGCGGTTGGTAGGATGTCATCCTACGCACGAAGTAATTGAAATTTGTTGATGTTGGAGGAGAATGCATTTGTTATTCTTTGCTAGCATGTCTAATGAAGTTGTAGAGGGTGCTAGGTGGGTGGCTGCTGCTGGTGTTGCTGGAGAATGATTTGAAGAGGCTTGGGCAGGTACTGATGGAGAGATAGGAGGTAGGCCTAGGTGACTCTGAATCTGCATGAGGATTGCGTGGTTATGTGTAATGACGGTCTCTGCAGTGCGTGTGTCATCCTCTCGATAAAAATTTGTGTGGGCAGCATGAATCTTGTGATGGGAGAAGGTCTTGTTTGCATCCATAATAGTGAGAAAATCCCGAGTGGATATGGATATATGCTGCGGTGGTGGCACTAATGTACTAGGTCAATGCTTGGATTGCTTGTCAGGAGTTGGAGGCATTGGAGGTGCGAGGATCTGCCAGAGCGATGCCAGGTAATGGACGATGGCCCCCATTGGAGGCTGTAGATGGTGTGTCTGAGGCTCCCTGCAGTATCCTCTGCAGGATGATCAACTGCTATGTCCTGAGGTGGGACGTGTTGAGCACGAGGCAGAAGCTACCACTTGTCAATAGTAAGAATGGCCTCACAATATTAGCGGCTCTCCAATCGGGGCTTAGCAGGAAAACCCATATGCTCTAACACCTGGCATAGTAGCCTCGGGAACATAAGGGGTATGGACTCGGCCGGGTTGGGATTTCACTAACGGTGGACCTTGTCCTGGTCGACGAGGAGGTCATGGCTTCGAGCGGGGTTGAACGAAAACCCTCGGATATGCGATGCTCGGCCTCCCGGGAATAACTCTTCGTTATCTGATATGTTGGAGTGGGAAGAGGTTGTACCGCAGGATATGGTCGATAAGGAGCATATTCGAGGGTTTGTCTCACGAAAAGGATAGATGCTGCTGGTTGTGTCTACGGATATGAGATGAACCATCTCAGGGGCGAGGGTGGGGAGGCTGCAGTGTAAGCGAGTCGAATTTGAGTTATTAGGACAATTGGGAAGTTGAATGTAGGCGCAATGTCGTGACCAGGGAATGTCCCTCACGGCCATCAATGGAGAAATGGATGGCGATGCAGATGGGGACTCGCCTGGATGTCATGGTATGGTGGGGCTTCGATGACCACCGGGATATAAGCGGATGAGGGGTCATAAAGGCTCTCCCGGGGAGTCTGCCGTTGCGCCGCCTCATGGAATCTCTGAGCTCAGGATCGGCAGCAAAAGCTGGAAAATCATAATATGTTTCGCTGTGTACTTCCTTGGTACTACAATCTGAATTACCTGTAATGGGGCCGCAATGGAAGATGGGACGCCGGATAATAGAAGCAGGAGATAGATCCGGGGAGAAGTCATCAAGTGGTCCTTGAACAGGTGGGGAATGGGGCTCCTGGGGCCTCGAACTGGATGACTCGCCCGGGCCCTCTTTGGAGGTGGGGCCCTCTAGGATGGCCGTGGGTGTGGAGGAGATGGAGGATGGGCTCCAACCCCCAGGTGTATCCTTGTGGGGCGGGGCCGGCGAGGAACAGGGGCATGAAACGTGCGGCTGCGACCGGGAGGAGTGCTCGGCTGCGGCGGGGACGAGCGGGGCGGCTGCCGGTGGGCGGCCGGCGACATCGGCATCGGGCGAAGGAGGTCACACTCGGGCGCAGGCCCGTGCCACCGTGTGTCTTAGCACCCGTGCTCGGATGTTTGGAGAGGGAGATGGAAGGCTGGGAGGATTTCTTTTCTTTAGGAAAGGAAATGAAATGATAAGGAAAGAGAGGAAAAGGGTTGGGGTTTATATAGAGGGTTGGGGAAGGTGAAAGAGGTTAGTTAATTGCATCCATAAATAGACACTTAAAACTAGGTTAAAAATATGGGAGGGGTATGGTGAGGTCTGAAAACGAAGAGATGCGGGGAGACGAAGGGGCGAGGAAATCGAAGGAGACGAAGATTCGAGTAATTTGTAATTTTGCAAGTTCTTGAAATTTCACAGTCTCTGAAATTTTCACACCCTTAAAAATTTCAACCACACAACTATCACTTCTACTACGCTGCAAAACAAATACGAAGTGTGAGAATGTGCATATGAAAATGAGAAAATTACAAGAAAACTAAGCTAAGATTGAAATTATGTAGAGTACAAATAAAACTTAAGTGGAGAAAAATTCAACAAAAATTTGGAGTGGTTTACGAGTCTCTGCGAAACCACGCCCGCTCCGAGGTGGCCTTTCAAGTTGAGGAGGGATCGAGGGGGGGATCTCCCACTGTCTGCTGCGGTATGCTTTGCATAGGGCTTTAGCCTACGCCCATTGATATGAATACCACCTTTATCGCCCAGGTGAAGCGGATCTTGATCCATTGGTGACGATGGATGATGAATGGACCGGTCCATCTTGACTTGAGAGCTTACAGAGAAGAGGTGGAGCTTGAATCATCTGACAATACTTGGTCCCCATGCTTGAAAGTTTTGCGGGCTATTATTTGATCATGTCATTTCTTCAATCTATCTTTTGCAATTTTAGAGTTCAAGTAGGCATCGTTTCGCAATTCTTCCCGATTCGATGATGGTAGGGACCCTTTTTGGGTATTTCTTTGAATCCGGTTTATCTTTTGTTAATGGCCCACCATGCCTTATATTCGATCTCCATGGGCGGGTGGCGTGCAACCCGCCATAAGCTAGGCAATCTTGGCGACATTCAAGAATGGTCTTGAAGGTTGTTACGTATGTCCCACGGGGAGTCAAGCGGAGTCCCAGAGACCGGTCTTTCACCGTTGGAGTTCACCACTTTCATCGATATGGTCTTGATTTCCTATTGGCTAGCTCGACTTGACCTAGTATGAGGATGGTAAGGGTGGTCGCACAATGCTTTACACCATATTTAGCTAGGGGTTCTCAAGGTTTGTTTCAAGGTGTTGAACCTCCATCGATATGGCAGGGACCCCAGTCTTGAAATATGTTTCCTTGAAATTTAATACCACCTTATGGTCTGCTGCTCTGCATGGAAATGCTTCAACCCATAGACATAAGCGACCATGAATATGTATATGTATCCAAAGGAAACCGGAAATGGCCCCATAAAGTCGATGCCCCAAACATCGAATAAATCAACTACTAAAATTGGGTTTAGGGGCATCATGTGATAGCGAGAGATCTTCCCTAGTCTTTGGCATTTGTTGCATGCATGGAATACGTTGTGGGCATCCTTGAAGAGAGAAGGCCAATAGAACCTAGATTAGAACTGTCATGGCAATCTTAAGGAAGCAAATGACCTCCATGCGCTCTCATGGCGGTGGTAGTATTCCTTGTTCTTTCTCAGGCACACATCTTCTACTTATATGATCTGCACAATATTTGAACAAGAATGACTCTTCCCAATAGTAGGAATGAATCTGTGCAAAGAAGAACTTCCTGTCTTGTTCTTTCCAGTCAATTGGTAATTCTCCACATTCTTTAGGGAACAGATGAGCATACAATTGGGGTTTCTCTGCAACAACGGGGACTCTCGAGGGGCTTCGTCATTGATTGGGGTTGTGAGTGTTGTATTGCTATTGTTAGTCCACGAGAGATGATCCCATGACAACATTTCTCGCCCCCACTTTTTATCCTTGATGCAGGGTTGAATTCTTGAAGGAGGAGAACCCATCCCTAATAAGCTGGCATTTTGCTTGGTGAGAAGGTATGAATGAATGGTCTATGAAGATAATGATGTCGAGCCCACAAGTATGCCTGAAATTTGTCTAAGGCATGAATACTTTATATGATTCTTTCTCGATTGGTGGTATAATTCCTCTGTGCTTCATTCAATGTTTTTGTTGCATAGTATACCACATAAGGTTTCCCTTATTCTCTTTGATCGAGAACTGCTTCGATGGCAAGATCACTTGCATCACACATAACCTCAAAAGGTAATTGTCAATTGGGGGCCCTCACTATTGGTGCAGTGTGTAGACCCTCAATTTTGTCCCTCAGCACTTGCATTTATCCTTTAGATTGTCACACTCTGTCGTTCTCATCTCTTAATTAGGGCCTTACAGAGCAGTGTCTACGAGCATCGGGTGGGCTTGTATATGGTGCGTGGTCATTATGTAGTTCACTAGATGTCTCATTGGCTTCTTTTTAGTTATTAGCGTTGTGCGTAGTAAGTGGGGCCCCCAAGTTTAGCTTTCAAACCAGTTTATTAGGTTTGTCAAATTCGGACACTTGCTCTTGTTTGATCATATCTCCCTCGTCTGTTCGAGATTATTGTAGTTTCTTTGGATTCCTTACTCATTGAGAGTAACGAAAAATTTGAGAATTTTTAGTCACCGGATCCAGCCAGCCCGATTGATTTCAATTGAAGTTCATTACTAAACGGAGTTAATTGAACACTAAAACTATTTGGTCATATCTCCCTCACCCGGACTCGAAATCAAGCACCATTTTTTTTCATGGACTCCTTATTCTTCAAGGAATATTCTCGAAAAAATTAAGATTTTTTCTCAATCGGATCGACCAGTTGAGAACTATACAGCCGGTGCATGGGTCTAGCTTGCGTGGGGCGCTAATTTTTGTGATTTTGGTGCCCAAATCCTATGGATCCCGGGCATAGCCACGGATCAGTCCTAGGCATGGGTTGGATCCAGTTTTGGACCATGTTATGGGTTGCTTGCAACCCACCTTAAGTCACTGGATACTTGGTGGTTAAACAAATGAGTAAATGTGGCGGTATGGACCTTGGGAATGAAGTGTTTATGAAGGCAGGAAAGTTCGGGAGGCGAAGGGGGAGTTCCTGGGACTGAAGGTGTGCAAAATGGAGTGGGCTTAGAGAGAAAGGGAGAGAGAAATAGAATAAAACATTAGGTGGTGATAAAAAGGGAAGGAGGAAGAAGAGAGGAAAAGGGAGAAAATGAGAAATGAGAGTTTATCTTCATCCGGAGGGCGTGGTCTCTCTTGTTTGAAGAGGAGTTCCGAGCGGTTGGAAAGTGGATACCTGGTTTGGAAGCAGAAGAAAGAAGAAAAATGGGGGAATAGCTGTGAATCTTGCAGTGCGAAATTTATATACTTCTCCCATTTCTTTTTATGTTTTTCTTTGCCCTTTGTTGTTTTGCGGACTCGTGTTAGGTCCACTTAGGCACCGTTTAGTGAAAGCCGGTTCTGGTCATTCAATTGGTTATACTCCGTTTTTGTTGGATTTCTGACTCTTTGAAGAAAGGTTTTGACAAATTTTGAGAGCCTCTCAATAGCTAAACTAGTTGGAAACCCATCAGACAGTTCCACTAAATTCGATTCTTCCAGAGCATTAGTTTGGGTCTCTTTGGCAGTTTGTGTGGGTTCTCCAGTCATTCAGGTCATAGCCCGCCTCCGTTTGTTTCCTGTTTAGTTCCTGACTCTTTGGGGAAGGTTCAGGGTGAAACCTCCTCTCCAACCAGCTGAGCGGTTGGGAAAACAGATCGATCGATTCGGCGAATTCAGTTTCTTCTGGAGCAGCCGGTTTGGGTCTTTGGCACCCGTTTATTGCCGGTTCGGTCATTCGAGTTGGTTTTCACTTGGTTGTTTTTTTTGATTCCTGAATCTTTGAGGAAGGTTCTGAAAAATTTGGATAGCCTCTCGGCCAGCTAAAGCGGTTGGGAAATAAATCGACCCGGTTCACGCCCAGATTCGGTTGCTAAAACGGCGGTTGGGTCTTCGCGTCGTTTGTGTCGGTTCTCGATCATTCGAGGGTTGGTTTCTACTTGATTTGTTTGGATTCATAACTTTATAGAAAGGTTCTAATGATTTGAGATCTTTTCTAAACGAGCTGAACGGTTAGAGCTTAGAGATCAGCCGGTTCATTAGGTTGATTTTTCGAATGGAAGTTTAGGTACTGTTTTGTTTAATGTCGGTTCTTAGTCATTCGATGTCGAAATTATACACGTTTGGCATTTTTGTTTCGCCTGCATGAGAATGTTCTGAAATTTTCAGAATTGTTCTCGACCGGATCGACCCGGTTGAGGAAATCGACCCGATTTTAAGGTTTATGGTCATCGGAATTTCGAGTTTAATTGGAAAACTGTGAGCCTTTGTGAGTCCAGCCCATTAAATCCCAGATTGAGTGTAGGGCTATGTTTAGGGTCTGAAATGGGGTTTAGTTCAGGTTAATGTGGTTCGATTTTGGATTCTTAAGAATCGGAATCTATGCAGGTCGAGGGTGATTAGTTAGCACCAATAAATCTAGTGTTTGTTGAGCAGTTTCTTGGGATGAATAGATATGGTTGCACAAGAGTGAAATTTAGCATCAATGAGTGGTTGAGATGCACCATAGTATGGTTTCTCTCTTGGCTACGCTGCTTTTGATGTATCTAATTTTGAGAAACTATTGTGCTCAAAATGTGACTAACTTTCCTTGCGTGCTTGGCTAGAACCACGGGGAATCACGTCCATTGCCGCTTGGTTGAGTGTTTTAAGCGTGCTAGATACCAATTAGGTTGGTTTGATCCAAGTTGTATGTTTAGCCTAGGAGACTATCGGTTGTGTAGGTATGCTCCCACATACCCAATTCACTAGTAGACCAGGAGTTAGGGCATAGAGGGTGCTACCTGTGAGGTACCTTCTAGATCGTGTCCCCGATCCCCGGACCTTAAATCCCAGTTTTTTAAGGCCGCTTTTTTCCATCTTGGAGTGTTAGGGTTTTGTTCTTACTTAGTTTTCCCACTTTTTATAAAATAGCAAGCCGAAAAGTAAGTGGTGACTCCAAAAAGCATCCTCCTGGGACGAATTTTCTAAAATTTGAAAATCAACCCACATTTCTTTTCCTTTAAAAGCGGTCGCCCAGGCCAGTGGTTGGGTGAGGTCCACCACGGTGGATCAAGTAAACTGAGCTCCTCAAAAGCTCCTTTGGCACCTCATCATCCCATCTGAGTTGGCATCCTTTTAGGCGTATACAAGAGGTTTGGCAATTTCGAAAGTCCTTGATAGACCTCCTATGAAACACCGCATGTCCAAAGGAATTGCCTCACAGTCTTCACATTTGTGGGAGAGGGGAGTTTGGAAATGAGCTCAATTTTCGCTTTGTCAACCTCAATTCCCTTATTGGATATGATATGTCCCAGCACAATTCCTTGATTGACCATAAAATGGCACTTTTCCTAGTTAAGCACCAAAATTTTCTCAATACACCTATGCAGGACGGTTTCCAAGTTGATCAAGCATTCTTCAAAACTCCCTCCATATCTTTGTAATGTGCGTCATAGTAGACCTCCATGTCGCTCCACGAATCACTTGAAGATGCTAAGCATGCATCCTGCGGAATGGCGTAAGCGGGGCATTACATAGGCCGAAGGGCATTCTTCTGTAAGCATAAGTCCCAAATGGACAGGTGAAAGTCGTCTTTTCTTGGTCCTCTACAGTAATTTCGATCTGTAAGTACCCTGAATAGCCATCCAAAAAATAGTAAAAGGGATGCCCGAAAATTCTTTCGAGAAGCTGGTCCATGAAGGTTAGTGGGAACTGATCCTTTCTTGTCACTTCATTCAATCTCCTATAATCAATACATACCCTCCAACTTGTGGCAAGTCGGTGGGCACCTCCTACTCCACTTCTCATTGTACGGTGGTCACCAGGACTTCTTGGGCTAGCTTGGGTTGGACTCGCTGATCTTTATCGGATATGGAGATTAAATGATACCGGCTTGTAACAATTTCGGGAGACCCACGCACGTCTTCTTCTTGCATGTGGATTGATCTTGTGGGCTGCTTGGTGATCTCACTTGGGTTGGACTCACCTAAGTGCTATCGGATATGGGGTAAATGATACCAGCTTGTAGCAATTTGGAACTTACGCACGTCTTTGCTGCATGTGAGTTCAATCTTCTTTGTGGGCCTTATTAATCTCGCTTCTTAGCCACAAATAGATGTGGTGTGTACAGACGAAGGTTTAATTCCCTTCCATCGGGGAGATTTTCCATGATAGCTGCTTGTTCTCCTTGAGGATGTCCAATTTGTTTTCTATGAAGGTTAGGCGGGAGGATGAAGTGGACATTGCTCATTTTCTTCTAAGTATGCATACTTTAACACAGGCAGGGGTTTGAGACCCAACTTTTAAGGCTCATTGGTTCCTTCCTCAATCAGTAAAGGTAGAATTTCTTAATTTTTTTCTCCATGGCCCATGTACAGTACACAAGTTTTGGGTTCCCTATAGGTCTTCAGAACAATCAACTCCTCCATCAGCACATCCTACAATTGCTGTTGTTCAGCTTGTTCCTCCAGAATAGTGTCAATTATGCAAACCTCCTCTAGACCCTCTTCCACTGGTTGCATATTCTTTTTGCTAAAGTGGAAGATATCGAGTTCCAAAGTTATGTTCCCGAATGTAAGTTGCATAACTCCATTTCGGCAATTGATGGTCGCGTTGGAGGTGGCTAAGAATGGATTATAGGCACATATTATAGACACATGTGTTATAGCTCCAGCCTGTGCAGCTCTCTGGGATAGTAGGGTGTCCACTTGTATCAAAACATCCTCCACCGGTGCCTTCGGGTTACATGGATCTGCTCCTGGCAGGGACAATGTGATGGTGGTAGGCTTAAGCTCCCCCAAACCCAGCTGCTTGTACATTGAATAAGGGACGAGTTGACACTAGCTCCCAATCCCAGCTTTTAATTGCCTTCTACGCAAGTTCCACAGATGTTCAGAGATGGTATGATGGCAGATCTTTATATATTTCAGGGTCTTACTGGCTGAATATGCTTTGACTTGTTATGTCTCGGGATTGCCTTTTGTCAACATTTAACCCTCTCTTCACTATGCACTAGTCATACTATTTGCATAAAGTTGGAACTGCTTGATCATGTCAGGGATGTTGACTTTTCGCCTCGGCGGCCTACTAGGATTTCGGCTTGGATTGATGGCGACCTTCCGCACCTTACCCAGTGTAGCGAGGGGAAAGGTGGGAATTATTTTCTCTTCTTCTTTTTCTTCTTTTGATCACAATTTTCTACGTTGACTTCCCTCATTGCGCTTCTTAATACGGTTTAGTTTGTTTGCACCGACCTCCTTTCACTTCTTGTGATGTGCTTTGACTTCATCTATCACCGGGTTGGCTCACATTGGGAAGACTCGTTCATGCCTCCCACTGGGTTGGGTACATGTACGGGAGGGAACTTTCCTTTTCTTATTTTCTTTGATGTTGGTTGTCGACACAGGAAATGGAAATCACTGCGGGGTGTGGGATTTGAGCGAATCGGACTACGGGTTCTCGTCTTTTTGTTTAGTGTGCTTTCTCTTGCCTTCAGATCCTGGGATTAGCTTAGTATTTTGCGCCTTATGTTCTTCATAAGCCTTGCCACTTTTACCTTAAATTCATTGCTTAACACACTTTCAGTGAGATAGGGATGGTAATTGTTTGTAGTTGAAGATAAGAATTATCTTCTTCTTTGTCTAAGCCTTGGAAATTACATATCTTTGGAGGCTTTGGTTTCCAGGAGAGGTTAGGATGGTTCCTCCAATTGGGATTATATGTGTTGTTGTATGAGGCATTGGCTGGTGGTTTGTATTAACCCACAACATTGGCTTGTTCAATTATCATCTCCCTCATTGAAGGAATAGTCGGACAATGCTCTCATTGGTGCTTTCGATGAACTAACAAATTCGACAAAGGCGGTTGGGCGACATGGGTGTCTCGACCACTGCTCGCACCTCATGTTGATTTCTCATTTCTGAATGCTTTGCTGACCCCTTCTTGACAAAGGTGGATAGCTTTGCCTTCATTCCATGTGTCTCAGTACGAGGGGAATACGTACCTCCACTTTGGTGGTTGTGAGCCTCATCCTCTCTACTTCTCTTGGGTTTGGCCGTCCCAGCTTTAGATGTCTTGGCTCGTAGTTTAGAAGTCCATGGCTGCCAGTATTCTTTGCTCATGAAGTCCCTCACTGCAGTCTCCCAATAGTTGTTTCGTAGCATGGGACGTTCCTCGTAAAATGATTAATTGGCATCCATGTATCAAGCCATGGTGAGACAGGCATTGATGGTTTCCAAGTACCTTTCCCAACACTGGTAGAATTTCTCATTTTCATGGGCTGCAAAGGGTATAAATCTGCCTCTTGGTATTGGTTCTATGTGTGGAGAAAATTTTCTTCAAGAACTCAGCCTACATTTTTGTCCAATTCCGTATGGTCCTCAGCCTCAAAGAGTTAAGCCAAATCTTGACCTTATCCTTCAGAGTCAGAGGAAAAACTTCAGTCTCATCAAATCCGTATTGGAAGCATCCTCTTTGAAGGTGTTGCAAATTTCCTCAAATTCTCGGATGTGTGAGCTCACTCTCCATACCATGGAAAGTGGGAGTAGAGCCTGACGTAGATCGGCTTGATCATGTCCTATCTGGTGGGAGCCTGATACATGGGGTGCACTCACCCTTGGGGATGTCATGTAGTCCCTCGCTGGACTATGTGCATTGGGATTCCTGTACCCCCTGGCGGCTCTTGTTGTTCTCGGTGGAGCTCCATTTGATCCTTCATTCAAGCTCGGCTTCACGACTTTGTTCTTTATGGGGCATTGATTCTTTCTAGTACTTTAGCGTGATTTCCTATCCCACTAGTGCATAAACTCTATGTGACAAAGCAAAGAAACACGATAGAAGCAAAAACAAGACTACAAGAAAGGTTCTTTGTTAGCTTAAAAAAATAAAAATTATGAATGATAAAAGAGTGGAATCAGCGGCGGTGAGGCCTATTACCAGGAAAGTGAAGAGAAAAGTTCACCCGATGCTTGGCGGTGGGGATCCCACCGGGTTTCAGCGTCATTATTGCACTAAGGCACATCCACAGCGGCGCTTCATTTGATTACCGTGGGCGCGAGGTGATGCAGGTCAGAAATTTATGACATAAAAGCCTCCTCTTTACGTGGCATAGTTCACTTTCTTGATATAATGGCTCTAGAATTCGAACATAGGGATGGGTTTTCTTTGCACAAATGATTAACAGTTGGCTCAAAATGGTGAATTTCAATTTGGATTTGGGGTTTCGATAAAAACAGTGAGGGGTAATGTTCGGAAACTGAAAACAAGGTGAAGAAAAGTATAAAAAGAACTCCTTTAAGCATCGAGCCATAGGGTTTGAAATCCCTAAGGTAACTAAGGGGTCCTCGAGGTCGTTTCTCACGTTAGGAGGTGACCTATAGTCATTCCCAGGCGAATCTTCATTTAACTATAAAAGCTGAACCTAATAATTTTCCTTTTTGAAATATAGCATTTATTGAACATAAAATGTTCGACAGTGAAAATTTTATCTCCGCTTGATCACCTACGGTAACAAATAAATGCGACTAACTAAGTCTCGATGGATCTGCTTGATAAGCATCCATGAGCCTCTGAAGATTCTTAGAAATCCCGGTGATGAGGTACATCTAAGGGATTTAAACCTAGAGTGAGAGATAGGAAACATAAATGCCGATGAAATGCTTGCATTAAAGGAACATGAGAACCATTAGTTTACCTCAAGAAACTACGCCTTGTGGCCTATCTTCAAAGGGAGAAAGGAGTTTAATGACCATCCTCTGAGTTGTCGTCTTTAGAGAGTGTTTGGCAGCTAAGAAAATGAGAGAAAAGAAAAGTGGGGAAAACTTCCTTGATCTACGTGTGTGATCACGAGAGAAAAAAAAGGTGTCTTTCTGATAAGTACAAATGGGCTTATATAGCCCCCGAAACAGAAAAATTACCAAAATACATGGAGATACCCTTCTTACATGAGGAAGGGTATTTAAGGAAAAGTTACAAAAAAAATGGTCAAGCCGAGGGTGGGTCAAGAGATTTGGAAACGGGTTAGAAATTAGCAACTGCGAAGAGATCTTTATCATGACCACATAAGGTGATTGCAATGACCCATTTTCTTACATTTTGTTCCTCTTTCCCTCCTAGTTTCGATCTCTGATATTGAGTTATTTCGGATTCTTAGTCTTGAGTTGACTCAATAATTTTGGCGAGTTTAGCTTGCAAAACTATAAAAATAGCCACAAAATGCGATCGGTAGTATAGTCGGGACCTTAATGTGCAAATCGGGTTAATTAAGTTGATTAGTACACAAAAAGTGCTTAAAACCTCCAAGAAACAGGGTTCAAAATAGCACTATTTGGGCATTAATCACTATGTTCTTCAGAGTACCACCTTCTCTCCTATGGGGAGGAAGGTATCTAACCTCTGCCTGCATAGATGAGCGATTAAATTCACCAACTTCATGTAGGTTCTTAGAATGTTGGCCCCCGAGTTCGTTAGAAAATTTTCTTTCAAGCTTATAAGCAACTTCTTGCATCGTTTGTTCCCTTTCTCTAAAGTACTCCATTTCCTCCATAATGGCAGTTAGGATTACTCGCCAGCTCTTTATTTCTTTCATGAGAGCCTGAAATTCATTAGAATTATTAGAGAAAAGAATAGGCACATGCGTTACTACTGCGTATTCGCCTAACATTGGCTTGGGTTGTTTGATGGATTCCCCTGCTGTCGTCTTGGAGAATTCATCATATTCTCTATCTCACATTCCAGCAGAGTACGGAACTCTTCTTTCATGCACCTTCTCTGACATCGGATCCACAGTCACGGACCACTCTGTAGTTGTCGCCACTCTTCAATTTTGGTGGCATTCTTGGCGGAAATGTGTGTCTCATCATTAGGAATATGCACAAATATAAAAAATAAAAAAGATGTGTCGATGTTCCGCGAGAGATATGTCCCAAGTATGATTGCGAAAATATATTTTTTATCTTTGGATAATTAGGAACAGTACAAAGCTTCACGGGGAGGGTGGTGAGTGTGTAGGTGTGTCATCCCTAGTTCCTTTGACAGTTCCCTATAATCTAAGGGAAAAATGCTTTGAAAATTGGACTGTATTAAAAGGTGAGAGAAAAATTGTACGAACTAACTTGAAAGATAACAAATTTCATTGTATATTAGACTGAAAATGAAATACTGAAATGAGAAAGTTTGAAGTAACAGATACTTGTAAGGAAAAACATGTAACTAAACTAGAGATATGGAAGAAATGCGGTTGATGAGCCCGAGAAGTAGGAAACATAAGAGAAATGCTAGAATGCTTTGTTTGAGTGTTAGTTGATGGTGATTTGGTCTCTGGCACGATGTTGAGTCTTAACCTGGCATTATGAATATGACCTACATCCCACCTTCTCCCAATAAGCTGTTCCATTATCCATGGAGTCTTGTTCTCCAGTAACTTCTCCACTTGAAGTCTTGTTCTCAGTAGCTTTTCCATAATAGCTATTTAAATTCTGTAGTATTATGAGCGAGTTGGAGAAAAGTGCTCGGCTTTGCTTTTGAGACAAAGTCTCGTTACTATCTGTTGGCAGCTTTGACAAATTAAAAAATTTCAAAATGTCCGCCAGACCGCTTTTCGTGGTAGTGCTCCGTAGGCTGGGAACTACCGGATTGGAGTTAGGCTCGGTTTGGTGATATATCCATTCGACTAAATTAAGTACCTTTAGGCCAAATAATTATTTAAATCTCATTTAAAATTTGAATTTATTTTTAGTATAAACACATTCTATAAAAGATTCTAATACCCTGTAGTTTTTAAAATTTTTATAAGAACAATTATTATTTTCTATCTAAAAAAGTGTAACCAAATTGAACACTTAAGAAATGTTTGGTATTTTTGGATACTTTTTTCTATATATATATATATATATATATATATATATATGCTATATATATATATATATATATATAAGCTAAATAGTTTTTTTGTTTATAAAAGCTAGAATACTATAATTTGTTCTAAGGTATAAGTATACCTTTTTGTTTTTTGAAAGAAAGGTATAAGTTTGGTATAAGAATTAAAAATAAATAAATGTTTGCTATATTTGGATACGTTTTTTTTTAAGCTAGAATAATATAACTTGTTCTAAGGTATAAGTCCACCTTAACAGAGTAAGAATTTAAAAAATAAATAAATTGAAGTGTAAAAAAATTGATTGAGACCTGACTTATTGATTAAGGATTGAATGGGATAAAGGGAAGAATTAGATTTGAGTTTTCACAAGAACAATATATTACAACCTTGTAATATCGAGGGAATACATGTAAGAAAAAGTGATAAAAATAAATTGTTGGAAGGACATGAAAATAAAATATTGGCTGATGATGAATGGTGACTAAAGAAGATCCGCAGCATCTTTACTCTTGGAGTGGAAGTTCGTTGTATATTAAACAACCAACTTGAAAGATGAAGATTATAAGATACGAGTTTGATATGAATGTCATGTTTCTATCATACTTTTTTATTACTCTCTCTCATATATAGTCTTATACTCATAGAAATAGCAACGAGGCGGGTTAGGACTGGGACGGCCCCATCCCAATCCCGTGTCATTTAATTAAACAATTTTTTATACCCATCCCGTATCGTTTAACTAAACCATTTTTCATATCCATCCTATTTAAAAATTAAAAAGAATAGCATAGGTAGTTTAATAGAATGTAAGTTTCCATACTCGAGTCATTTAATTTTAATTTTTGTGTTTTTTTTTTGCAATTTTTATTTTAAAAATTAATACATATTGTAAATAAATAAGATATTAAATTTGTAATTTTTTTAAGTAGTGAAAATAATTTTATCGATTAAACTCGTAATAACAGATAGATCCAAAATATAAAATGCTAAAAACTATAAATTCATTTAAACAATATCCATGTTATCAGTGATAATAAATCAAGATAGTGTTCTATAAATTGATAGCAATATAAAATGGGATAAGATATCTACGACTAGCTTCAATATACCGACTAATTATAATACAATATTTCTTAACTCATCGACCTGCTTGTTTGTCTCGACCCGCTCCCACATAAATAAAACACTAAGACAACGAAAAACACCACATCGTAATAAACCAATGATAAACCAAATGCCATAATAAGACGGTAACAACAAGAAAAATAAAATAAGACCTAAATCTTTATGGAATAAACATTTTTTTGAGCAAGAAAATGAAATAAAGATATGTAAAATAGTGGTTTTATCGTTGCTTGAGGAAAATGGGTTGAAAAAGAACAATGTGAAAGAAAAAAAGGAGAGGGGCTAGAAGAGAACAACTGAACAAGAAGAGAGAAAAGATGAGTAT
Source organism: Tetrastigma voinierianum (assembly GCA_016808115.1). Taxonomy (NCBI): domain Eukaryota; kingdom Viridiplantae; phylum Streptophyta; class Magnoliopsida; order Vitales; family Vitaceae; genus Tetrastigma; species Tetrastigma voinierianum. The sequence goes on along the minus strand of JAEQBH010002353.1, from coordinate 142,847 downwards.
CACTATAATTTTATTTATTAAAAATTTATTTTTGAGGTTGAGCTGGACTAAATGATACATGAACCTACTTGATTCACCAAAATCCAAATAACACCGATCTCATACTGGTCCCATCTAGAACGGGGCAGGGCGAGAACTCAAGAAACCCTACCCATTATAATCTCTACATACCCATATGTAGTTGAGGGCTCCTCATTAATGCCCCAATCATAAGTGTTCACTATGTAACTCACTCCCCACTATAGGCATAAAAGGAAGAGGGATGTACTCATTTGAGGGAGGGTTTTTTGGTTTTGTTTTGGAGAAATATTGTTTTAAGTATTTGTGGAAAGAATCAAACCTTTCTAGTAACCAAATTGAACACTTAATAAATGTTTGGTATATTTGGATACATTTTCTATTTTCTATTTTCTATATATATATTTTTTTTGTTTATAAAAGCTAGAATAGTATAACTTGTTCTAAGGTATAAGTCCACCTTAAAAGAGTAAGAATTTAAAAAATAATTAAATTGAAGTGTCTATAAGGGGTAATCGTCAATGAAGATTTATTGGTTAAGGGTTAGGTTGGGTGGGGTAAAAGAAAGAATTAGGTTCGAATTTTTTTGAGAATAACATATTATAACGTTGTAATGTCATGTAAATAAACATAAAAGAAAATATTAAAATAAATTGTTGGAAGGACATAAATAATATATTGGCAGATGATGAATGGTGAGTGGTGACTTAAAGAAGCTCCGCTGCATCTTAAACCATTTCTTACACCTGTCTCACTAAATTCTGCTTTCAACTCAGTAGAGTGGGTTTAACGGGAATGGAAAGTTTCCATACCCTGCACCATTTAATTTTAACTTTTTGTTATTCTTTTGTAATTTTTATTTTTATTATATAAAATTAATATATATTATAAATAAATAAGATATTAATTTTTTTATAATTTTTTTAAAAGGAAAAATAATCTATTGATTCAAATTTGTAATAAATCGATCAATCCAAAACACAAATTGATAAAAACTATAAATGATAAAATAATATCTAAGTTAATAGAATAATAAATCGATATAAAGCCTATAAATTTGATAATATAAATTAATATTATACGACGATTTTAATTAACACTTAACGATCATAATTTGATATTTTCAATTGATTGAATTATTTTTATTTGTCTAAATCACCCCACATAAATAAAGCGTTGCAATAAGACAACGAAAAGTATCACATCGTAACAAGCCGATGACAAACAAAACGCCGTAATAAAACGACAACAACACAAAAAATAAGATAAAACCTTAATCTTTATGAAATAACCATGTTATTAAGCAAGAAAATGAAAGAAAAATATGCATAAGAGTAATTTTATCCTTGTTTAAGGAAAATATATTAGAAGATAACAAGATGAGAGAAAATAAAGACAAGGGCTATAAGAGAACAATATGAGTATCAGTATAATTTTATTTATTAAAAAACATCCTTTCGAGGTTGAGCTGGACTAAACAATACCAGAACTTGTTGTATTTTAATTTTATGGATTAGTATTAATCAATTATTAAGATTTGTTTATTGGATTATTAAATATCAATTATGTAATATTATTACGTAACTGATCAATTATTACGTAACCCGACCACCACTACGTAACTCGACGTATTGGATGCACTTTCGACCACCACTTAACTAACGTATCGATACCTAGCGACACTGACCATCTACGAAGATTCATTTACGAGTATCCCTACTCTCATCCGATACGAAATTCTCCTCCGACTTCCCATCCAACGAGATTATGTTTTTTGGCACATCGATGTAGAGCGTACTCATATCTTCTCTCTCTCTCGCTTCAACAAAGAATACTTTCTGAGAAACTATGATCCTACTTGGCCAAAATACGCTTAGTCCCAAATTTCTTATATGTGCGTATTTAACATGCTATATCACAGATCTACATAAGTTTTTTTTCCAACAATTCGAGATCAGAGTCGAATTGTGATAACGAATTACGGTTGCTCATCTTATGAACCCTAATCATTTGTGTTGATTGATAGGGTTTTTGTTAATCTCACATAGCGAGTCTCTCTATTTTGATTATGCAATTGTATATCGATCTCGCACTTCAAAGAACTATAATATTATTTTGCATAATTATGATCTTGCCTATCGTGAGCATAATTATGCAAAATATCAGAAATTAAATAATTTAAATTATTTGTAATTTTAATTGAATTCATGAATGCTCTTGCATCTAAAAATAATTATACCCTATCGGTATGTTGTTATTAGTAATTTGTTATTAATGCAAGGTACTATTTGTTCTAAACTTATGTCAAATTATGTTTCGAAAGTAATTCTATCTAAAGATAGAATTTTGGTGACATGAGATCATGTACATTGTATACTTATATTTCTTTTATCACAGGATTCGTGACCCTTGTGCGTAATCATGATAAATAAGAAATCTCGTTTAATGTGCATGTTTGGTTTCAGATGTAGTTGTTCATTATTTGTGACCGCATGGGTAATATTATGTTACATGCATATTAAATGTTTCCCTCTACTCTGGTGCTAGCCTCATTGCCTATAACCGACTTCAAAACTCCGAATGGGACCACTATGAGGATTGAAAAGGTCCCATATGCTTCCGCCGCTGCACTCGACGATGCCAAGCTCAGATCGTCCCGATATCGCTTGTTAATGCTTGCGAGATACTGAGCAATCCGCGCTTGAATCATCGAAAGCCGTGGAAAAGGTCACAAGGAGGCACTGTGGCAAATTAAGGACTATATGTCGACCTATGAGCACCCATTAACTCGGCGCCCATTACTCGATTCTCGATTACAGGCCATTCAGATGACAAAGTCTACTTCCATTTTATTTTTATGATGGCAAGAGCACTGCTTTAAAAGTGTTAAATGAACACTTACAAATACTACCTCAACTGGCGGAAGCAGCTTATGTCGCTTGTTGCGTGAGGCTACTCACGCTCATGTGGCTAAAGAAATTGATTTTTCGCTTCATATTGTCAGAGAAGATATCCAAGTCACTTGTTATATATCATATGAATATACCACTGTATATTTCTCGCAACAGGAGTGCCATCATTTCAAAGACTTCGATATAAAAACACCGTCATGCCTTACAGAAAAGCTCGCGAATTTCCTCGTGACTTCTGGATTGAATATACCTATAGAACATATAGTTACAGATCCACTTAACCAAAAGCGCTACTCCATGTGAGTTTATCAACGCTAGAACTCATACGGCCGTAAGTGTTTCCTTTGATATTTCAAGCCAATGTGGGAAATCGAATTTATGATTTATTTGTTTTTTAATTGCTCATAAGATGTATCAATGACATGTCAATAATATCTACATCTCTGTCAAAGATCAATAAAATGTCGGACCATTTGTTTGATAAATGCATATTTTGTTTTATTCTCTCATGCGCCTCTATTCATAATCTCTTTACACGAACATGAAATTATTACGCAGATGACATTTTTCCTTATCTGGAGCAAGACGTTTCGCACGTCGCTTTATATATTTTATTATCGGGTTGTTATGCGCTTTGGTCATAATTGATATTTTTATCATAGTTATAATAATCTTATTCCTAATAATTGACTAATGCTATCCAAGTGGGAGAACGTTAGTATTTAATTTTACTGATTAAGATAATCAATTATTAAGATTTGTTTACTGGATTATTAAATATCAATTACAGAATATTATTACGTAATCGATCAATTATTACGTAATCGAATTAATTAATACGTGAATCGACGTATTGACAAGATCAATTAATTAATACAGAATCGACGATTGACAGATTGATATTTACCATTCCATGAAGATATCATTACGAGAGGCCCCTACTTTATTCGATAATGGTACCTTCTTCACTCTCTATCCAAATAGACATGTTAAGATATTAGATAGTGTTACTCATCTTCTCTCGCTTTTCAACAAAGAAATACTTTTTTTATAAACCATGATCCTACTTCTATGACACGCTGTTCCAATTTCAGATATACTGTATTTAACACGCTTATATCATGATCTACATGCTTCTTTTTTTCCACGTAACCTACCCGATTCATTAAAAAACGGATAACACCAATCTCATACTGGTCCCATCTAGGATGGGAACCCAAGAAACCCTACCCATTACAAATCATACGTATCCATATTTGGAGAATCAAAGAAACCAAATAAAATCCTTCTCAAATCTCGGACCTCTTACCAAAAAACCCCCCACATACATAGAATTTAAATTTAATATGAATACGATGCTTCTTGTTAGCCATGCCCATTGCTCACAAAGAGCAATCCGAATTTCATACCCTCATCAATACGAAGGAGGCGTGCTTAAATTCCATATATATTCAAAGCAGAGGGGTTGGGGGGGCAGCTGAGGGCGGTCGATTTATTACTGTACCATCCATATCTGCCCCACCCCAACTACAATCATGTCCCAAGCAGGCGTGATTAAGATTTATAAATACCATTCTACTTTCGTCTTCTACATTGTTCCCCAAAACCTGTATAAAAAAATTAGCACAAAATATAAACAAAATAAGTAAAGCGTAGGTATGTTTAATTACTTGCCGTCAAGATCGATCATTGTGAGGGCTATTGAGTTGAGCTCCTCCACGTTTTCCAGCCTCCCCCACCCCAAAGATGTACTGATGATGAATGTGCGCACCCCAAATAAATTAAGGCGAATATTCCATGTTTGTGTCTGACTGTCTGTGCATGAACCATGCCCCTTTACTACTCCTCTTCCCCCCTTTATTCTATATATATTTATGACAGTATATTTGAATGTATAATGTCTAAACGGAGCTTTCTCCCAAAATAATTTTTTTTTTTTTTAAAAAAAAAATCCTAAAGCAATATATATTCCAAACTAATGTCAAAATTAGTGCATTCTTACCGCAAATGATTCAACTCACAAAAATAATAGTTTGTGATTATAATTTTTTTAATTTTAAAATAGCTTAAGCGAGTCGAGTCACGAAAGCAGTCACAAGAATTGCTTTAATTTTAAATAGCTAAAACTCAGAATTACTGCTTTAAACTTAAAATCAAATAATCGCTAAGAAGTTAATTATTATTTTTATTTATTTTTTTTAAATAATTAAAACCATACTTATCAACTACGTTTTAAGTTTAATCCTAAAAAAAAGGTAGTCATCAACTAAGTTTTGTTACTTGGATCCCATGTGACAAAAACACATTTGTTTTAAACATTATTTTGAAATATGTATTACTTTGATATTTATTTATTTTTAAGATTGTTTTGGGACAACAGTCGTCAAAATGAGATAATTTTGTTATGGGGTTCGTAGGGTTAATTGATTAGTAGTCAACGAGAATGCACTTTGGTGAAGCTGACTCCATTGTCCATCATGATCCTTGAGGCTTCTAAAGCAGCAGCAGTGAATGGAAGGGAATGGGAATGATTTTAGATGAGACATGCCAATTAGAGCTTTGATTTTGGCGTAGGGGATGATGTAACTTCACATTTTAGATATATTTTTTTAAACTAGCTAGGTACTCAATAATATATATATATACATATATGTCTGGCCCTGCTGTCTCCTAGTAGGGACATTTGTGGTTGCCCTCCAATCATCTCCTGATCTTTGTTTGCTCCATGGTCCCTGACCGTTCCTTTTATTTATTAATTTTTGTTATAATCATGTTATAATCATGGGTGTTTTGGGTTAATTTAATCACAATTTCAGTTAATTTCAAGGGATCCTAAAGTTAATAGCCTATAAATTCTAAAGTTAACAGCCCATAAATCCACCAATGATCTCATTGGAATTAGGGATAATTGAACTCGAAAAGATAACTTTCATACCATGTTAAGGTGACAACTCTACCGTTGAGTTATATCCCTTCATGCCCCTACTGAGAAATAGAGCTGATTAATCTTAAGTAAGGCAAAGGTTCGGGAAACTCCATGTTACTATTCTTGAATAATTTGGTGTCGGGCCTTCTTGTCTCACTATTACTGATACGAAAATAATGGGAAAAATTGAATTCAAATGTCAACCACTCCTATCCAAATATGATTGACCACGAATTCGAGTCATAACACTTGGTTTCATAAAATTGTATGATTTTCCCGATCTAAAGCAAGCAATGTAGAAGATTTGGAAGGGGACTCCAACTTGTGACTTTTCCTTTCATTTTCTTAACTCTTAATTAATCATTAGCATGTATCTGCAACCAATATGAACTGGTAAATTATATCAGATATTCATGCTCTTCAATGGCTAAAAAACAGGAGTGGAGGAGATTTTTTTTTTTTTTTTAATTTATTTGTTCTTGTTGTGCATTTTTCTATTGTTTGAATCAATGATAAGCATTGACTTCTAATAAATGGGAATCAAATTACATGAGACTCCTACCAAATATGTGAATGCAGATCCATAATGTAGCTAAGGCATCTCTCTCAAAGATGAAAGCTAAAAAGCTAAGAAATGGTAGCCTCCAACGACAAAACTGGCCAGCCTTTAAGGGAGGGACCAAGGAATCCCATCAATCTCATTATTTTTTCTTTCTCATGACCCCAACAAAGTAATACTTTAGCTGCAAAAAGATTGAATATGTCAACCAGTCTAGACTTCAGACCCACGTCTAACCTCTCTTTCCCTGCTAAAATTTCTACAAAGAAGACACTCTCCAATGTCTCAAGAAGGTGGTGGACATTTTATTATATCAACTCTTAAAATGCTTCTCCCAATTCAATCATGTATTCCCTCCCACCCCCCATAAACTACATTTTGCTTTTAAAAAATGTTTTGATTACCAGCTGGCAGCATCTTTGTTTGGGTTATAAGGCTCTCTCTCTGTGTCCCCTTTTTGGGGCTGTCTTGCTTATTGTTTGTTGTTCCCACCATTTCTTTCCTTTCCTTTCTTTTCCTGTCCCTCCCAAAGTCTGGAAGATGGGAAGACAGCCTTGTTGTGACAAGGTTGGGTTGAAGAGAGGTCCATGGACAATTGAAGAAGATCACAAACTCATGAGCTTTATCCTCAATAATGGTATCCAATGCTGGAGAATGGTCCCCAAGCTTGCAGGTTTCTCTCCTTCTTAATTCCCTCTATACATATTTCAGTTTGATTGATATCAGATGATGATGTTGATGTTGATGATATGTTTGGTGATGATGTCAAGGATTGTTGAGATGTGGGAAGAGCTGCAGACTGAGATGGATTAATTATCTGAGGCCGGATCTTAAGAGAGGGGCGCTATCAGAAATGGAAGAGAATCAGATAATTCAACTCCATTCTCGTCTGGGTAACAGGTAATCAATGCCTTTCATTTTCCTTTAGTGGGTGGTTGGTTGATGAATTTCTTTCTCTCAGCCCCTTTTGCAATTTTGTTTAGGTGGTCTAAGATTGCCTCCCACTTTCCTGGTCGGACTGATAATGAAATCAAGAACCACTGGAATACTCGAATCAAGAAGAGGCTAAAGCAACAAGGGTTAGACCCATTGACCCATAAACCAATTGAGGAAAAAAAACAGGTGGATGAGAAAGTCTTCACATCAAAACAGGATCAAGAGGAAGGTATTAATGGTGAGAGGGGTGATATTCTGGAAACAGAACAAGAGAAAGAAACCAATCATGAAGCTAGTAGTGATGATCTTTTAAGTGAAATGTTGTCTGGAAGCTCGGAGATGGAGCTGGAAATGGGACTGCTGATGAACCAGCAAACTGACATTTCATCGAACACCTACAGTCCCTCATTTTCTCTAGAAGATTCTATCAACCCTTCCATGGCTGAATACTCGTCTCTCCAAGAAGATTCCTTACAGTTACAGCAATGGGTTGATAGTACAGTGGAATCCTTACTCTTATGGGACAACTTCAATCCTCTGGAACAAGAGCTTTTCTTCTTGGAAAATAGCCATTGAACATATGCCTTAGTTACTTTAGTTTCTCCCATCAGGATGATCATCACTCATGCAATAAAAAGCTTCTTTGAAGAAAAAGTGTAAATTGTGCTTCCTTTTTTATTTACTTTTTGATATTTATCGATGTCCGGACCAGGGACTTTAAAGTTGACAGCTAGTTAAATCCTTCAATGATCCTAATGGGACTCAAGTTAATGGTCATTAATGAGCAAACCCAAAGCCAGACCATTGGATAAATCATATTATTTTGATCAAATGTTTTCAAATATGACATTGATCAATTCCTCCTCAGTATTGTTTTGCTGTTAACATTTGAAATTTGTGTTTTATTGTAGTGATGTTTTTTTTTAATTACTATTGTATATTACGATATAGTACTTTATTCTTATAAGGATTACGTTGTACCACTTTATTCTTATAAGGATTCAATCTTGAGTCTCTTGTATCTCATCTCGTCTCTTTATCATTTAGGTCAGACCTTAAAGGCATTGGAGTAATGTTTTGATCAACCTTTATATGTATATTATAATTTCTTGTTCTTAATCAATGTTCCCTTGTCACACTTTTTTTTTTATGAACCAAAGAAGCATACCATAAAATTTGAAAAAGTTTCAAAAATGTCCCTAAGAAGGGTTTATAGTTTTTTTTAACCTTAATAAATATATCTTTAACGCAACTTACCATATTATTAGATTGCTTATTTATTTCTCTGAGGAGATTGTTTCTTTAATCTCTATGAACTTCATATTTTTTATAAGCTTACTCTAGAAGCATATGTTCATGCTAAGCACTTAAATGTGAAGTCAATTGTTGATATTTTTCATGCCAAACATGATAGATCTTTTGAAACAAACATGATGTCCACTTCATGACTAGAGACATAGCTGATTGCTCCAGTCTCAATTTTATTCCATTTATATAATATAATCTCATTTCTATTAAAATTAGGTTTTGAATTTGTCTTGAATTTTTTAAAAATTCATATTATCTAATAATTTATTTATTTAAATTTTAAGAGATTTACATCACTGTCATCCCTATTTTATCAGTATAAAGGTTTATATTATTAATTGAATAGACACTTTTTATATGTGTTATGAATTTTCTTCCCATTAGGAGGTGATATGACAATTGAACTAGAAAGGTTGGCCGTTTTAATTATTCTAATTAAGATTCCACTGTTCACCAATTAAATGATGAGTTAGGGATAAGATTGAGTTTCAAGTTTGAAATTTGGGTAAGTCTAAGTTTCAATAATACAACTTATTGACTTGGTGAATGTATCATTAGGGAATACAAAATTGAGGTCGGTGTTTTTCAAGATGGATTATTACTTTTCTTAACACTTTCTAGTCCAAATTAGATAACACTCAAATTTATTTATTTTTTAAAAAAAAAAAACAAATTTGATTCACATCTATTCATTTTTTTTATATTAAGTTATAGTTATGGATAGTAATTCGTGTTCACATATAATATCAATAAGAAGTATTCTACTGTATTTGTTATCTCGAACACTACATGAATAATAAACGGGTCAAAAATAACAAATTCAAGTACTACCCAATAAATAATTATATACCACGATACTACTTGTATAACACGTTTATTAATTTAGTTATTTAAAAGAATATAATATGTTAATTTATTCTACAGGTTAAACACAATTATATTCAATCTAAATATGCAAAAAAAAAAAACATATCGAATTTGTGTCTTATACATAAAATTTATCAAATTTTATCAGACTAATTATAGTACTTGTTCTTATAAGAATTCAAACTAGATCTACCGTGACCCTTTCCCTCCCTTTTAACTATTTGGGTCAGAACTCAACGGTTATTTAAAAAAATTGAAAAATAAACAAATAAAAAAATAATAAAAAAGAGATAGGGGGAGACCAGGTAAAGTTTTGAACAAATCATTGAGTAGCTTGAAAGGGTTCTACAATATCATGTAAGCTTGGGCATCATTTGGTGTCGGACATCCATACGACACATAAAATGTAACATGTCCTCGTAAATTTACTTACTATATACTATATATTATATTTTTATTTTATGTATAAATTCAAGAGGCGTGCCTACTATAATATGGTCGAGTAATTAATCACAGGACATAAAATAATTAAAGAAATTAATTACAAGAGGCCAGTATCAAGATGACACAAGACAGCTGTTGTTTGGCGATAGTTGTCTTTATTATTATTATTATAAAAATAAAAAATAGATTAGTGAACACTGAATATAATTATTTTCAAATTTTTTGTAGCTTGACCCATGCCCATATCCAGTTGGCCCCAACAACCACTCTCTGGACAAGTCATTTCAAACGAAAAAACATTCCCTGTGTGACATTTCAAAATTCAAACTAAGAATGAAATTTAATTTCTAATTACAGGGATTTTAACGAATTTCTAATTATAAATAAAATTGAAAATAAATAAAGTCTAACAATGGTGGTTGAATTAGGTGATTGGTGAAGTTTTCTTTTTTAGTTGTCAAAAAAAAAAGAATAAGTTATTGGGGCTTTGGTGAAAGCACGTTGTTGGCGTCATCCCTTACCTTCGTCATTATTATCATTGTTATTAATAAAAGATTTTTAAAAATCAAAGTTATAAGACCTATTTAATTACTATTTTCGAAAATAACTTTAATATTTACTATTTTATTTCCAATTATTTTACATATTCTTATTTTATAAAATCATTGAAAACAGTTAATGATTGTTTTAATAAAATTCTATTTTTTTATTTTTAGGAATAAGAATAATAATGGTTGTGCTTGAGGCCTGCTCAAGTAATAAAGAAGGGTAGAATGAGTTACACATTATTCTAGGCTCGAATTACAAGTTGTCAAAAAAATATATATATACCATTATATTTTTTAATTATAAAAAATATATATTTCCATACACTCATGTAAAATAATCAAAGAAATCATTTCAAAATGTTTAAATCTTATGTCAACGTAAGTTTTTAATGGTAACAGATGGTACATTTGATAAAAAAAGAATATAATGGTTTTAATTTAATGTTTTTTTTTATATCATTACAAGGAAAAAGTTAGTTAATGATACAATTTATATGTCATGGAAGAGTTATAATGACACTTTCCTAAAATGACATGATATCGACTGACATTGTATCTATTAGATGGACAATGACGCTTCTAATAAGTGTTATCTTTGAATAATATTGACAATGACACTCATAAGAAGCATCATCATTGAACATTTTCGAGTAAAATAACACTCATAATAATGACACTTAAAAGAAGGGTAATTTTTTATTGAATTTACTTTTTGCATTTTATATTAAAAAGAATATTTGTATTATATTATTAAAATAATGAATACTTATATAATGAAATAAAAATTTAAATGAAACTACAATCAAATTGAATTTTACGATTAAAAATATCTTTAAATATTTATTCATAATAACTTGATTCCAAACAATAATGTAATCATGTAAACCTAATTTTTTTTATGAATAACTACTTATACATAATAATCACAAGTCATAACCCAATTTCTAATTTTCTGTACAAATACAATCCTCATATTTTTCAGCATCACTTCCTTTAATATATCGACATTACTTAAAAACTTAATATTCAAACCCCAAAACAAATTCGGGAGACAAAAACCTCTAAATTAAATGTGCAATAACCATAAATATAATTGGAACTGTGACTTCTACAAAAATTTGAAAGGAAAGAAACACTATAATCAATACAAAATGAAAAGTATAATGAGAAAAATAAACATGAGGAGAAAAGTTAAAGTTGCAATATTACCAATGATTCTTATTAGTATCAAAGTAGAAAAATCCAAGCCAAAAATTCTCAATCCAAATTTTTTTATTGATGTGCAAGCCTTCTTATTATTAACCCTTACAAGTTTAATTACATGATTTGAGATCTCAAATTCTATCTTTGGTAGGAAGTCTAGGTATAGAACACCATATAAAAGATGCGGAGAAACCAAATCAAAACATTAAAGGAGAATATGGTAGACAAACTATCAATCCTTAATAGGAAAATTTAATCAATAATAATGGCTTGATGTCATCATAACACAAGAATGATGGTTTGATGTCACAATAAATTGCTTATAAACAAGTTATAAAAAATTACACATAAAAAAGGTTACTCGATACCATAAAAATTTTCAAGAAAATATAAATGATTAATAGTGGGACTTTATGTTCTAGTCCCAAAAATTAATAATTTATTTAGTTCAAGCACCCTTGCTCCCTACCCCTCATGTTATCCTGAAATTTCATGGTAGTGGGACTTGACCTAAAGTTAAATTGACTTCAATTGAGTGAATTGGGTTGTTGGAATTGCCAATATAGTACTAAGGCCTAATTCCACCTATGAAAGTTGAGTAATGGAAGCTCTAATTTATTATTATTATTAGGTTAACAAAAAAAAACTTAGGTATTTATGATTTAAACTATCCAAAACATCAATAAAATTCATAAATGAAAGCCTACTCCTAATATCTTCTAACTAATCAAAGAAAGAATGTAGAAAACTATATTCCTAAGTTAAAATTCAATGATGAGGAATCAAAGGTTATTCAAAATCAAGCAAACTTGGAAAGATTTGTATTAAGGAGGAAAGATCAACCTTTGGAAGCTTAATGTCTTAATATATCATCCTTTATCCTCTATACTTTTCTATTCTTTTGTTTTTTGCATTTATTTATTTATTTATCGATTATAAATAATTGATCTAAAAAGAATCTTCTCTTTTTATTTTGAATCCAGTTAGTAAAAAAAGTGTGGTGGATAAAGTTCCTAATCTTTACTTTAGAATTTTGAGTCTGGTCATTATATTTATAAAAGTGAGACTTGCACCTTAATAATATGTGAGAATCTGCTTTACCATATGGAGAAGACTTTCATGAAAACAAAAAAAGAATCAAAGGATGGCGCTACGTATGATGAGTTTTAATGAAAAGATAGAAAATGTGTGTGACTGGATGGAAAAAATATTTAAAGATTTATTATATACAAATCAGGTAAGGCAATAAAGGCATATAAGTGTCTAAGCATCTTTGCCTTCCTTTGGTGCATGTCTATAACTGCCTTCACTTCCCCAATTGTCCCACCAGTTATTTGCATAAGAGCATTGCATAACCAAGTCAACATGAAATCTGGAAAGGGATTGCAATTTTGAGGGATAGGTCCCCAAAGCTACCTTGTATTTTTTTTTCCTCAAGAAAATGATGTTGGTTGGGATGTTGGGATGATGAGTGTTGTAGAGGTGGTGGGGGCTCAATCCAAAATCATTTTACTATTTAGAGTACAAAGTAAATGTAGAAAGCATGAGGAGGAAATTGAGGGGCTTATGCTAAGAATCTTCAACTTGGGTTTTGGGTATCAAAAGAAAATCAAAATAGTCATGAAGGATAGAAGCTCTTATTGGGAACTATGAATATTCAAATCAATCTACCAATTTATAGAGAATTAATGAAGACCCATGCATTGTAAAACCATTTTTTTTCTTTCAATGACTTGTTTTGATAAGCAAAAGCAAGGGACAAGTACTAATTTGCTGAAGAGAATAATCTCTCCAAGTTTTAATGAAGATGGTTGTTTTCCCCGCTGCATCTTCCTACTTTTACTACCAAATGGAGGAGAATGTTGTGGATCAAGACAAAGTATATATAAACAAATAAAACCCAAACTATATTAGGTCCCTTGGAAACAAACTTCATTAAACAAAAGTGAGAAGAAAGAAGTCACAATCTTAAATTTATTAGGAAGTTCGAAATTCATCAACAGCGAAGCTTTGTAGAGGAAAGGACTTGTCTAATCTTTTCGAGGCCTAAGCAACAAGAGACATGCATGGTGGTTAGAATTTTATCAATCAAACTAGGTATTGTCCAAGGCATAAATGGGGAATAGAATGGGATTCAGATCAGGTTTTGAGGGAGAAAAGTATAAAGGGAACAAGCTTTTTCTTCATTTTTTTCCCCTCTTAATATTCTCCAGGTTGCAACCATTTCAATAGCCCATGAATCGAGGCAATAAGCCATTGTAATTTGCAACTTGGGCTAGAAAAAAATTGCTTGTTTCCCAATTCACACATGAAGTTAATAGAACTTGCAATTACATGCTCTCAAAACAAAATAGGGTGAGTATACTTGATTAGAAAATGTCACTGGAACATGGATGGATTAAAATGAAGTATCAATCGCTAAAACCATCGAATCAATCGTGACTATACAAATTTTATTGACAAACACTACTCGAAAAAAAGGATGGTGAAATTGATAGAAAAGAGGGCTAGTGAAGCTGCTACCGACCCAAGGGGCATTCATCATCATGGCTTAGATGCGCACTGACAAGAAAAGAAGAAGACGCCTCCCCATCAAAACTTTTGTTTAAATAAAACTAAACACTAGCTATTTCGTTCATTTGGTTGATTAATCAAGAAGATTTTACCTATGTGTTATGACGCCTACCCAGCCTGATATCTCAAAAGCCTGAACTAAGGACAAATAAGCGAATAAACTGTAGGTAGAGAGGTACATTCACAACTCACTTATTAACAAAACTGACATATCCCCTAGTCTTTCAGTCAATTTACTTCTTATTTTCCATTATTTTTTAACATCCAAACATGTCTTTTGAAGCTTGCAACCTGAAAACTATGAGAAGAGAGAGAAGGGGGAGGAATGCAAAAAGGTAGAATGACAAACTGGACAAGCCAAAATAAGTCTAAATTGTTATTCATGCTTCATTATATATGATTAATAAACTTAAAATGTCATTAAAATTTAATAATATCATATTTTATCGTTTTATATTAAGAATCACAAAATGAGAAAAACTCATTCTTTCTTTGCCAAGATGCAAGAAAAAGGTTGATACAGCCATTACTATACCTCTATCTTGAAGAAATCAAGAAGAAACAAAAAATTATTGTTCAGCAACTCGACAACGATCTCAGAACCGCTTATTTTCCATTACCAGAACATAGAACGGATATATATGTTAATTATGATTTGTAAGGTCACCAAAGTTACCCACAAAGATAAGAGAAGATAGTGGAATCATAACACATATATATATACACCAAAGGAGAAACAACAAAATAACTCATTGATTTATATTGAGTTGGTAATTTTCTCAACAATTATCAATATGACTTAACGATAAATCATTAACGCACCGATCCAACTAGTTGATCATCATCATCGTTTTGAATCTTTTTAATGTGCCATTATACCTTCTTCGTTTTAGAGGTCAGAAACCATCGATTGAAGTCTTCGCTTCCACTTTGGTAAAAAATAAGAGGCATCCATCCGGCATTGGATCACTGTTAAAGTCGTAGGAGCATGGAAATGAAATTTTCTCAGTGCTTGAAAAACAAAAATGACTTAGAAAACAAGCAACATTTGAATGATTGACCAGAAAATGAAGAGTACAAAAAGATGATATGATAATTTTTCATTCAGGAAACAACACTTGAAGATGCATCTCATCCCAACTAATTTATTTGTAATGTCTGAAAAATACTGGAAAATGAAATGCCATAGAATATTACATTAAACTGTTCTTTTCTGTGAAACTACAATTTGTATACAAAAATAGACAAAAGAGACATATCTTAATGGAAAAACATCCAGGTTAGAGGTTTTCCCATGATACAAATCCAAGATCAGCGCCAAGAAGCTGTGTAGATGCCAAGGGCAGTCCCCACTTATTATTTGTGGGTTCGTGTGGGCATTCTCAAGAAAGCATCACTGATAAATACAGTAAAACATAGAAAATGAGTCATCCCAATCTTTCATTCATATTCTTTTATATGAGATCACTAAGATAATTAAACAACCACTTAAATGAAATCAATAAAACCCAAAAGTCCAGTTGGTAAAATATGATTGATCAGACTTACGTCATTGAGAGGGTTGCAAGTTCTTTTCCAGCCTTGGCTTCCACAACCTCTATACCTCCATCTTGTGTTCGTTTTGTTAGAGGCACGATATCTTCATCTAACAAAATTGTTTGATTTTGGTGTGGCCTATAAAGATGATTCACAAAAATAAGGGCATAGTAATTAAATCTCTAATGTAGCAACAACATTTGCACAAAAAACCTAATTTTTTTTCTAATCCAAATAAAAGAAGGATACATAAAATAAAAAGACAAACCATACTAGAGAAAAGAGTGGAAGAATTTTTATGCCTACATGACCACCCAACAATCGGGTACGACACTCGCAAATAGAGAAATACAAGATAAAAGTATAATATTTCATTTAGTTTTTTATTTAAGGTACTAACTTTGACCATTAAGTAATTATTTTAATCATATATAGAGACTATCCTCTAACTATCTTATATATTATATTTGATTGATGAAGGCATGAAATTTAAATTATTTTTGCCTCTAAAGGAGTTTTATTTATGATTATGTTAAATGAGATTGATCAACTAAGTTTGTTTGTTCAAATTGTTAAACTCATTACTTATTGACTTTTCATCCTTTAAACAACTCTTAACATTAACTAATTAATGTTTGGTTGATTGTCTTATTTTCTTTCTGATTGATGCTCCATTTCAATTTTTAAAACATAATAAAATAAACATCCGCCTTCAAAATTATTAGAATAAATAAAAACGACATATTAGTGTCTCATTAGTGCAAGGGATTAGTTGGTGAGTGTGATTATGATAAGCATATTACTTGAAAATGAGGACTCGATTTCAAATAAAAGAGAAGGAAAATGAAAACATGTAAGAGCGAAATTACTGCAAAACAAACCAAAAAATAATAATAACGAAGAGTATCTTATCACATCCCTCTGTCAGTTTCAAAGATATATGGTGTTCTTCTTGTAAAATTGGCAGCTTAGGATACAAATGAAGTAAAAAGGACAAGATCGTAGTTCGGAGATTGTAAGGAATTTGACTCTTTAGAGTCAACTTCAAGGACAAATAGAGTAAAGAAAACCTAAGTAGAAAACAACAAGCAAGAAAACAAAGTAAGACAACAAAACAAAACTAGAATCTATTGGAAGTTTGACCTCGCTTTTTTCAGAAAATAAATAAATTTTAAAAAATCAAAGGAATTCTCACCAGCTAGAAGCCAATCCATGGAAAGGGTGGGGGGAACAATTCCGATTGTTAAGATGTTGTCAACTCACAACCCATTATATCAACTCACCAGTTGTGACATTATACGTTCCATAACGAGTTGGGAGGTCTCAGAAGGTGCAAAGAAAAATGGATTCCCAGGAACCATAGTCATCTCCTCCACCTCCTTGGCGATGTCCTCTGGTATGGCAAAGCCACTAGCACTACCGCCACTCAACGTCTTCGAAAGCGGTTCGAGACTAGTAGGAGGAAATAATAACAAAGATTTCACTATGGGTGGAGGAATTTAGGAGGCGAATCTAGACATCAACCTCCATTGTCAATAAAGTTAGGGTTATGGTTGAGGTTCGAGGAGACACATATGCCTTTGGTAGAGAGACTTGTTTTTAGTGGTCCTAGTCTTTCCACGTCTCATGTGGGTTTTATATCTTAGATGTAAATAAAATGATGCTTAAAAGAAGTGTCATTATTTTTAAACTTATGTAGTTCAATGACATTTATGCAATGTCATAGTAAACAACCATCATTGTTTTAGTATATCTAGTTGAATAATGACATTCTTTTAGGAGCGTCATAGAAATGAGTGTCATTAACATCAGTTTTTATATTAGTGTATGAGTATATGAAAACATGTTTTATCATAAGTTAAAAAGATAATTAGTCATATATTGAATATCATGTTGTGAGTTAAGTTGCTCTCTGCATGAGAGAATAGGGTTCTGCTTTTTGTTGAGAACTTCTCTTTGTGCTTATCATTGACTTTTTATTTTCTTCTCTACATACCTCCTTTGTGCTTATGATGGAGGATCGGTTGGGTGCTATGTTGTTATCGGGTGATAAGGAGGAGGATCTTAATATGGAGGTTGGCGTTGAGGGCACACAGGGCAATCTTGATCTCTGTTTGGTGGGTAGGATCCTTATTGACAAAGTTGTTAATTTTAACATGATGAGACATCATTTTGCTAGTATTTGGCGACCGATGGAGGGGTGAATATCATTGTCAGCCAAAACTACAACTCTTTCTTTTTCGCCTTCCCATGTTGCGTGGACTTTAAGAGGAGTTTTAGAGGATCCTGGTCCTTCGATAATTGCTTATTGATACTGCATAAGTTGGGTCAAAGGGAGGTTTCGGCTCAGGTTCTTTTGTTTCACGCTGTTTTTTGGGTTCATGTTTATAATCTCCCTGTAGGATTTATGTCTATCAATGTGGGGAAACAATTGGGGAATTACATAGGAGAGTTTCTTGAATATGATGCCATCAACAACTCTTCTTTTTGGAATAAATATATGCGGATAAAGGTTAAGATCGATATAAGATTGCCTTTGAAGAGGTGGAAGAAAATTAGTTGTAAGGGTGGCAGTGGTTCTATTGTTAGTTTTAAATATGAAAGACTCCAAAATTTCTGCTTTATTTGTGATTTACTTGGACATACAGAATTATTTTGTCCTAAACTTGCGCCATTTCAAGATCGATTAGAAAAGAAACCCGTTCCCGTCAGGTAAAAATTGTAAGTGGGGTGGCATTTCAGGTGGGGAATGTTAGCTGAGAGATGAATCTTACGATGGTTTCTTGGAAGCATCAGGTAGTGGAAGGGGAGGAGAAAGGGGAGGAGAGAGCACTGACCAAACAGGGCAAGTAAACTTAGGCCAAAATATGGAAATAGCGAACTCCGAAGGAAATGGCGAGAATGGAAAAGGGAAGAAGTTGAAGATTTTTCTTTGGTTATTGAAGGCTTTAATTCAAGGACAATAAATGAAGAAGATTCGTATATTGTCGATCTAAATGAAGAAAGGAGTAAAGAAAGTAATACAAGTGGTGATAAGTTCATACTAATGACATGGAATCGACAATCTGATGATTGAGAAGCCGAGGGTAATCGTTGCAATCGCGCCGGGTGATCACCCTAAACATTTTTACTCCGGGTTCCAACTCGCACTGCCGAGCCATGAAAATCTCAATCGAGTGCCAGGCCTGCACTCCCAAGCAGTTCTTACTTTATGTGAGTTGGTTCGAACTCACAAGCTCGGTGTTACTTTTCTTTTAGAGACTTTGGCACATGTAAGTAAGTTAGAATAATTAAAATGGAAACTTGGTTACGAGTGTTGTTTGGCAGTTGACAAGGAAGGTCGTAGTAGAGTTTTGGGGGTTTTTTGGAAGGATTCTATACACTGCTTTATTATTTCCTTTTCTAAGCATCATATAGACTTGAAGTTAAGGATACTGTGAAAGGTGTTTAGCGTTTAACCGGGTTCTACGGTTGTCCAGAAAGAAGTCGTAAAAGGGAGTCACGGGATTTGATACGTACTTTGCATGGGAATTCTAGTTTATCATGGTGCATCCTTGGTGATTTTGATGATATTATTAGTGTCATGGATAAGAAAGGCCTTGTTGACCCTCTTACATGGCTTATTAATGGCTTTAGAAAGGTTATACTGGATTGTGGCTTACATGATGTACCTTTGGAGGGGTACCCATTTACGTGACAGCGTAGGAAAGGTTATGAGGATGAAGTGGAAGAGAGATTTGATATGGCTATGGTGACTTCTTCATGGCTTGATTTGTTTTACAATGTTAACGTCAAAAATATTTTTATGTTAGTGTCCAACCATAACCTAATCTTGTTGCAGTTTGATGAAGATCAACTTGTGCCACGTAACAGAAAGATTAAATTTGAAAACAGTTGGCTTCTTGAACCAGACCTGAACTATGTTGTGGAGGAAAGTTGGGTGGGATTGGGCAATTTGGATATCTTTGGGAGCATTGATTGCTACGTTGAGGATTTATCTGCTTGAGGTTTTAAGTTAAGCAAGATTTTTAGGAAAGATATTAGTGAGTGCAAAAGCAAACTGGCTGTGATTTATGAGGTTGACAATGCCGATGTCACTGCCTAAATTAAAGAAGTGAAATAATTCATGTTAAAACTTCTTACTCAAGAGGATACCTTCTGGAAACAACGAGCTAAATGTTTTTGGCTCCGAGAAGGTGACTCAAATTCTAAGTTTTTCCACTCAATTGCTTATGTTAGGAAGAGGTCAAGTTGTATCAAAGGTTTGTACAATGAGGATGGTATTTATGTGGATAATATTGATGATATGTGTGAGGTTGCTCTCCATTATTTTGAAAATCTAATTTCAGAGAGTTCGGGTTGCTATGATACGGTTCTAAATGCAATGAATAATCGTGTGGGGGTTGAGGAGAATGATTGGTTGTTGCGACTGTTTACTCGTGATGAGTTCAAGGCAACTTTATGGTAGATGCATCCAAACAAAAGTCCAGGACCTAATGGATTGAATCCATGTTTTTACCAAAAATTTTGGCTAGTTGTGGGTGATGAGGTGGTTCGGGCATGCTCTAGTTGGACTGAATTTGGTATTTTTCCCTCCCATTTAAATGCTACAAATGTTGTTCTAGTGCCTAAATGTGAGAACCCTACTTCTATGAAGGATCTAGGACCCATGTCTCTTTGTAATGTCCTTTATTAAATTATGTCTAAAGCTATTGCGAATAGGTTGAAAAAATTGTTGCCTAATATTATTTCTAATGAATAGGCAGCTTTTGTCCCTGGCATGTATATTATCGAGAATGTTTTGGTGGCTTTTGAATCTTTGCATTACATGAAAAGGAAGTCTAGCGACATGAATGGTGATGTAGCAAAGAAGATTGACATTTTTAAAGCATATGATAGAATTGATTAGGGGTTTCTAAAGGCTATTTTGCTTAAGATGGGGTTCGCACAGCATTGGGTTGACCTAATAATGCTTTGTGTATCCTCGGTTCAATATTCGATGTTGGTAAATGAGAAGTAAGTTTGTCCTATTACTCTCAAAAGGGGTCTCCAACAATGTGATCCTTATTCCCTCTACTTGTTTATCATTTGTGCTGAGGGCTTATCGACTCTTATCCGAAAGGCTAAAGCGATAGGTTCTTTACATGGTGCGAAGGTTTGCAGAGGGGCATCGAATATAAGTCATCTTCTCTTTACTAACAATTGCTTTTTTTTTGGAGCATATGTAGAAGAGTGTAATGTGATGAAAGGGATTCTTACTTTTTAATGAGTCTGCTTCTGGGCAGGCAATAAATTTTCAAAAATCGGGATTTTTTTTAATACCAATGTGGCTGCTGATTTAAGGGATACTTTAACAGGTATTTTAGGAGGGTTTTCACCTTTAGATACTAGAAAGTATCTTGGATTACCGTCCTTAATTGGTAAGAGGAAAAAACATATTTTTAACTGTTTGAAGGACCAAATTTGGATAAAGATACAAGGCTAGCAGCAAGCGCGTCTTTCTATTACTGGAAGAGATGTGCTCATAAAATTCGTTGCTCAAGCAATGCCCCAATATTATATGAGTGCTTTTCTTTTGCCACCTTCTTTGCGTAAGGAGCTTTAGAGGCTTATTAATTCCTTTTAGTGGGTTATGAACAAGGAAGGGAAGCGTGGTATAAACTGGTTGAAATGAGAGAGGATGTGTACAAAAAAGGAATACAGAGGTTAAGACTTTCGGGACTTCTATGGCTTCAATTTGGCCATGCTCAGTAAACTTAGTTGGAAGTTGCTCTCTGACCCTAATGCTCTAATTTTTCGTATTTACAAAGCTAGATATTATCCAATGGGGGATTTTTTGAAAGCAAGCTTAGGAAATAATCCTAGCTTCACATGGAGAAGCATTTAGAGTTCAAGAGTATTGTTGGAGAGAGGTCAGAGATGGAAAAATCAAGATGATAGAAACATTCAGGTTCGGGGGATCCATGGTCATTGACGAGAATTTTCGTGTTGTTCCTCCTTTGTAAGATGACTTGATGGACACTTATGTTCATGATTTGATGATTCCTAACTATAAGGAATGGGATAAAGATTTGATTGAAGATATGTTTATGGAAAGGGATGCTAGAGCTATTTGTAACATCTTCCTAAGCTTGGTTTGGTCCCAAGATTGTCTATTATGACATTTCAACAAAAATGGGCATTATTCCGTGAAATCGGGATATAGGCTACTAGTGAATTCCTTGACTTCCAATGTCGACATGCATGTACTGCAATTGAGATGATTTTGGAGTGCAAAAGCCTTCCCAAAATTGTAAGTTTTCATTTGTGGGAAAGCTTCATAGGATGTTCTACCTGGCGAGTGGAGCGTGATTGCAAACAAAAGGGGTAGTGGTTCCTTTAACTTGCGTGTTGTGTGAAAGAGATGTAGAAAACTATTGGCATGTGTTTGTTACCTGTCCGTTTGCAAGATAGTGTTGGGTGACAACAAAGTTGTTGGATAAAATTGACTTCTTTATGGGAACATGTGAATGCTTTAATGATTGGTTTTTTTAGCTAGGTGGCAGTCTAAATGAGGATGATCGTGGTAAATTTTTCACGGTTATTTAGGGTATTTGGCGTCAAATAAATGAGCAACTGTGGAAAGGTGAGCATATACCATCAACAAAAGTCAGTTTCTTTGCTTCGGGACTATCCGTTTAAGTGCTTATACGAACGACCACCCAACCACGCATATATTGTCCACTTCGCCCATGGCCCTCACGATTTTAAACGCCGCCTACTAGGTCGTGAGAAGCCCATACTTATAAAGGTCGTGAAGTTTCTCCCCATCCGATGTGGGATATGATAAATACCCCCCATGCGTATAACGCCCTCGTTGTGGTCTCATGGGATTGGTTAAACTAATGCACTCTTACACGGCCGGACGGGCCTGGAGTATCATTCAGGAATGACCCGACCCAACCACGTAGATATTGTTCGTCTGGGCCCTAAGGAACCTCACGCTTTAAACACATCTACTAAGGCAGGTTCGTACTTACATAAGATGCAAACACAACGCCTTTCGCCAAGGGCCCTACTGGACAAGCAAAAATAACGAATGTACTCCCACACGGATCGGCCTGGATCGCTCGATACCATTTATAACGATCGACCAACCATGTAGATATTGGCTCCCCGGCTTCAAGCCTGCTAAGAGACTCCTCACTTGCTTAAAACACATCTACCAGTCGGCAGGTTTCCCAGACTATATAAATACAGTAGTTTCCTCACCTATCCGATGCGGATGCGAGCATCAGACGCTGTGATAAATGCCAAGACCTATCTTCTCCTCCTGCTTTGACTATGGATAATTCATTTTGGCAACGTCCACCTACTGGAATGCTAAAATGTAACATTGATGGGGTCATTTTCCAAAATAGTAATTATGTTGGTGTTGGGATGATATTACGGAATGATATAGGTTCCTTTGTTGCTTCTAGATCAAATTATTTCAATGACTTGGGGTCGGTTAGGAAGGTCGAAATAATCGATCTTGTTAAAGCTATTCACTAGGTTCTTTCTATGGGGTTCTTTCAAGTGCTTTTTGAATTAGATGCAAAGGGTGTAGTAGATGCGATTGCAAGTACGGATCAAGATCTCTTGGAGTTTGGCTCTCTCGTGAATCATTGTCGTATTTTACTTTGTGAGAGTAGTGGTTTCAAATTTTGTTATGCTATGAGACAAGCTATTGTTGTACCTCACACTATTGCAAGGACTTTACATTTCCATGCTAGTCCCATTGTGTTTATTTATCCTCCTGATTGTATTCACTCTTTTTTAAACAATGAATAAGCTTATTTCCCTCAAAAAAAAAAAAGTCAATGAAGCCTAATTCAGTGATTAAAAGTTGGGTGGAACACATGAAATAACCAAATTCTAATCTTCATGAGAACATAATACTATAATATTGTAATCCCGAGTGGCAAGATGTAAAAAAAAAGATAATTATAATAATTTTTAATTTTCAAATAAAAAATATGTTTTACCATAACATGAGAAGAAAAAATATATATTTGGTCCTGTGCTTTAATGGATAAATTAAAATTTGCGTTTGATTTTTTTTTTTTTTGAAAAGGCCTTTGACTTTTTTAAGAACTCTTGAAAGTGAAACTTCAATCATTATTTAAAATTTTGAAAAGTGCAAGTGGCCTTCAAATATAATTAATTTGAAATTAAATGAGGACAAATATTAATCTGATCCAATCCACAGGCCCAAAAAGTGAAAACTTTAATGGCCCATGGCATATTCAGGCCCAGGCCCACCCAATTCACAGAGCTCCGTTAGGTTAGTAGACAGGGTCACAAGAATTGGGGATTTACCGAATTACTGGTCATCCGAGTCGACGAGTCAAGAATCGTAGAGAAGCTATGTTGGCGAGGCTGAGAGGTTTTCGTAGCATTCACACCACCCCTCGACTTACTAAATTCTCTCTTCGCCCTCCTAAAACTGTAAGCTTTGAGCTTCTCTCTTTAGTTTTTGAGATTTTCTTTTTGTGCCTGTTTGGTTTCTGAGAAAACTGATGAAAAAGGGGCAAGATAAATTATTAACATGTTGGATCTTGTGTTTTTATGTTGTTTTGCATTTCCAAAATAATTGAAGGTTTGCCTTGTCTATGTATGTGTTTAGCCTCAGTTGAGTGTTTTGCTTGAATGGATGATCATGCCCAGCTGAATCCTCCAGCATCCGTTTCGTGGAAAATGAAAATCTATGAGCAAATTAATTTTTTAACTCACATTAAACAATTAGCATTATTGGTATAACATTCTTGCTTCCCAGAATTGAAATTTTGCTTTTGCTTCTGCTCTCTATAGCAATAGAATTTTTCCCAATCTTCTGACTAAGTGGTATCTCAATTTATGTTGTTTATTGAAATCCTCAAATTCCCTTGTCTTCAACAAGTGTTAAGGAAATAAATGTGTGCGTTTATGCACTACCAGAAACATACTGAACTTGTTTCCAATCTTTTGCTATCAGTTCCCATGGATATTCACTACAAGTTCGTATTGATGGCTGTTAGCTTTAAAATAGACCCAAAATCTTGTGTTTCGGTCGAAAATACCAAAATTGGAACAAAAACAAAGCAGGCATCATAGAAACAAAGGTTTGGTGAGAGAATCAATCAGTTGGTCATTAGTGGACACATTAGAAACAGATTAATGACATTGTCACAAACAACTGAAAGTCTAAAAACCAGTGTGATTGATTGAAAATGAAAGACCTGTTTGCCACAAAGGTAAGTAGCACCAACATTGTTGCAGTAGATCAAAAGAGCATGAAAAGAGAAACATGAAACTCTGGAAGAAGTGATTGAACCCAAGAAAGCTCAGTTACAGTTGAGGCAACAGCACAGCTCTCAGCCTCTGTGGATGGACTTTGTTGCTTTTTGGAGCTCCAAGAGATCAGTTATCCCTAAGAAAAACACTATAAGCAGAGGTAGACATATAGTCACCCTTTCTAACTCAGTTGACATCAGAAAAGGTATGAAGAAGGTGGAGACTTCTTTCCAAGGAATATACTGAGACTGATACTACCTTCCAGGTAGCTAAGAAATGCTTAGTGACTGCCCAATGAGTTTCAATTGCTTCAATCATAAACTGAGAGAATCTATTGACAGTTGAAACAATGTTTAGCCTGCTCAATGAGAGGTGTGGGAGACTACCAACCACCTTTTGGTATTCTCAGGCATCAGAAAGATTGGAGCCATCTGTAATTGATAGGAAGGTGCTAGTAGATAGTGGAGTCTGGACATTCTTAGTCCCATGCCCATGTGAGAAACAAATATAATTTAAATAATTTCTTTCATAGGGAGACGCTAGTGGATAGTTGATCTTTGTCTAATTATCACAAAGACCAACTATAGGAGAGAGTAAGTTAGAGAACCATGCAAACAGTTGTCAATTTGCCAAAGAAACTTAAATTATCACCATAATCGATGTCAGACTGTTGATGAAAACCTATAGCATTAAACTGTGCTTTGAATCGGGCTACCAAACCATCATAGTTAAGACTTCATTCAAAATACTCATTCATACCCCACTAAATTTTGGCTGAAGCATGGTGGAACCAACTCTCAAGTGGCATTTCAAAGGAGAGCATTAAACTCTTTAGACACAGCAACTCTCCATTCTGAAGCTTGAAGGGCTTGAGAAACGCATGTAGCTTCAGATGATTCACAAATATCATGCTTTGTTGCTCAATAAAAGTGTTTCTTAGCATAAAAATATTGTTTTGTCCCCTTGTCATGATATGAGATCAAGAAAGTGGTGGTACTTGTGTTTCAGAAGGAGTCTCTCTAGCATCTCATTTTGCCTAAAAGAAGAATGCTCGTGAGCAACAAAATGTGATAGGGAAGGATTGTTCCAAATCTTAGAGGAAATTTTCCTTCTGACGATGACACAATAGGTTGATTAAAGGGGAAGAACACATGTGGATGTGTTTGATCACTATAGGAGAAAGGTAGTGGGGGAGAGCTAATCAGAAATGAAACCAGAATTTGAGCTTGAATGAAAGGTGAGATGAGGAACCAAACAAGTTTTTCTTCCTCGATAGTATCTATTGACAGTTCCATTTAGTAACCTCTTTCATTTGCTTTAGGTAGCTACCTGTTGCTCACAGGCTGTCTTATAGTTTATTTCACTTCCACTTATCGTTTATTGCTTCCTCGTACCTTTCTGTACAGGAATGCAACATGTTAGTTGGGTCAGGAGGCCAATCCAATCACAAACAGTTCTCCTGCCACCTTTATGCTGATGCATGGTCCTGAAGCCTGCATCGGATCATTTAATTAGCCTGAGCCAGCATTATGAGAGATGGCAGTGACCGGAACAAAACAAATAGTCTTTCCTACTTAGTTACAAGTCATGAGTTATGCCTGCTATGTCATACTTTTGGTCCACATATTGCTTGTTAGTTGGATAGTGAATTGCAATCATGAAAAGCTAGGAAAGATAAATCAGTTATGCTCTATCAATCAAAGCATTATGATTGGTTGTGCAATGACTTTAATCTGAAGGGTGAAGAATCAAAACATGTGAACAGGTTGGACCGTGAGACTAATTTGAGTTTGTAGTAAACAAAGTCATCTTTGGACCAATTTTTTTAATTTTTGATTACTATTGATAGGATTAGAGCATGTTATGGTTAATATATTCTAATCATTGAGAACAAATCTACAACAAAAGTGTTGCAAGGTTAGCTTTGTAAGCATATAAAAAACGTAGTACTCTTTTGATGAGTAATAACATAATTTCCTATCATTCTGTTGAACCTAAGTTAAATGGAGATCTATTGACCTAATAGTTATTTGGTTGCTAGATGCATAGACCTGAATTTTATTCCCCACATTTGGTGATAAAAATTCTCCATCTTCACTGGTGTTACTCAACTTGAATTTTAATCTTGCAACATTTTTTTCTTTTGTGGGAAATTTTATAATGATCATTCTTGGAAAATTTGACAACAATCATCTCGCATGGATTATAACTGTTTAGGATCTTTCCCCCCCTAAATTCTGTTGCAATGTTGACCTATATTGAGTGTTGGTTAGCAGCTCATTTTGCTTTTGTTAATCATGTTACTTCTAAGCTCTTATCAACTATGACCTTCTGACTTATATTTGACTTCCAAATGACTTTTTTACGTCAGGTGGAGGTAGAATTTGACAATGGTAGTGCATTTAATCTGTCGGCTGAATTTCTAAGAATACACAGCCCAGCTGCTGATAGCAAGGTCAGGTCATTTGGGGGTGAGAAGGTAATTGGATTTTTTTTTTTTTCATCTTTACTGTAGTTATTTTTCCTTGATTTTTTTAAGTTGTCTAGACAAATGGTTGTTAAATTGTATGAACTGCTTTCTTTTTTCCTTATCTCTAATGGAAACAATAACTCCATGGAATAGTTAGAGAATCATTTAATTGAGCAAAGACTGCACTTGGTGACCTCCCATTTTTGCATCCAGGATCTAACTGGTGGTGAAAATTACCTTTCTGTATGAGTGACATTTGATGCTGAAAGTTGGAGACAGAATTTATCCACCTGACTTGATCCAAGTGCAATATCTGCCTGAAATTTTTGTACCTTGGTTATCTTTCAAAACTAACAGAAATTTGGCATCACTTGGATAATTTTCAGAGGAACAAGTATATAACCATGGTTGATCGTTTTACCCATAACTGCTGCCCTGATTCAACATTTGGCATTCCTGACGTAGGTTATATTTGGGCGTCGTCATGTTGGAATCATGTCTGCAGAGCCCATAGGAAACTACGGGGTAAGGTACTCCAGTCTCAAAAGCAACTTTTGCTAGTTGCATCTTCTGTTGGGTCATTCAAGATTTTTATTCAAACCAAAAAATTTGCATTTCCTTATTGAAATTATATTATTGTTTCGTTTTGGCGGTTGGACCAGGATCGTTTTCGATGACTTGCACAAAACTGGGATATACACATGGGATTATTTCTACCATCTTGGTAGCAACAAGTTCACACTCATGAGAAACTATATCAAAACCCTAAGAAAGCATGGGCTCAGTCGGGATCCACCTAGAAGAAAATGATGGAGAGTTTTATTGCAGTTCAACTGAGCATGTTGTTCAAATACTGCCATGTCCATGTAGCTCAGACAAAATAAGCCACCTTGGGTTGAAAGCTTAGGGTCTTGTTTGAGCTGATGTTGTGATATTTTAATCATCTGATTCATCTTCATTTAATCCATGTGATAGTGTGAACAATTCAATTCTGTACCAGCCATACATGTCGTATGCCCCTCCCCTACTTCTAGCTTCCTTCTATCTTTTTATTGACATGTATAAGAGAACAATCAAGGACATGAAATAACAATCGAATTTTGTTCAGGAATCAATGCAACTTGCTCCATATATGCATCTATTTGCAGCCATATGAGCATGGAGAAATGACATGCTGCAGTTTCCATTTACCACTGTGGACAGTATCATCTTTATGCCATCTCGCATCCTACAGTCAGTTAACCATCCATTTTACTGAAATCCGCTTTTATCCATCCAGGATAAGGGAAGAAATGTTCATACTACCACGGATAACATAGGAAAAGAATTTTGGGAATAGATACTTATAGCATCACTGGTAGAACTCAGATCGATGTCAAGATAACAAGCAGGTTGTAATTGTGAAGAAAAATTTCTGATTTCTGAGATGATGTTGTAAACATTTGGGTAGATTGAAGAGAATAAGTATTATGAACTGTTACTGAATTGAGAATAAAGATGCTCATCAAGTGAATTAGATTTGCTGATGATTCAACGGTACATCTTTTTTTTTTTTTTTTTGGGTTTTGCTTTTACGTTGGAATTCTCTTCAAATGCCTGATATGCATAAAACAAGATGGCGTATGGCAGACTTGATCTCAGTGGTTAGTGAAGCATTCTCTCCAAAGGAAAAGGAGACTGGATATAGAGGTGGACGAAATGAAAGCCCGCACAAACTAATAAGGTTTTTTCTTCCGCCCACTTTCAGAGATTCGGCGAAGATTTTGGGCACCTTTTCTCAATCCCCTGTCACAAAAACAACAAAACATTGAGAAGCCACTTGGAGACACATGAAAAAGGGGCAAACGAAGATGAGAATAGGTTACCTTTGGTACAAATATACAAAGAAGTAGAAAAGTGGCAGCAACATTAGAGTCAATATGGAAATACAGAGGTAGAATATACTGGTCCGCTTCTGAGAAAAAAATGGATGTAATTATTCAATAGAGAATGATCAAGCTGTCCAATTTCTACATAAGTTCAGTCAAATGATGAGAAACATAGAAAATTGAAGTATAAAGGTAGGTTTGTTTATAGTTTTTGAAAATTGTTTTTTTTTTTCAAAAACAAAGCGAGAATAAAGTGAAACACGTATAATATTGCTTCGATTCATAGTTTTTTTGTTTGAAACATAAAGAACACGTAAACACAAATTCGATAATAAGAATGAAGCCAAAAGAACACCAAAATGAAGTCTTCCTCGTGTTTTCAAAGCACGTTTCTCAAATCAAGCTAAAAACATGAACCAAACAGACCCTAAGCTTCTCCGCATAAGCATTAAAAAACATATGTCAAGCTAAGCTGCAACCTTATGGCAAGGAGCATGTCCAATCAAGATCTTACATTATTGTATAGATCAATATGATTAGTTCCAATTGCCTGGCCTGGATATGAGTTTATTTGCATGATGGTTCCTAATGTCTTTGTTTTGACTGATCATGAGCAAATGTCACCATAGAAAAAGTGCAAACTCAAGACATGAACTAGAAGCAACTCATCCACTCGACTCTACATTTGAGCATACAGAAGACGAGTAAAGATGTGCACTTACCTTGCGCCCTCTTGAGAAGGGCTTATGACCTCCAGTGCAAGTGTGGGCATCACAGAATTGCCGCAAGAAGAATTCTATAAATCAACAGCATCAAAATGCAAAATTATAAGCCAAAAGAAAATAATAAGATAATGCTGCTGAGTGACTGAAAAAATGTATACTAGGCTACCATGAAGACGACTGGCTGAAGGACCCCCACTGACAGGAAAACAACTATCAGCAAGACTCTGCACAGAAATCGCAATCATGGATTAAAGAGCAGCGGATTTGATCATGAAAAGTACATTATTGAAAGACAACCTCACACAAATGGCGATTCTTTGCAGCAGCAGCAGGATTGCATTTAGTCTTCTGTAACTTAGAATCCATCACAAGGTCACAATGCAAGGCTCCACATATGTCTGCCAAGCACTTGTTTTGACTCTGCATTGAACACAAGTTTTCATGCTTAAATCAGTTTAAAGTTCAAAGGGAAGTTCATGAGTCAAATACCTGAAATGATTAGATTCTCAAACAGAATTAAGATAAAGTTGGTCCTTAGTGTAGAAACCATAAATAGAACGACAGATATAAAGCTCTACACATGCTAAAAGATCTTGAAAAATTGGATGGTTGAGAACCTGGAAGAGTTAGCAATGATTTTGGAACCAGAATGTAACACTGTGTGACAGGAAAATCCAGAGAAGGTTCAAACAACTCTAACACAGGAAATTAGGATCACAAGCAGTACTTACAAAGAGAGCATTTAATCCAAAAGCTTGACTCATATATGTCTTTTTAAATTACTAGGAGGCTTGGAGCCAGACCTGGAATCTCCTCATCCCTGCCACAACCCTTTTGCCAGCAGAGGTAGGACTCAGATAAAATTTTGGTCCACAACCTTGAAAATCATGTAGTTCTCCAAGTTTGTGTGAAGGTGGAGTGGCACAACAAAGTATAGGCAGGTTTGTTTGGATCTTAAAATATATCTTAATACTTCAAGTTTCCTTTTCTGCATCAATCATCTAAACAAAGAATCTTGCAGATGGGGATGTAAGAATCAAAATAGGCGCAACTTCACATTTTTATTATAGGTATTATTTCACAGTGACATGAAGAACAGTTATTCTTTTTCTCCAGACTTCTCATGACATAATCTTGAGCACATGTTAGTATATTTTCTTATCAGTATTACCGAAAATAACAATAACAATATCAACAAAGAGCAAAACCATGTAAACCAATTTAAAGGCATATCCCGTGAATTTTAGTGGATGTGATGTTTTCGGATTTAAACATTATGCTTTCATGAATTTTCATCACAGGACAAATTTAGTTAGTTATGCTTTGAGTTTCATACTAAAAGAGACGTTGTATGGGTTTTTTTTCCCAAGAACAATAGGGATTGATTTTACAAATAATTTTTGGGCTATCTGAATTGACATAAGCACTTTCTTACACATGGAGTTAAATGCAAGGAAAAGAACTGTCAGACCAGACCCACTACATACCACATTAAGCAAATTGTAGTGCCGATTGTCAAAATGCTTATCAAGATACTTCTCTGCATAGAAGGTTTTTTTGCAGTACCCACATCTCCATTCATTAATATCCACATGGATCTTATGCTCCTCCTGATCCATGTACAAGTCATTTTCACGATGAAGCCTACAACTACTAGAGATCTTATAATGCTCCTTCTCCACATAGGGCATCAAATACTGCAAAAAAACAACACCAGATTAAGCACATAACAGTGAGGCACACCAAATACTTCAGGGGACAGTGACCAAAAACAGATAATAAGGTCATCCACCCATACCTCCTCAATAATTTGCCATGCCGCCCTACTCCTTTCTCTTGAACAATGCACTTCATGAGCGCCATCCTGCTCTTGGTTAATATTTCTGAGCATCAAATTCAGATAGTAGATAAGAACATTTCTTAGAGGAAAAAAAATGATAATAGGAATGTAAAATGCATCAAAACACAATTAAATTCAATTAGATTGTTCTTATCATTGAAACTCCACATAGTTTGACACAAAAAGATCCCTAACCATAAGAGAGTAAACCTCATTACCTCAAATTCTTGGATTCTTGAATACCCTAGACCAAAAACAACAGAACAAAAAAGTGTTACGTCGTTCCATAACATTTGAAACCAAATTTTAAATTATGCGTCTAGTAACGCTAAAACATGATGAAATAAATTACGGATACTAGGGTTCGTTATACAATATTCAATTCAGTTTACAAAACTCAACAAGCACTGTTCCATAGATGCTTTAAAATTTGAGCGTAAATTGGAAAAGAAATTAAGGTATTGGAAAGAGAAGTACCGGATCCGTACGATGAGGAGGCGAAATTGAAGAGGTTATTGGTCGGAGTTGCAGACAAACCCATAGAGAGAGGAGCAGAGAAAGGCGAGACGCCGATCTGCCCATGATGCCCGCACCAAAAACGTTTCGGCCTTTTCAGGCGTTTTTTAGGGGTTTGTTCTTTGATTTCTGAAACCCAATAGACAGTCGCCACGTACGTCTGTGTGGGGGCAGATTCGAGTTTTGGACAAAAATAGTTATTTTAAAAAAACATTTGAAAATCAAACTAATGCCCGAACTGATAAGTCTTAGACAAATTTTTAGAGATGTGTTATTTTGAGCATTAGTTTATTTTTCAAACTGTATTGGTAATTTTAAAAAAAAATTGTATTAGTTTAATACAAGATTTTTGCAAATTATGCATCCAAAATCAAGCACTCCAACTAAAAGAAGATTGATATGATGCCACGTCATATGATATGATGTACATAATATGCTGTTTACTAAATATAATCATGTGATTAGTACTTAGGCCAAGTTCATGGTACATGTAACATTATCATGGGATCACCATGTCAAAGTTTTTTTTTTGACATCGCTAAATACTAAGATTACGAATTAATAAAGACGCATAACTCTACATTGAATCACAAAAAGTGTCATTCCAAACCATAGTCAAGATGCTCGATAAAGATTTCTCGCAAAGCACACAGAAGAACATTGTTTCGCTTCAAGAAGTTCACTTAAAAATAATACTTCCTCCCTTATAAAAGGAATAAACAATCTTGATCAAAAACACTAAACTCACTAAAATCAAGAACTCCTGTCTGCGAAAAGCTCAACTACTTTGTTGAAATCTGCTTCAACATCACTGATCAAACCCACCGCTTGATCCAAGACAATGCTTCCTCGCAGTCTAAAGTTTCGGTACCAATTTGAAATGTGCTCTATCTACTACCCGGAGGCAGACGAAGAATAGTCCTTCTAATCACGAACCACAATTCCTCACTGACTAGCTCTTCCTCTCGAAAGACAGCCGCATCTATGTTGCATTTTACAAAGCCTGTTAGGGGCCATTGCCAATGTTGCTGAACAGGGAAAGGTATGACTTGGCTACCAGTTTTAGTGTTTTCTTGAATAGAGATCCAATCAAACAAAAATTCAAGAGCCAAATAAACCGTTCTCGTTGATGATTCATGAAAACCGTTCCAATACCGATTGTTACGTTGGATCCATATAGCCCAAAGAACAACACTGATTTTTCCTATAGCCTCCTTGTCCTGAGTTTTTATCAGTTTAAAGAACCATTCTACAAGGCTTTCAGAGGTGTTAGCCATAGAGTCAATCAAATCAGACACCTTCAATTTCGACCAACGGGATATAGCAAAAGGGTAAGAAATAAATATATGCCAAGCATTCTCGAGGTCATTCGCACAAAAAAGACAAGAGGCAGAAACAACTATACCTTTTGACTGGAGTTGCAGCTTGGTAGGGAGAACCCCTCTACACATTCTCCATAAGAAATTTCTTATCTGAGGAGGGGCCTTCAGTGCCCATATGTTACTCCAATCTCCTTCTCGAAAGTCAAGCATGAACACCCACACCGAGTGTGCATAATGATACCCCTCGTTTCACTATGTACTCGCCATAATTTGTAAAGTGCCAGACATGTCGATCTACAGCAAAGGATTGAGACAAAGGTATACATTGTATTTCAAAGAATATCTCTAGGTCACAAATGGGGCCTTGGCAAATTCCACATCCCATTCCAAATTTACTCCGAATCATTAAATCACTAACTCTCAAGCCATCTAGTTATGCACCAGTTGTTCAGACTCCAAAAATTCCGATCATCTCTCAACTGCTGATCTGCACAGCCCAAACATCAATCTGTGTACCATTAACTATTTTCCATCGAATACCCTGCTTCAACAATGGGAAAGACTGGAAGATACTCCGCCAAGTAAAACTTGGATTAGACCCTAAAGTGGCCTTTAGAAAATCCCCTTTGGGAAAGTATTTAGCTTTGAAGATCTTGTAAACAAGAGTATCAAAGAAACAAACAACCAATCTTCCTGAAGATAGTGCAATGTTGAAGCAATGAAGGTTACGAAACCCCATACCGTCATTTGCTTTCTTCTACCGCCTTATCCCACGCCAACCATTTTATGCCACTATTTGATCTTTGTGATCCCCACCAAAAGAGCTTGAAGATCTTTCACCATCAAGAATGGGGAGGTAGCAAAGATGAAGGCATTTCATATAAAAACGCCGATCGGATTGGCAAACGTTTCGATCAACACTCTCGCAAACCTCCGGATATGTGTCTATTTTTCCATCCTTGGATTCTTTGCCACACATGTTCTTTAATGTGGGTGAATACCATCTTCTTCTTTTTTCCAATCAACGAGGGGAGCCCCAAGTACCTGCTAGTATTGAGGGGATTTGATACATCCATAACAGATGACAATTGAGTTGCAAGAGTTGACGTAACGTTCGAATTGAACATGATGCCGCATTTTCGTAGTTTACCTCGCCCACTAGCTTCTTCAGATGTGGTTATGTTTCTTCATCACATTACATTCACTCGTGGCTTCCTGAAGAAAACGCACTCATCGTCTCTGCAAAAAGAAGATGAGAAATACTGTCCAAATTCCTACCGACCCGACACCCATGCAAGAGTCCCCGTATTCGGGCCTCGATCAACGAGGGTAACCCCTCAACACATAAGATAAAAAGATAGGGAGATAGTGGATCACCTTGCTGCAATCCTCGTTTCGGAATAATTGGCCTTACCTCCCTACCATTCACCAAGACATTATAATGCACTGTAGAAACACATAACATCATGAGATTGACCCATCTATTATCAAAACCCAATTTCAACATAATCCCTCTGAGGAAACCCTGCCTATTTTGCATTACAGGCTTTGGCTGATGTCAATTTTAAAGGCCACATCCCCCTATTTACCTTTATTCTTCCTCTTCATATAATGGATTATTTTGAATGCCACTAAAACGTTATCCGTGATTGACCTTCCTGAAACAAATGCAAATTGCTCATGAGAGATGATCCGAGGTAACAACTTCTTCAATCGGTTTGCAAAACTCGCCAGATTTTATACCACACTACATAGCGCACCGTCTCGTAATCCTTCATATAGTTCTTGATTCGATATTTCTAATCAAACATATATGCGTATGGCTTACCGACTGAGGAAAACACAAATTATCTATCAACCTGTGCTATCCCGATATACATCAGCCACCTATAAGATCCCAAAACTTTCATAAAACGCAGATTGAACTGGCCCCGGGGGGCGATTTGTCACGTGCATCCGCATACTAGCCTCCTTAAATTCTTCCTTAGAGAATGGTAACAACAACGCAATATTCTCATCAGTCATAACTCTAATATCAACACAATCCAACACTTCATCATACTTACAGGACTATTCGAATACGTGATCATGAAATCCAAGCATTCGCTACTCACACGTCCTCATCCTGCTTAGGACCTAATCTCCCTCACGCTGATCAAACCTAATCTCATTTTCTTTCGAGTCGCGCTTGCATGAAAGAAGCGTGTTGAATCACCTTCTTCGAGCCAATAAAAATTTCGATTCATCAGGATGTAGCTTCTCGTCCAACTGTGAGACAATAGCTTTCACTTTGAAATGCCTAATAGACGCCTCGTCAGTTTTAAACCGGACAAATTCCAACTCTTTTTTGCAATTATCAATTTCCACTATGAATCTAAGAGCTAATTCCTTTCCCCAAATGAACAAAGAAGCGCAGAATTCAATTTGCCTACTTCGCTGCACCTCGACTTATCTGCTGCCTATGAAACTATTTCCGATGTACTCGTTCGTATAACTAGCCGTTCTCAAACTGGAATTTTCGAAATCTTCTCTTTTTGGCAATCAACCCATCTGTTTGTAAGAGGATTGGTGAGTGATTAGATACAAGGGCAATCAAATTAAGAAGCTTTACCTGCGAAAATAGATTCAACCAAGCATCCGAAGCCAAACAATGGTCTAGCTTTTCCTTTACCCATGTTGGCGTCCCTTTACATCTTTCCCATGTGAAAGGGTAACCTTTAAGAGATACGTCTCAAGGGTCGCCACACAATCAAACACAAGATCTTAGAACCCTGAATAGCTACAGATGCTCGATGAGATTTCTTCTTATCGAACTCCTCAAGTAGATCATTCATATCCCCTATCACACACCAGGGAAGTGACGACCGGGAGTGAAGGGATCGTAGTAAATTCCACTAGTCTCATCGATGATTTCGCTCCAAAGATACCATAAAAACTACGACACCATTTACCCTACCATCTTCAATCTCTAAGTCAATATGATGGTTCGAGAAGCTCATAACTATGCATTTTTCCAGATCTTTCCATAGAACAACAACTCCACCTCCTCGACCTAGTCTGTCCACTGCCAGAGCATTTTGAAAACCCAGTTTTACCCTCAAGCTTTCTATTTTGTTACTATTAACCAATGTCTCAAACAAAAAAACTACCATGGGCCTGTGAGTTTTGACCAACTCACTTAGGGCTTGAACTGCACGGGCCTAACCCAAACCCTTGCAATTCCAACTGAGGCAGATCATTGGGATGGGCAGTTTGCCCAAAGAGGTCCTCACAATAAAAGGATTCCTCGATTGTTTCTATGAGAAGTTCGCATGTCTATATTATCAAAATCGGATTCCCTAAGGTCATGGTGTACAATTAGCCTCCAAGCTCGCCCATCTTCCGTCCTTTCCCCGTCTCGCACCAACTGAGACTTCATCCTCATCCACCACATTGAACTACAATATTTTCCCGCCCTCATCCACCTCATCCATACATACATGTTCTTCCGTCACAAACCCGCCAACCGGCTCTTCGAGTCCCTCGGATCCAGAGGAGCTTTCGCCTCGAGTTTCCTCAGGCCATCAAACAGCCCAACTTCTCCCAAATTGCCGATAATTCCACCAAACGCCGCCTCCAACTCCGGGGCCTTGATTCAGGCGCAACCGCGATCAATCTAGGCCCGAACCGATGAACGGACGCGCTGAAAGCCAAACTCCCCGCCCACTGCAATCTCCTTTTCTGGAATAGTTAACAGCTTGGGACAAAACCGATTTGAATTCCCTAAGCAACCACATATGAAACAAAAAAGACCAAGTCTTTCATATTTAAAGGAAACAAAGAACCTGTCCCCTTTGGGTGTCCTTAGTCGTTTTCCACGCTTCAATGGAAGTCGAACATCCATGGACACACGTAGTCTCATATAACTCTTACTTCCCAAGTATCGGCTGGGATCATATTCAAGAAAAAAGCCAATATAATTACCCAATTGTTTGCCGACCGATTCATGATATAACAGAAGGTGATCAAAAATTGAACTTATATGTCTATGGAATTCAATGGACTGTTAGCAGATTCACTACAGTTGAATCCAATGTAAGATCAACAAGTTTCTGCCAGTCATATTCACATCCTCCCAAGAAGAACTCTTTTAGATTCATCACATGGAAAACTTAAAGATATACCTTTGATTGTAGAGTTTAGAAATACATACACCCTTTCCTGGTCTCCAGAGATGAGATAAGCGATCCCGCACTTAAATTGAATACAGCCGACGAAGAAACCTTCTTATCAGCTCAAATAAAAGTCTCTTCACCACCTACATCATCCACCCCTTCAAGACACGTAAATCCGCCCTCGGGTTATAATGTTAAGAAATGCAGAAAGACCCACGATCGCGTAACGGTTAACCAAAACCTGCAGCAGAATCAAGAAAACTACCAACGAAACGAAGAAACGAAACTCTCAACCTATGAGAGGATTGCTCTCAAACAAGGAGAGGACAAGTAAACTAATTTATACTTATTCTAGCTTAAATAGTTAAGAGTTGAGATAGGCATCCATGTCAAAGTTAGGTTATAGATAATTGATTTTTTTTATTTATTGTATGGATAACCGTGGTTATATGAGTCGGCTTGCATCCCATAGGCCCACTCGACTAATCTTATTGGATCAAAGGGCACTCCAACTAAGTTACTCCTAGAGGTTTAATTGATTTATTTTTTGATATACCATGAGAAGTAGTCTTTCTTATGCATGCTCCTCTCAAATCATTCAAACATTTCCAAAAACTTATAACACTTACAAGTTTTATTTGTTTTATTTATTTATTTATATATTTATTAGTTCAAATATTTTTAATAAATTGTACAATAATTTTAACATGATATGAATGAATAAACCCACTTAAAAAAAACCTCACCTAAGCAAGTTGTCATCCTTAAATTTCAATACATTAATTATATCATACCATATCTATAAATCATTTATGTCGTATTTTGTCTATTAGAAAGTGCATGCTAATGAGAAAAACCAAAGGGGAAAGTTGGTTCAAGGTTTCATAACTCCTCGTTAGGATGAGAACCAAAGAAAACCGATTTGTAATTGCTTAGATCAATATTTTTCTTTATGTTATGACTTTGATTGGTCAGAATTCGGGTTTAATTGTTATTTTGCTTCAAAATTTATTTATTTATATCAAAACATATTGTTTTTTAAAAAGTTTTTATTTAATTAGAAATTATAGTGAATGTGTCATTTTATTTGTCTTTTTACTTGTTGTAATAGGCACGACGAGTACGGATTGCCCATCCATCACCCAACCCTTATAGTGATGGGCCTATAAAGCCAAACCGTTAGAAAGGTGGACACGCCCCTCATGTATTTTTTAATTACCAAGTAATATTTTTCTGATTTATTATTTTGGAGAACAAAAAATATATTCTAAAAAACAATTGGCACTGCATTTTTATTATTATTATTATTATTTTGAAAAAAACTTCATACAAAAATATAAATGACTTGTATTTCTATATTCTAGGAAGTTCCTAAAGCAAGGAGAATTAAATAATCTTAATATTTTATTTAATTTTAAGGATTAAATCTTGGGAAAATTATGTTTTAAGGCACCGAGGGGAAAGTTATTAAAAACAGAACCCCCAAAGATTTGACTTTTGATATTGGTGTATTTTGGGAAAAGTATTGTAATTGAAACACTGAATCATTGGGACAAAATTACCCTCCAAATTATCTCTCCACTGGGGCCCACTTGCCGCCACGTGGAATCCACTAATTCCTCCCTCACTTTCCCCACCCCCACCTTGACATGGCCATGCAGGGCACACCCCACCCCGCACCCGGACCACCCCAAGCCATTTTTAATTTATTTTTTTTAACTTTTAATCTTTTTTTTAGAATATAAATTTTGTATTATGTGTAGTTAATATATTTTTTAATCTTTTATATAAAAATATATTTATTTATAATATTAAAACTTGTATTAAATAAATAAATATTAATATTTTATAAATTTGATTTTTTTTTAAAATTGCTCTTATCCATATATTTTTATCAAAATTTATATTTAACTAAAATTTTTATATTCATAATATTCTTATATTTATAATTTTCATATTTTGAATCCATTTTTATATTTTTGAAATTTTTATAGAACATTATACATAATTTTTTGAAAAAAAAAATATTATTCACACTAATTATAAATGACATGTATAATAAATTGTAACATTATTTTATCCATGTGTAATAATGTTAATACCTAAAAGTATCATAATACATAATAATTATATTTTTATAAAAATAATATTTATATTTTTTACGCTTAAACACTTTACAATATAATAAATCATTTGCACGATTCGAACCAAATAACCTCATTCTACCTTATGTTTTACATTTTTAATTTTTGAATGCTTTACTAAAGGCAAGTGGACTATTTTTATTATTATTTTAAAAATAATAATATAAATCATTTAAAAATAATAATAATATAAATATAATTAATTTATTACATCTCTTAAATTTTTTTTAAATTAAATACTCTTACAAATTATTATTCCTATTTTTTAATGAAATGAAAATTATATTAATAGTTTTTCATGATATTTTTATTTAAAAATAATAAAATAGTTTTAACTAGATATTAACATTTATAATTATAAGTTTAAACATTGATGTTGTTATTTTTAGGTAATTTTTTACTAGTGTGAATAATTTTTTTCAAAACTTCATATTACATTCTATAAAAATTAAAATATAAACATAGATTTATAATATGGAAATTATAAATATAAATATTATGAATATAAAATTTTTAGTTAAATATAAATTTTGATAAAAATATATGGATAAGAGCTATTTTTAAAAAAGTCACTTTTATAAAATATTAATCTTTATTTATTTATTTAATAGAAGATTAATTATTATAAATAAATGTATTTTTATATTAAATATTAACAAATATGTTAATTACACATAATACTAAAATTATATTTTAATAAAAAAGATTAAAAGTTAAAAAGAGAAAATTAAACATGGCTTGGGGGCGGTCCAGGTGCGAGGCATGGGGGCTGAGGCGTGGTGCGCCACGCATGGCTCGGTCAAGGTGGGGTGTGGGGGGAGGGAGGGAGGAGGGCAGTTTGGGCATAAGTGATATGCCTAAAAGAGGAGTTAGTGGATTCCACGTGGCAGTAGTGGGTCCCAGTGCAGAGGATTGTTTGGAGGGTAATTTTGTCCCCCACAAATGATTCACTTTTTCAGTTACCGACACACGAATACTTTTCCCCAAAATACGCCAAAATCAAAAGTCAAATTTTTTGGGGTTCCACTTTTTAATAACTTTCCTCTCAGTGCCCTAAAACAGACTTTATCCCTTAATATTTCCTATTTATTATGGATCTTGGAATGTATTAAATAAATAAAATAAATTCTATCCAAAATTTGTATTTACTAAAATTTTCAATTATTCTAATCTTGGCTTTTCATTTTCGTAAAATACGTTTGCACTTCGACTCGCATTAAAATATGTCATTTTCAAACCTATTTCGGTTGAATTTAATTGAACAAAGCAAAAACATTTTTACCTCGTTTTCTCGATTCATATATAAAATGCTGAAAATAATAATTCATTTTATCGTTTTCAAAATTCGTTGGCCTTATTCTCGTGAATCTAAACGCGCTTCTCGCTTTTCAAAATTACCAGAAAACAGAAAATTTTCTACCTACTAAACAGGGCCTTAATTTCTTCAATTTCTCTACGAGTTTTCTTGATTTTTTAATCTTTTGGAATATTTCCTTTAACATATATTTTGAATCATATAATTAACTTAAATTGTTGAGATCTTAAAACAGTCCTAAGACTTGTTTTAAGAGGTAACATGGATGAGTGTACGAGAGGGGTCTCAAACTCGAATAATAGTATTACAATGATATAATACAAATTGAATAAATATAAATAAAAAAAAAAGTTTGTAGAGATCTTGAAACATATATTTTGATTTATGATGTTTGTTGGGTGACAATTAATCATGTGGTTATGCTAATTTGTAGAAGGGAATTGATCATATTATAAGATTTTTATAAGCCAAAAGGATAAAGATTGATAAGAGGGTCAAAGGACAGACCAACAACTCCATTAGAAAAGTCATGTATTATATGATATGCTATTGGCCATTTTGCCAATGCCAGCTTATTATTTTGACTTTATTTGATTTTTTTTTTTTTTTTTAGTATAGATGATGATGACAAACATTATGCCTTAGAATAGATTGAAACGTATCACTGTTTTATCCTATTTACCGAAGATAAACGGCGTCGTTTAATTAAGGAGTAGGGAACTTCCTTTTTCCAAGCCTTGAGACTGTGTCAAGCGAAGAAAAACAACTTCTCTGCAACGCAGCGAGTTCTTTGAATATTCAATTGATTTTGTAGATCACAATATTCAGTTTCCATCAATCTGACCTATTTGTTTAATGTAATTATCAGAGCACTACCTGCCCACGTTGAGGAAACTGACGAAACCCCCCAATTTGACCTCGGAGTAGCTCTATTCCCGTCGCGGAGCCATGGGTTTCAGATCTCTTAACTGATACATATTTCATGTTTCGTCTTGAATTGAGCTCAAATGGCCAAATTACCGGTGGTGGTGGTGGTGGTGGTAATGGCGGCACTGGTTTTGGGTCTGAGCACTAGTGTGTGGGGCGCGGGAACGGGTCAGGAGGCGCCATGGAGGATCCACACCTTGTTTTCGGTGGAATGCCAGAACTACTTCGACTGGCAAACAGTGGGTCTCATGAACAGCTACAAGAAGGCTCAACAACCCGGACCTATAACCCGGCTGCTCAGTTGTACGGACGAGGAGAAGAAGAATTACAGGGGGATGAACTTGGCTCCCACGCTTGAGGTTCCTTCTATGAGCAGACACCCCAAAACTGGAGACTGGTATATAGTCCTCTGTCCTTTTTAATCTAGTTTCGATTTGAATTTCTATTCACCCTGCAATTATTCATTTCTTTTGTCGGTATCATAGGTTCGAACGCTGTTTTCACTGTACTTTTGTTCAAATTATGTGATTCAATGCATTTGTCTTGTAATTACTGCCACTGGTAATGAGTTTGATTTAAGAATGTCATAAATCAAAATTTTTGACGAATCCTGTTGGGCCTTTTTTCAGTTTATCTCCATCATTTCTTCCTGTAAACAGTTATTACAGTTGCAGAGGTTATATGTTATCATATTCCCTGAAAAAAAATTGGATCACTCCATGCCAATAAGATTTATTTTTGAAGCTCTTGTTACTTCTCTATGAGGATGGTAATTTTCTGTACCGACTTTCACTTTGATTTCCAACGAGATGTATGAAAATAAAAGAAATTGATGTTTTGGAATTCAGCATTTCCTTAATCAGGATGCAAGAAAACAAAAGGCAGGAAAAAAAACCTACATTGAACTGGATTTTGTACTGCTTTGTAGAATAGTTCTGTTGGAGTTCTTATAACTTAGGAAACCAAAGCAACAGAACATTTTAAATATCAAAATCTTTGTTTCGGTGGAACTTACTTTTTGTTTGCATTT
Organism: Tetrastigma voinierianum; assembly: GCA_016808115.1. NCBI lineage: Eukaryota > Viridiplantae > Streptophyta > Magnoliopsida > Vitales > Vitaceae > Tetrastigma > Tetrastigma voinierianum. Next base: position 99,411 of record JAEQBH010002353.1, on the reverse strand, counting down.
TGGGGAAGGGGGTCTGGAGGAGATTGCTCCCCCAGCTTTGGTGCATGGTTATACCCTTTGGTTTCTTTTGGAGGAGATCTCTTCCTCCCGTCTTCATAGTTATTCCAACATTTGCTTCCATTCGAAAATGTTAATTCTGCTTTGAACATGTGGAGGCATGCTGGTTTCTCCTAGTTGGCTTGTTTGAGAAAGAGTCCCTTAACAGCCAAGATGTGTAAGGTTGTCATTAAAAATAATTTTCTTAAAAAAATTGGATTAATTCTTGAAAACTATTTCAAAATAATATATTAACTCTCAAGTAACTATAGCACCTGTCTTTTTAAGACAAGAAAACTCAAGTCAACTCGCCCCAGCATAGCTTTAACTCTTTGAGTTCGGCTAGATAGATTTTTCTTTGTTTCCATAGCCTTCTTATATGTTTAGCTCCATCTAGGGCCATGTTTTTAAAATTTTCACCTCAATATCTTCTGTCATTACTTTTCTCCCATATTTTTTTCTTTCAAAATTCTTATGGTCCCTCATCTTCCTCAACTTTGACTAAATCACTTATTTCACACACCACACTTACTGTCATTTCTCTTTGTTACACATGAGATATGCATTAACTAACATGTGGAACTAACTTAAAAATTATAGCATATATTATAAAGAGAAGGAAATATCGTATTTCATTCAATTAGAATACATGTCTATGCACATTTTTATATGTGAAAGAAGAGAATAGAAAAGGAAACAAAATAAGAATAAAATAAAAATAAAAAAGGAAAAGGAAAAGAATAATAAAGAATAACTACATAATAATATGTGATACTCAACATATATTAATTGTTTTCTTTTAAGATCTATTTGGTTGTTGAGAAGACACACATCCACACCCAAAGAAGGAAAAAAAACAACAAAAAGTAAAGGAAAAAGAAGAACATCAGATTTTAAAGAGCTGTTTTGCTACTGGTGGGTTTTGGATTCATTTGTTAAGATTTGAGTTTCCTTTCTGTCCGGTTACAATTTCTCATAAACTTTCCTAAGCATTGACTATGTCTAATCTCGCGACTCTACATTGTTTCTCTGGGTCTGCTTTATAATGAATCCCTTTTTGACTGCATTATGATATTGTCTCAGGAAATTTACTAATGGTAATTAATTATATATATATACACACACACACACACATACATACATTCTTTTTCTCCATATCCCTCACATTAGTCCCTGTTATATAGACTTTTATATATATATATATATATATACACACACACACACATACATACATTCTTTTCTCCATATCCCTCACATTAGTCCCTGTTGTATAAACTTTATTTTAGTCTAGTAATTTTTGTTTGCTCTTGTTTTAGAGCCTTTTAGCTTCCTATTCTTCTCCCCCCGGCAAAATCAACTAAAACTTTTATTAGATTGGCAAAATTTTTATTTGTGGGTTCTTGTTCTGTAGGTATCCTGCAATTAATAAACCAGCTGGAGTTGTCCATTGGCTTAAACATAGTAAAGAAGCAGAGAACGTTGATTGGGTAGTGATTTTGGATGCTGACATGATTATCAGAGGCCCAATTATACCTTGGGAGCTTGGTGCAGAAAAGGGCAAACCTGTTGCTGCATTATATGGGTATTATATTTCACTTTTATGACTATTTATGCTGAAGTGTTCTGCTACCTTAATGAACTTCTTTATTAGTTAGTCATTAGATAGATGTTTTGGGTTTAGTGAGCTTGCCTATGGCCTAAAGCTAGGGACCTACCGATCAGGAGGGTATTTGGTGCTGATGTATAAGTTTTCAACTTTCCTTTCTGCATTTCACATTGTACAGATATTGAGTGGAGGGCATCCCTTTGTCCTTGGTGAAGCAGTCCTTGAAGAAGAACATGACCATCTTCAAGTTCAAGAGATTTTCTTTTAGGCTTCCTAATTATGTTCTTGACCTTGTGTTTGGAATTTTATCTAGCAATTCAGAATCGATTTGGGCTCACCAATAGTTCTTGACTGCATTTGATCTCCCTTACAGAAATTGTGACTGCCGTCTTTATATTCATGATCTGAACTGCTCCTTCAGGTACTTGGTTGGATGCGATAATATGCTTGCTCAATTACACACAAAGCACCCAGAACTCTGTGACAAGGTTGGTGGTCTTTTGGCCATGCATATAGATGATCTACGTGCATTGGCACCCCTGTGGCTTTCAAAAACAGAAGAAGTGCGTGAAGATAGAGCTCACTGGGCAACTAATTTCACTGGTGATATTTATGGGAAAGGGTGGATCAGTGAGATGTATGGGTATTCATTTGGTGCTGCAGAAGTAAGTTATTTTGTTTTGTTTAACCAAAGCATCTAAATTTTCTACAATGCTTAATATTTTTGTGTTCTTTGCTTTTCAGGTGGGACTTCGACATAAGATAAATGATAACTTGATGCTCTACCCTGGCTACATCCCAAGAGATGGCATTGAACCTATTCTTCTTCACTATGGCTTGCCATTTACTGTTGGAAATTGGTCTTTCAGTAAACTTGATCATCATGAAGATGGTATTGTCTATGACTGTGGGCGACTCTTCCCTGAACCTCCTTACCCAAGAGAGGTACATGACCAAAAAAATTGAAATGATTTTGAATGGAGGTAATAGTTTTCCTTTTTCTAGGCAAGGAATTTATATGAGAAGGAAAAATACAACCATGACATAACAAAGTCCCAAATGCAGGAAGGGCTGATCAAAACTCATATGAGAACAACATAACTTTAGATAAAAATAGTAGGGCGGTTGCCCCTTGGTTAAAAAAATTCACTTTTTCTACTGTTGTCATTCTTTCTATAACTCTTCCTTTACTTTGAATCTAATGATACAGCAAATTCAATCTGTCATTACTGAAAACCAACTAACACTAGAAATCACTCCAATACTGAAGCTTTCCTTGAGTTGATTGTCCATCTCTATAGGCAAGCCAAAAGATAAAGCCTTGTCTCTGAGTAATGGACCGTCCAACTGAAAGAACTACATGCTATATGCAACACCACTACCATTGGGATATGACCCTAGTTCATTCAAAGTCTCATCCACAGAGTATTTTCCTGGACTTGATGGAATCCAAAGGACCTCATCCACTGAGTATTTTCCTGTACTTAATGGAATCCGAAGGACTTGGTCCTGCATGCAAGAGTTGGCTTCTAGGCTTGAAAAAGGGAGGAAACTTTAGAATTCCTTCAAGCTATCCCATTGCATATCTCCATCTCCCTCTCTCTGTCTTGCTTTATTCCAACCTAACTGCAGTATGATATTTTATATTCCATACTTTCTGTATCATGGTTTTTGACTTGAACTAAAGGTTGGTAATTAAGGAGAAGCAGATGGCCTAAAACCAGTGAACTTAATAAAAGGTATTATATATGCAATCTGGGGAATCACTTTACATCAGACATCCCAAATTTGTGAATTCTTGTTTTATCGAGCTGTGTCAAATGTATTACTGTCATAAGAATTTATCTTTTGAGTTGAGTTTTATACTTGAGGAGCAACTTTCCAGCTTTTCATAGATTATAGATTGGAAACTTATGATAGTTTCTTTTCTTCTGCAGGTCAAATTGATGGAAGCTGATCCAGGAAAAAGGCGGGCCCTTTTCTTAAGCTTAGAGTGTATTAACACTTTGAATGAGGGTCTTCTATTACAACATGCTGCAAATGGCTGCTCTAAGCCTAAGTGGTCGAAATACTTAAGCTTTTTAAAGAGCAAAACTTTTGCTGACCTAACTCGGCCCAAATTTCTGAGTCCTGGTAGTATACAAGCTGAGGAAGCTGTGACACAGCAGCAGGTCTCTTATGAGTCCAGGAGACCAAATCCTAAAATCCATACCATTTTTTCAACAGAATGTACCACATATTTTGATTGGCAAACTGTAGGACTTATCCACAGTTTCCACCAAAGTGGTCAGCCTGGAAATATCACACGGCTTCTCAGCTGTACAGATGAAGACCTAAAGCTATATTCAGGCCACGATCTAGCTCCCACCCATTATGTTCCTTCTATGAGCCGGCATCCATTAACAGGCGATTGGTAATTCTCTTCTCCTCATATTTATTTTTCAACTTCGGATAATTTTCATTGCTGGTTATTTGATCTTCTGGCACTGACATATAGGCACATATTTCATATTTTATGCACTACTTGGTTTGTTTTATCATCATAGTACCACTGCTGTGTTTATTTGTATAGGGTATTATAGGCTACCTATCAGTATGGAAGGTCTTGAAATTTAGTCAAGAAACCAGCCTATCTGCACAATTAAAGTTCGGTTCTTATTTTCTAAAAACAACATGAATCTTATATCCAGATCCCAAAGTCCTTGGATTCGGTCACCAGTGGATCCAGGAATGTTCTTGGATGGGCCAAGTAAACATACTGATCTAATATGTATGGTTAGCATGCTAAAGAGACAGAAAATTTATGCAGAAAATGTAATGCACTAGAAGACAGTATGATATAAAACCTTGGTTTTTATGGTGCCTGCCAGGTACCCAGCAATCAATAAACCAGCTGCAGTCCTTCATTGGCTTAATCATGCAGAGATCGATGCAGAATTCATAGTAATTTTGGATGCTGACATGATCCTGCGAGGACCAATTACTCCATGGGAGTTCAAAGCAGAACGCGGCCGACCTGTTTCAACTCCATATGGGTAAGAGCACAACATTTCTTTTCTCCATTCTGTTTTATGTTTGTCCATTTATGATTGCATGTAAAACTACATGAGTCACTTAGTTTTCTAATTTATGCATGTTAGCTACCTTATTGGCTGTGACAATGAGCTTGCGCAAATGCATACACGCCACCCTGAGGCTTGTGACAAAGTTGGTGGTGTAATCATCATGCATATAGATGATCTGCGAAAATTCGCTCTATTCTGGCTTCACAAAACAGAGGAGGTCCGAGCTGACAAAGCTCATTATGCAAGAAATATCACTGGAGATATTTATGAATCCGGGTGGATTAGTGAAATGTACGGCTATTCATTTGGTGCAGCAGAGGTAACCAACTTCTCGTTAATAGATTCACCATCCATTACAATTTCGCATCCCTTTACATTCCAACTTGTGGGATCATTGGGGAAAGGGTGATATTTGTTCAAATAAACTTGTGAAAATTCTTCCTATGAAGCAACTAGAAGATCCTATGCTCCCAACACCTAGTTCTCTACAATTCTGAAAGTTGGACTTCATGGGATATATACTCCTTTCAGTTGAGTTCATTTTCTAGTTTGAATGGTAATAATATGTTTTGTTGCTATTTTCATGCAGCTGAATCTAAGGCATGGCATAAACAGTGAGATATTGATATACCCAGGATATATTCCTGAACCAGGTGTGAAGTACAGAGTTTTCCACTATGGATTGGAATTTGTTGTCGGGAACTGGAGCTTTGACAAGGCAAACTGGAGGGACACTGACTTGATTAACAAATGCTGGGCTAAGTTTCCTGACCCGCCTGATCCTTCTACGCTTGATACATCTAATGATGATATTCAACAGCGTGATCTGCTTAGCATAGAATGTGCAAAGAAACTGAATGAAGCACTTTTTTTGCACCACAAGAGAAGGAACTGCCCTGATCCTAATTCCCTGTCCACTTCGGCCTGGGATGCATCAAAAGAAGCAAAGATGTCGAGGAAATTTGGCAGGCTTGAGGAAACTTATGTTGCTAAGAATGATCATAGCCCAATGAATATTTCTAAGCAATCATCTATATCAGGAGCAACAACAGACAAGACATTCAGTTCATTTAGGTTTTGGCTTATTGGCCTATGGGCCTTCTCTGTCTTGGGTTTCTTGGCAGTCATGTTGGTGCTGTTTTTAGGTCGTAGAGGAAGGGGGAGAAAAACTAAAAATTACAAAAGCAAGAGAATGTCTTACCCAGGAATTTTGGATATGAATGGGCATGATAGAGATATGTAGTGCTGAAGCATCTTTCACCCGAATAAAAACTTCTTTTTCTGGAAGAACAGAGACAATAGTACAGTATAAAAGATCTCGAAAATGAGCATCGTTCAGGTGGAACTAACGGAATCTGTTGCAACTTGGAGAGCCTCCCCCCCATGCAGCAAAGTGATGGTTTCTGTAAAGATTATATAGTAACTGGGTTCAATGTATGACCAGTTCTTGTTCTAACGTGGTTTCACATCCAAGTTCCCCTGCCTGTACAATTTCTGTTAAGTTTAAGATTCCTTTTTGGTTAAGCTTAAGTTTTGGAAACGTATACAAGTAATTCCAAATTCCTCGAGGTTTTAAGTTCCCCATAGACACTACAGATTTAACAGGACCAACTGTCATCCAGCAGAACATTTGAAGTAGAGAAAGAAAATTTCCTCCTTGAATTGCTGTAATTTATAACCTCTGCCTTCTTTGCAGTGATAGAAGTAGTCCGATCTTTCCATGAGCATCTTTCTTCACTCCAAAGCAAAAGCAATTGAGCATTATTCATCATCTGGTAGGCAATACCTACCAGATTCTTTCTTTTAAGTCAAACAAATTTTAATTATCAGTACAACCTAAATATGCATGCTTTAAAATCTCAGAGACTCATCCAGGAATTGCGGACAATCCAAATTCTGCCATGGCATTTGCTTTGTTGGGATGATGTAGCAACAACTGGTTGTTCAGCTTCACACATCTCTCAACTCACTACACATCAACCACCACTCAATCACTTTTAGTACTCTTTGTGCTTAACGGCACTAAACCCTCCCCAGCCAAACCATTTAACAAACAGTTACTATGCAAAACCCTTGCTTGGGATTCCATGATGCTATTCTTTAAGGTACTAAAAATTCAAGTTTGGTTGTGGGATTTTTCGTTTTTCATTTTTCCGTTGCTTCAGTTGTCAACAAGTTGTGGACCAGCTGTAAAGTTTCCATAGCTGCTAGACCCAAGCTTCAGATTGTGGGGCTTGTCTTTTTCCTCAAATTCAAATATTACCCAGGATCGGACACAAACGCAGAGGAAGAGGGTATCATTCTGTCCTGGAAACAAATAAAAAATATTGAACGTTGAAGGGATCTATAAAATTTGAAAAAGTGGGACCCAACACAAACCGAAAAAGCAAAAAGAAAATGTTTGGGATTTCCATTTGGGATTTGGACTTCTGGGTAACCTCGGGCTAACGTTAAAAATAAAGAATTGCATCACACTTCTTTCTCTCTTGTGCTTGCTTGGCCTACTTTCCAGAAGATGGACCCAGTTGCTTTTTCATTTTGAATTTCAAATTTCTGGGGGGTTTACAAAGAAGAGACAGTGAGAGATAAGGAAGGTGAGCAAGAGTTCAGAGTTGAATTTTTCTACTGTGTCGACACTGCAGAGATTATGGGAGAATCAGCTTGTCTTATGCATGCATTTTCTTATACTTCTGGCATTTCCCATGAAGCCAAAGAGGTTAGTTTGGACGATAACCCCAGAAAACCAGTATCTTGTATTTTTCTTTCCAGGTTTCTAATGATTTGGTGGTAATAATTCTCTGAAATGCATTATGGTGTGATTTTCGTATTCTTTGTGCTGCTGAAACCAAGTTTGTTGCTTTGAATTCTTCTTCCCCTCTCTTTCCTGCTTGTTTGGTTGCTGAAAAAACTGGGGAAACTGAAAGAAAATTTTTAACCTAGTGCATTGTTTTGGTTTGGGTTTTTATGAATAGTTTTTCGCACTAAGACTGCTAGATTGTTGTACTATACTTAATGGCGGGTTGATTTTTGCCTCTTAAGATCTTACCTTAAGTATTGAAATTTAAGATTCAAATGTCAAGTTCTTTCTTTTCTTTTCTTTTCTTTTCCTTTCCTTTCCTTTCATTTCTCCACAACCAAACAGCATTCAAACATGGCTCTGCGGGGCTTCCTTCTCGTCTTCCTCTCACCATTTCCCAGAATTTTCTTAGTTTATGGTCCTAGAAACTTTCTCCTTCTGTTGCATTTTCAGCTTATGGTTGGATAGATTTGAATGATATTGAGTGAATCAGAACTTGAGTTTGAAGGTTCCATTATGAAAACAAGAAAAACATTTATATTGACAGGAGAACCCCTTGCATTCTCTTGGAGAGTCAATCTCCTTTGGGAGGTTCATGTCGGAGTCCTTGTCTTGGGAGAAATGGTCATCCTTCTCCAGCAACCGCTACGTCGAAGAGGCCGAGAGATACGCCCAGCCGGGATCAGTTGCGCAGAAGAAAGCTTTCTTTGAGGCTCACTACAAGAGGATTGCTGCTAAAAAGGCAGCAGCCTTGCTTGAGCAGGCAAATGCTGCAGAAAATAATGCCTCAGAAGCAGAATATGAGGGGTGTGTCGACAATGCTACCCAGGATTTTTCAGAGACAACAATTTCAGACTCCAATGTTGCGGTGGAAGAGCAGCAGGAGGTCAAGGCCATAGATCCTGAGGCAGATTTTGGGGTTGATTCCAATTGGTATAACCCTAATGTTGAATTGAATGTACTGGAAAGTAGCAAGGTCATGGCAGAATTAGGAGCTGATCCGGTGACAAAAGACGAGGTTCTTGTTGAGAACCCCATAAAAATTGAATCATCAGACAAGATTGAGGATACTGAGAACAATAACAAGGGTACTGAATTGGAACTTAGTAGAACAACCCAAGTGGAGAAACCTTTATTGAAGGTAACAATGAAACTTATGTCTCTGATTCTTGGTTTTCACGTCTTTAAGTGTATTTGCACTACTTAATTTCTTTGATTTTGCAGCAGAACCCGGAATCTAATCAAGAAGTTTTGCCCTCAGTGACCAAGAAGAAGCCCACAATTCCTTCCACAAAGCCATCAATTTATAGTAATAAAGCACATAAGCTTCCATCTTCACCTGCCAAACCCACTGCTTCTATTCATCCCAGGAAGGAAAACAATGGCACTCCAATTATTAGGAAGCCAGCCACAGAGTCTTCAGATAAAAAGAGATCGACTCCATTATCACATCATCTCTCAATCAATATAACTCCTGCAAGAGAACCTAGTAAATTAAGCAACCCAGTTGTCCGGAAGATTGAAACTTCAAGAGGTTTTACTAGTTCTTCTAAGGCATCTAAGGATTGCTCCACTCCTCTGAAAACTCCAACTAGGGTGAATCTTATTTCTCTATCCTGATCCCTATTAGCTGTGCTTTCCAAAACGATCTTCGAACTAGGCACTTTTGGTCATATCTGCTGAACATGATTGTCATTTTCAAACTGCAGGCACCTATTAATGGGGCATCAAAGCATCCTTCAGCAACACCTTCATCAGAAAATAGAAGGTACTTGATTTTATTTTGGGGAAAGATTTGGGAAGTGCATGTGTTCCAATCAATGAGGCATGTTTTAAGAATTTATGTAACCTTTCATACACTGCTCTTTTCATGTCTACATTTCACAGGGTCAGAACACCCGGTGATCCCTTGGCCTCTGGAATCAGAACCACTGGCTCAAAATGCCGCTTCCTCCCTACCTAGTAAGGAGCATTTTTATTTCGTATCATTACCTAGTTAGAAGCTTTCATGGTATACTGATAGTTCAGCAAACAAATAAGAAGAACTTGTATAGGCACTCCCTGGGAGTTTGAACATGGCTATACAACCCCAGAGATATGATACTGATTGTGACAAAATATTTGATGCAAGCTTGCCTCTGAACAACCATCTTGTTTATGAACACCAAGACGAATGTCACTGTGAGCAGACGACCTGTGTTGTCTGATCAAGTCAATATCTTCTATTCCCCTGAAGCAACTTGTCTGCCTCTTGCCTATAAGGTGCTTTTGAGCTCTGATCTTTGTGTATGCGTGCAGTTGTACAGACCCTTTGAGTGCCTTGAGAGACAAATCACAGTCACCAATTTTTCCCACTCCTTTCAACTTTAGAACAGAAGAAAGAGCAGCAAGAAGAAAGGTGGAAAGGCTTGATTCAGTTTTTTTTTTCTTTTTCTTTTTCTTCCAAATAATCACTCCTCTCTCAGGGGCTATGACTGAGCAAGTTTCTTTTGTCTTACTATATGCTCTCCCTGAATTACTTTCAGAAGCTTGAGGAGAGATTTAATGCCAAAGAGGCAGAGAAAGTGCAGCTGCAAACAAAAATTATGGTAATGATCCCCCTAACTGAGCTCCCTTTAAATTTTGGTGTGACTGATTTCAATCACCATTGTTATCATATGAAATAACACATCAAATGAATCCCATCTTGTGCAATGACTGAGCGTGTAAAGAAGCTACGCCTCCAACTATATGGAAACTTCCTGCAATTGGCCAACTATATATTATATGCTTTTAATTAACATCTTACCTGCCAGCCAAGCCAAAGTGAAGAAACGAATAAATAGTTGTGGGGACCAAATTGAAAAAAAGACAGCAGTCTTGATCCAAGATGTGTGCATGAGATTGTCACTTGACCAACTATCATTAGTTTCCCTAGTTATTGATGAGGCAGGCTTTAGTTGATGACTCCCTTAATTTTCTTTAAGTCTATAACTCACAGCATAGTTCAGTGCAAACTATAATTAGTCAATGTATTCATTTGTGCAGGAGAAAGCCGAAACAGAGCTTAGAAAACTGCGGCAAACCCTTTGTTTCAAAGCCAGACCATTGCCAGACTTTTACAAGGAAAGAGGGACGCTCAAGGGCCAGACTAAGAAGGTATCTCTTTAGTCTTTCCATTGATTCCTTTGGAGTGGTCAAGCCAATCTTAATCATGATCTTTTCCCTAGATTGAGGGGTGTTATTTTGGAGACTAAATTGATGAAATTTTCGTCTTGTTTCTTTCATTCTTGCAGATTCCAGCAATGCATCCTCAGTCACCGAAACCCGTGAGAAAGCCGGCTACCAGTACAGTGCATCCTCAGTCACCCAGAACTGGAAGCAAGCTCAGTACAAGTACAGTGCAGGGGGCAAAGCCTCTTCCCCCACAGAGGCCTTGTATCATCAAGAGCAGTGGCTCCAAGAATGTTGCAGAAAAGATTAAACAAGCCCCAAATACTTCTCTCATATCAGTGCGTGCTATCACCACTCATGAAAATACATCCCCAAATATTCAGCACTGATGATAAAAAACACAGAGAACTGCAGCTGCATTTAAATTCATATTCAGAGTTGTATGGAAAATTTATTACTGCTGCTGTAAATTAAATCCTACTTTGAGTAGTATGATATGGAGATTTAAGTGCTAGGCGAGTGCATCCTTCAATAAATCTCCAGTGGACATGTAATATATTAAAATGCATCCCTTTTATCTATATGATTGAGAAAACAGCAGATTTAGCCATGTCAACCCAGACACAAGCTATCAGAAGAATTATTGAGACTAACCCTAAAGGAGAGATCTATAATGATCATCCTATTTGGGGTTTTGATATTTACAACTCTCTACTTCGGTAGCAGAAGAAGTTCAAAGCATTCTTCAGAAACAACACAGCATAAGATAGTTTCTTTTGAATGATGAGAACAAATTACCACCCCCCCACCCATCCTCACCCCAAACCACACCCCCCACACTCCCCCCCGACTGAAGCATTCTGTTGCAAAATTGTGACTCAATTCTGAAACTAAAATCCAAATGGAGGATTTCCCAGAAGCTTGAATCTCATCCACCAATGGCTTCAGAAGAACTGCATAGTTAATGATGTACAAGAGATGCTCATAATAAAACCGTAAAATTATAGGTGTTCTAGAAATGTCTGCTAGTGAATTTCACAAATCACAATCACAGTCAGCATGAAAATGGCAACCTGCTGAATTAGGCAGAATCCATGTCCAATAGTGCAGTTCCTACTGATGTCAGTATAAGTTAATAATGGCGATGGCAGGTCTCTTCTAGATTCACAAACAAAGAAATAAAGGTTTTGGTTTCAAGCTCCAAGAGACAAATGTACAACAAGGATTGTCAGTCATTTCATTATACCAACACTATAAATCCCTAGACAAGGTTTATCAAACCCTTCACTATATCAACAACAAAATAACTAAACAAGTTAATCATCTTTTATCGTCTAGTTTTCCCATAACATTAAGAAATCTTTAATCAACTTGCCTCAGCCAACTTGCAATAGAATAGCTGGGTGCACTTGAAATTGTCTCCATCGTCTCAAACCCTTGCCTCTCTTGTCCACCTCTTTAAGATGTATTGTTTCGGGACCACCTTTATATTCCTATAGTCAAGCACTTTCAATGCATGGCTACACAAAATTCCCATAGACTCAAACTTCATACAGTTACAGACAACTCTAATATCAATTGAGTTAAATACAACAATATACTCTTGTAAATGCCCATATGTACCAACTTTATACTTGAACAACGACCCACTCTCAGTGCAGTTAACAACAAAATTTAGACACTTTTCGTATTCTTGCTGAAACAACTCAAATATACTTGGCGTGTAGATATCCCGAGCATGCTTCAACAGAATCACATCCCCCATTAGTCTAGGCATATGCTGGGTCATATCATAATTTGCTTCTAATTCCTTGTAACGCCAATCATTCACCACCCGTCCAAGATGCTTGAAAAACTGCAGCACATCAATGTCAGACTTTAGGTACCTTCTCAAGTTAGTATGAAAACCATCACACAGTTGCACAGTTTTTATGTCAGCACAAAATACATGCTTTCCATATGCTATGGACCACTTTTCTCTTGATTTAAATATCTCATTCAGCCATTCATTTTCCCAAAGACCATATTCATCCAGCATAACCTTCCAAGCATTGATGAAATCATCCTCCTCCTCATGATAAAACATGCAACTGCAAAAATCATTGCTAAAAGATTCAAAAGCCAAAAATATGTCGCTGATGTATGTCAGTGCATTTTGGTATACATGCCAAACACATATCCGATGATGCGTTTCAGGCAAGACTGCCTCAATTGCTTCAGCCATTACTGCATCTGGATCTGTGAGGATTGTCTTAGGCTTCTTTCCAGACATTGCCTCAATGAAAGTATGGAATAGCCATTTAAAAGATTCTACTGTGTCATCATATAGAAGTGCAGCACCAAAGATCACCATCTGTTTATGATGATTCACTCCAATGAAAGGTGCAAAAGGTCTGCAGTCTTTTAACCTGTAAGTTGTATCAAAGCACACCACATCACCAAAATCGCTGTAGTCCACCACCATCTTTGCATCAGCCCAAAATACATTAGTTATTTGCTCTTCAGCATCAAGTTGTATGGAATGAAAGAAAGATGGGTCTTTTAATTGCTTGCTCTGAAAGTAGTTAAGAATGTCTTCTGGTTCCCTATTGCTCATATCCCTTGTGTGCTTTGAAGGTAGATTGCTTTTATGATCTATGGGATCATAGCCAAGATTCCCCTGTCCTCCAGTTGGTTTATACATTAACTTAGACAATGATTTTGGATGTATCTTAGAGCCATCCACAATATTGGCTTCAACAACTTGGCTCACAGCTAATCTCTTTTGTGATCGTAACATACGAACTCTACATGCAGCTACAAGTTCATGATTGTGCTTTTCTTCAAAATGAGTAACACGATATTTACCATCAGGCTGACGAGCAATGACCAATTGTGCATGGCAACCAATTCTAGTTTCTTTACGAGGTCTCTTCACATTCAGATCACGTTTATCTTTCTGCCGAAACCCTTCCCTAAAACATGTATACCTTCTAGATGCCACAGCACCATCTATTTTACTCCTATTTACATAATCTTTTCGAACACTAAAACCTACTCTTCCAGCATATGCATTGTAAAATTCATATGCAAGATCTTCTGAGTCAAACCCCATTCCAAGTCTTGGTACGCCATCTGTCACAGAGCTATTGGCTGAATTTGCCTCAACTGCTTGGGAAAAAGTTAGTCTCTTATGTGATGGTAACATATATGCAGTAGTTGGGGTTACAAGCTCATGATTGTGTCTTGTTTCGAAATGGGTAACACGAAACTTGCCATTAGGTTGACGAGCAATAGTCATATGTGCCAAGCAACCAGTTCTTGTTTCCTGCCGGGGTTTCGTCACATTTGCCTCACGTTTTCTAGGGCGATGTCCTTGCCTAAAACAAGTGTACCTTCTGGATACTACTGCACCATTTATCCTACTTTTATTTACAAAATCTTTCCGAATACTGAAACCCTCCATCACAGCATATCTTTGGTAACACTTGTATGCTAGTTCTTCTGACTCAAATTCCACCCCAACTTTTGGTTCAACATACTCATCATGTTCATCCTTTATGGAAATATCGCACCCTGTTATGCCAACAGAGGCAAATTTTGGGTTCTGAACTTGCTTGCCATCAAAATCCTTCCCACATTCCTCAATGCATGAAGATTTTAGACCTTGAAAGTGCTGCTCACCATCAACATCCATCCCAGACTTGTCATCAGAGGAAACTTTGAGGTTTTTACATTCATGGTCACCATCACTGTCCACCCCAAACTTGTCAATGGATGAAGCTTTTGCACTCTGAAACTTATGCTCGTCATCATTGTCCACTACAGGCTTGTCAACAACTGAAACTTTTGCACAATGACTTTCAACCTCCGCATCAGTATCCACCCTAGGCGATGATTCAACTTTGTCTTTCACATCTTCTTCACATGGTGGAGGATTTGATTTGCAGTCCATTAACCTTCATTGCAAGGGAGAAAATGAGTGAGGGAAAAAAAATCATTCGATAGCAAAGTAAAGAGGGAGATATCATTGACTTTCCTTCAAAAACAACAATATTGAAACATATATACTACTGAAAACAAACAAAAATTCTATAATCCACGTCCAGCCTAAAACAGCCTCATACCCAGAAATGTAATAGTATGAGTTCATGAATTCAAAATGAAGGATTTTTGAGCCATTACTATAGGTCCATTTAAAATTCCAAATGAATAATCCAATTCAGCAAACCAAATTACTGCATTTAGAGCCTTGCAAAGCATACCCAATCAGTGTTACAATATACTAACTGAAGTTCAACAACAAGCCAAAAAAAAAATCCCAGAAAAAAAAGCAGTTGAAATGATTACTGTGGCCTAACAGGAACCCTTATCACCCAAACTCTTAAACATCTAACATTCAAACTTTCCCCATCCACATTGTCACGGAAACCAAACGGAAAATAAAGGTAAATGCAAAACCTCAGAATCCAAATCTCCAGAAAACGGAACCTAAAATATCAATTATATGGAAAAACAAATCCAAATAAAGAAAATACTTTTCTTATCTATCATAGATGGATGGAGAGGGTAACCTGGGCGAATCTGATTGAATTCAAAGAGGGATTTTGAAGGGACGACTTCTTCCGTTGATTGCAGATAGCGTGTGCATCCAATAAAGATAGTTCAGTCGTTGAATGGAGGGCGAGTAGAGTGAAATTGGGAATCTAGGGCTTTTATTTTTCAGTCGCATTTGGGGGTTTGCTCACGCGCAACTGTCTGTAATGAACTGAAACAGCCTTTGCCCACCTCCCACCACCTCGCCCGTGACTTGCACGTGCTTCCTTTAACATATCTTCATCTTGCTAAATTTTGTTCATGTATTTTATCATGAGAACTAAATTGTTGAAAGGCACTTATCATATTATTTTAAAGTAATACTTTTCTTAAAAGAGGTAATTATATTGATTCAAATTAGTAATTCGATACAAACACAATCAAATTCACTAAAAACTTTAAAAGGTAAGGATACATCTTGGTTAATAGCCTAATGAATCGATTCAAAGTCTTCATATTTGATAATCATATAATGATTAGAATGCTTATGACTCAAGATCTACAAAATATTGACAACCGTGATTTGATTTGTTATATAAACGCCGCTATACCACGGCCTCAGTCCAAACCCACTAACTCACTGTGCCTGGGGACTGACAAGGTTTCACCCACTTACTTACTCATGAAGTCTGGCCAAGCATTTCGCCGCTATCTTAAAACCACGTGTAATCGACTGCATCTGCAGAGAATCATAGAACTCGTCTAGGAGCCCATGTCCCCTAGTCGGCCTTCCTATCATATATGGAAAGGGTATTATGATAACTCATTTGGGGGAGGAAATCGTCATGACGATATTTATCCACCTGACTTCATTTCCAACCTCACGCCTCAAAAAACATAAATCCTTAATAAGAAAGAATTAGTCCTTGATAGACATAAATCCTTAATAAGGGAGAATTAGTCCTTGATAAGGAAAGAGAGATTGTATTACCAAAATCACGAGATTATCTTCCATATAATCAAGGAGAAATTCAAGTATAAAACAAAAAGACTCCCCACGAGGGAAAGGTATGCATCTCCAATTGCACTAATTCCCTAATTCCCTTTCTCCTTTTCTCCATCCCTTTTGCTGACTTAATCATCGGAGAGGTAGCCGGCACACCTCCGCCGGACCCCCTTTGTGTTTTGCAGGTTTACATCGCGCCGCTAATACCCCAAAGGTCGGACAATCCAGGTAACAACAATTGATGCCGTTTGTGGGAATCGAATAAAAAGTGTCATCGGTAACGTGCTAGGGCTTGGCTCTGATAGCTATCCAACAGCCCTTTGCAACCAGTAGCTCCGACGATTCCCGTACCCACATTTGATTCGTCTGACATAGGTGCAATGACAAGCAACCCGGTGATCCAATCTCCCGAGGACCAATTTCTTCATTGGCGTCAAGACATGGAGAAGAAATAGGAAGAGCAAGCAAAACATATGAGGAAATTGCAGGATTGCGCTAAACATCTACAACGGGAAAACGACCATTTGTGAGCCCAGGTGGAAGAAAGGCGCGATCTTGGCGACAAAGACATGCAAGATAGTAGCCAAGCAAAGCACCCAACTGCCCACAATAAAGGAAAGGAGCCCATCGTCCCTGACAACATAGATACCCCAACGAATGACGAGTTATCCTTCTAAGAAGCCACGCACCTCTCCCTAGTAAAATAACAGTGGCCAGTCGAGCTAGAGACGCCGTGATCGCCTAGCATTCAAAGAATGCCAATGTGGCACATTCCTCTGCGAGAAGAGAAATCGCTGCGACGTAATCAATCAACAGTGGCCCGAACGCTGCCTCTGGCATTACACGCAGCGTAATGCCGCCCCTCACTAATGCAGTCCCCTAAGCATGGAACAAGGCCCCGGCGCCTACAAACCACACCCGCATTAGCATTCAAGTCCCAACGACATGCCTCTCTCCCCCAGTGGCAACACATCCTCGACATTGCCAACGAGGGTTCATGTCACCTTTCGCTATGTTCGATGGTCCTAGCGACCCTTATGATCACATGCTCCATTATAACCAAGCAATGACTCAACGCCTAAGAACACCATCCTGTTACGCATCTCTCCGGCCGTACCCATGACCTACGCTTAGCCCGGGTTTCATAAGCCGGTACAGATCCAATAAATCTGCTCAACGAGCTCTGGACCGTATTTGTCTCCCAGTATCTTTGCTCAATACAACAAAGGAGGAATATTAGCTCTTTGCAAACTATTGTAAAACAAGAGGAGGAAACCATACGGGACTTCACCAAGAAGTTCGATGTTTCGTCCACCAGTGAGGTTTATAAGATGGATGCGCTTCGAACTTCACATAAGCTTCATGCCATCTACCCCTTTCTTCCACTCACTATCCCTAGACCCACCAGCTACAATGGAATAATTGTATAGGTGGGCAGATAGATATTCAGCGTTGGAAGACAACATCCGTGTCGCGACTCAGACTATCATGATCATAAGCAAGCCGATTGGAAGCAGTAAGCCGGAGGGGAAGAAGCCTCTTGAGCCCAAGGAAGGTCAGGGCAAAAACCGGAAGCGACCTCGAGATCAGTCACAGAAAATAGGGAGCCCCCGTAATTCACTCCCCTAAACAACCTATGAGAGGCTGCTACCCCTCATTCGCGACATGCCAGATTTCAAATGGCTCGTGCCAATCCAAATTGCACTTCTCTCGGTAGAAACTGTCCGCACGATGCGATTATCACAGATCACTGCATGAGACCAATGTGTGCCTAAGCCTCTAAAATTCCTCGGTATAAAGTTAATTAATGAAGGTGGGGCACCTTAGAAGATATATCTGAGGTCGACTTGATAGAGAACTAGAATTCATAAAGCAGGATGTGAATCATAGCCGGCATACTAAGACCGGTCCGAGTCCAAATCGACTATAAACTATAGATAGTAGAACGTTTTGATGATTAGTACCAATCGAAATGCCAGTAGAAGAAGCTTTTGAGAGCAACCACGGTCAAAGCCCAAGTAAATGTTGTCCACAAAAGGGGTAGCCAGGAAGAGACAAAGCCTATAAACGGCCCCATATCATTTCCCTTAGTAAACCCGAATAGGGTCATTGTGCCCCCATCATGATGCGCTTGTACTCACCCTTTGTGTTAACGGTTTTGATGTGCATAGGGTGCTAGTAGATCCTGGCAGCGAGGCAGACTTGTTGCAGTTGCCCGCCTTCAACTATATGAAGCTTTCCTCACAAATGTTAAACTCGGTCAGACGAATCCTCTATGGTTTCACTTACAAGAACAACCACCTATTACTGGGAGACATCACACTTCCCGTATAGGCAGCATTAATCACTCAATGTGCTCTTGTTCTCGCCGTCTGAAGACCTGCCTTACAATTGCATAGTAGGTCGGGCATGGCTGCACTTGATGAAGGCCATCCCTTCAACATATCACCAAATGGTTAGCTATTTGACCAATGCAGGGTAGGTTGACCTTTGCGTTTCACCGCTACACGATTAAATGCTGTGCCAATTATCCATACTGAATGTAGAGAGGAAAAGGGCTCAGATAGTCTACCCCTCGGGGACCACATTCCCGCATAGCAATCACAGTTCACCGCCCAGGTCAGGGTGGAAGAAAAGGATCCGTCAACTGTGGATCCTCTAGAGACAATAGCACTGGATAGGCCGGAGAAGTTCACATATGTTAGTACTCTGTTAACCAGTAAAGAGAAAAAGCAACAACAACACGTATATTGTTAGAAATGCTCACGATTTGCTCGAGTCACTCAAACATGGTTCGAACTAATATCACAAGAAACCCGTTAGGATGTAAGATAAGGTGTTTTCACTCGGATCATCATCAGATTATTCAGACAGAGGTGTATTTCATCTCTCTCGAGATGTTTTATTCAGAGAAGGTAAAGTATCCCCTAATGGTTTATACAATGTGGTGGCTGGTCCCAAGAAGGGTGGTAAATGGAGAGTGTGCAGATCATACTGACCAATGAAGTGTCTAAAAGATAGCTTCGTCGCGAATAGATCGATCGTCATGCTCGTACCGGACATGGGATGATGTCATTTATGAACGCCTTCTCCGACTACCACCAGATTCCTATCCATCCGCCTGATGCGGAAAAATGACCTTCATCACACCACATGGGCTTTAAAGCTATAATGTGATGCCTTGATTTAAAGAATGAGCACCTATAAGATCGACAAAGATATTCCAAATTCCACCGGCTGGGTAAGACAATGGAAGTCTATATCAATGATATGCTTGTCAAATCTATAGAACGTCCCGATCATACGAAGCATCTACAAGAAGCTTTTGAGTTGTTGCGCACTAACGGTATGAAACTCAATCCCTTGAAGTGTGCTTTCAGAGCTAGTTTGGGTAAGTTCCTGGGCTTTATGGAGACACAGGGGGAATAAGGCCAATCTTATTCAACTCGGGGCCATTATGGAATCTCAGACTCCTACCTCCGTAAAAATGAGTGCAAGAATTGACCTGTCAAGGCTTATGAGGCGATTCATCTCGTTTCATATGCACCGATTGAAGCCAAGCCTTACCACTCTATAAGGCGCGCATCCGCCTGGAACATGGAAGAGACACCAAGCCCTCATGGAAACTGCAAAGATTCACCGAACCGCCACCTCGGGCTAGCCCGAGACAAGTGAGACACCCAGATTCTTACATAGCCGCTTTCTCGATGTTTCAAGAAGTACAACCTATTCAAAGAAGACAAACACCTAAGTGCGTGAGGCCTAGTATACTATATGCGGCAAGTCCTGTCCAAGGCAGAACCTCCTGATATACCCATCTCAGCAAGAATAACCCCTCGTAGCCAAGTAAGCTTCATCCCTATTTCCAAGCGCATCCTATCACTGTACTCACCAACCTCCCTCTGAGAAGCACTATACATAAGCCCGACCTGTTAAGACAAATGGCTCTGTGGGCAATTGAACTAAATGAGTTCAATATTCAATATAAACCTCGCTTGGTGTTGAAGGGGCAAGTACTAGCTGAATTTTTAGCATAAATTCCTCAACAAGAAATGGAACCAGACGGATCTGGCTGGTGGACTTTGAACGTGGCCGAATATGAAGCCATCATAGCAGAGATTAACCTCGCAATCTCCGTATCCTCAGAAAAAATAATCATAAGAAGCAACTCTCAATTGGTGGTAGGGCAGGTAAATGGAGAATATGAAACAATAGACGAGCGCATGACCAAGTATGTAAGTCTGGTCACCCGACGACTTAGAAACTTTGCGGCTTGGCAATTAGAACACGTCTCAAGAGATTCAAATGGAAAAGGCGCACATTATCGCGTACCGTGGCCAGCCTCACCAAAGAAAGAAACAAAGGTTCACCGTCTACTATCAGCCAAAGTCGTTGATTACTACTAGTCGGGTAAATGAAATAGATGACGTGTGTCCCTCTTGGATGACTCCAATAGTCCGCCATTTGAGCTCGGGGGAATTTCTAGATAATAGGGTCGAGAGCCACAAAGATCTGTGCTTAGCGCTCCGCCTCTCACTGGAACTGGACATTCATATAAGTGATCCCTGTGACGCCATACTTTAAGGCGCTTCCATCACCAGTGCCAGGCGCGACGCGTTTTCGCGTAGCCCATGACGGGTATGCATAAATTTCAGATTTCGCAGGACGCTGGGCTCCACCGAGCCCCACCAGTGGCTATTATTATCCAACTATGCGCAGATGCGCCGCCTATGTCGTGAAGTGTGGATCGGCGGCTGAACGACAGCCCTTGTGTCGAAGGTGCCGGCACAAGACCTAACAACCATAACGAGCCCCTGGCCCTTCGCTTAGTAGGGTATGGACATTGTAGGACCACTACCTACCGCCCCGACTCAGAAGAAGCTATTACTTGTTGCCACCGACTATTTCAGTAAATGGATATAAGCCAAAGCCTTCGCATCCATCAAAGATAAAGAGGTTGTTCAATTCGTATGGAAGAACATTGTGTGCAAATTCGGAATACCCTAATCGATTATAACCGACAACGGGCCACAATTCGATAACCGGGTATACAAGAATTTTTGCAGGGAGTTGAAGATAAAAAACCTGTACTCAACCCCACGGTACCCACAGAACAACGGCCAGGCAAAAGCATCTAATAAGACTCTCATGTAAACTCTGAAAAAACGCCTGTATTCGGCTAAAGGAAAGTGAGTAGATGAACCACTAAGGGTTTTATGGGTCTACAGAACAACCAGCCGAAAACCAACTCGGATATCACCATTTTCCCTCACATATGGGATAGGGGCCATCATTCCCATAGAAATCGGGATGCTCACCATACAAGCAGAAATCCCCAAAAAAGAAAATGCTGAAGCCCTAGTCAAAGACCTAGACACAACTGATGAACTCCTGGAAGCGGCAGGTGTACGTATAGCGTCATACCAGCAAAGATTGGCAAACTTGCACAATCTACGGATAAAGCCGCACACATTCCTACCCGGAGAATTAGTCTTAAGAAGGGTCTTTCAAAACACGACCAACCTAGTAGACGAGAAGTTTCAGCCCAATTGGGAAGGGCCATACACGGTAGTTCGAGTAGGGATAGTTGGGTCTCATGCATTAAGATGGCCAGACGAGACTGTAGTGCCAAGTATGTGGAACGCTATGCACCTTAAAAAGTATTATCAATAATGTTTTCTTTGAGGATACTATTATCAATAAAGATTATCTTTTAGACATTTCCTCTAAAAGCCTATAATTGCTTCTCTCAAAAAATCCAGACATGGTTGATGTCCTGCTGACACATAAAAAAGTCCAGACATAGTTGATGTCCTATTGGCAGATAAAAAAGTCTAAACATGGTTGATGTCCTGCTGGTACATAAAAAAGTCCAGACATGATTGATGTTTTGCTGGCATATAAAAAAATCCAGATATGGTTGTTGCCCTATTGGCACCTAGAGAGAGTCCAGCCATGGTTGTTGTCCTGTTGGCATATTCAAAATAATAGATATGGTTGTCGTCATGTAGGGATTTTTATCAAAACATGGCTCATATTCTGCTGGTGCCTTTGTATTTCATTAAAATGCACTAAAGAGCGCCAAGGGTTACAAGGAATATGCATTCTGGTGGCAAAATGACGCCCTTTACAAAAATCTCCTAAAATAACCCAAAACTAATATAAGGGAAAGAGTCAGCTTTGCTTCTCTACGACGATGCCCTCCACCGGATCCTTCGTTATTTCACTCGTATGTACCTTTACAAACTTGGCTTATGGTGTCAAGGAGGCAACTAAATTCACAAAAACTCGAGTAAGGGTCAAGACAGACGTCATCCGAACTGGTCGGGTCACCATGGATGCCATGTTTGAACACACAACATCCGTAGCCATAAGCGAAAATCTGCACCAAGGCTTTCTGATAGTCTTCCACCATGGCTTCCTTGTCCTTGCCCACCTGTGGAACTCAAGATGCACACCCCATCTGGATGCCCTGCTCCAGAGCATCACTAACCGAGGGACAGACCGACAACCTCGCCTCCAACTCTCTCTCTGCTCTTCCTCCAGACGCTTAAGGCATCTCAGCCCTAGTCAGCTCATCCTTGCCTCTGCCTTGGCCTTACCCGCTTATCACTACGCCGAGCCACCTTAACCTTCTGCTTGGCCTCGTCTCTTTCTTTTTCCACCCATTGAATCTTCTCCGCACTAGCTTTGGGCTTCTGCTTCCAATGTTGCAACTTGGATTTCGCCCGCCATGAAGTGCCTCTAAGGCCTGTACTTGGAAATGGTAGATCACAAGTAGCAAATTTCTCTGCCATCTAGTCAGACTGGAATTCTATGTCGGGTGGGCCATATTCTAGATGGTCACAAGGCCTAAAAGACAGTTAGAATGAAATTACTAAACATAAATAATGACCAAGTAAAGCAACATGTACTAGTTCGGCTGATCGGTGAAAACCATGGTTGCGGATGAACATCTCGTCCTCGGCCACCGACTGTATACTCCTTATCCACACAGACTGGGAATGGATGAACATCGTCATTATTTCACCAGACTTTAAGGTAATTAGGATAGAGGCTCATGATATGCGTAATGGAGGCTTCATCGGTTAAAAGGGCTCCAGCGGAGACAGATTTCGAGAGCCCTCAGTAAATCAATGCAAGAACCATGTCTACTGGTAGGGCCGGTAACGAGTCGTTTACCCTGCCCAGAGCTAAACGAACCGAGCCGAGCCTTGGAATTGAGTCGATAAACTCGCCCGCCGGCTTTGGCCTGCAAAAATAGCTCTAAGCCATTGACCCATCCGTCATTGAACGAGGCTTCCGCCACTGGGTCTCCGGGTCTAAGGACTGGTCTTCACCGGTGCGATCCCACTTAGGCTACCGGAGTGAATGCCTGTGTCATGTGTCCCAGATCACGAATTGATCCTCGTGCTCTAACCAAACACACGGATAGAACACAGAATCCTCACTGGTCGTTGAGATGCGCTGGACAACAAGACACGAGAGTTCGAGCGAATCCCACGTCAGCTGGGTCGAGGAACTCAGATCTAGATCTCCGATCCGCTCGAATGAAACTGCATCACGAGAACGCTGGCGCGTATGTTCCACAGATACGTGAAGAAGGTGCCGAAGGGACATCAGAAGACAGGATGCTAGTGTTAACTGACCTGGCACGACGAATTGAATCCCGTGTACAAGAACTGATTACAACATGAGGGTATCAAAGCCCCTGTGGAAACATAGAGGTCAGGTCCATGAGCTTTAGACAAGGTCGGCCTGACTGATAGCACTCGAGGGCAAATGCACGTAATCCATCGACACGATCAATTCACTGATGAACAAGGATCCAATCAAACCAGGCCAGCTCCTCGGATATCGGTATCGACTTAACCTCAAGATCTAGGAAGGTACGGGTAAAGGCATCATGTATCGCGTGTCAGATAAACAAGGAGCGACTGGGATCGCCAAACAATGTGTAACGCCGTATGCCACCGTCACCTGGTATGAAAATTTGGGCCGACCGGCTCGATGCGAAGGGGGATTCGATCTCCAACCCGCCGGTGAAGCAGTGTCTTGAAACGACCTCATAGCCAGAATGTGAGGCGGCCAACTTAACCATGCGCGCAGTGATATTGCCAACAGTTCTGCAGCAATAATGAGTTTATTGGTAAATCTTGCTGATATATTATTTCTTTGTTTGATGCACTGATTAAAAACCAATCATGTTTTATTCAGTTTTACTTCGTGCATCTTATTTTCTTCACTCAGAATTTCTACTTGTTTTAATTTATTTCATAATTTTCAATGCAAGTCGTTTCGTGGAGTGGAATTCCGCGTAATCCGTAAAGGGAAACAAATGTTGAAGGAGGGGTGGTTTAACAAATTTTTAGCATCAATTGCTAAATCAACTAAGGTAAAACAAATCCCACAGAAAATTATTTTTAATTACTTATTGGTAATGATTTGACACAAAAAGCAAGCAGATACGGATCGAACTCGAGATTGATTACAATACAAACTTGTATAGGCCCTGATTAGCTTGAGCTCGAGGCGGGGCTCAGCCCAGCTCATGTTGAACGTGAAATGCAACACTTCAAGCTGCTTTTTTTTTTTTTTTAAATCAAGCCAAGCTTGAGCCTGATTTTAAGCTCGTTCAAAAGCTCGGATTGGCCCGAGCTCGCTTACAAATTAACAAGCCTAGCTCGAAATGTGTTCAAAGCTCCTACTGGGCCTCGCCATCACCCTACCGTCGGGGGTGGATCCTCCCATGAGGAGGAACGACGTGCTCGCATCACTTGGTCAGCGGCCTTCTTTGCTGATGATTACATCTGATCAAAATGGGGCATCTGAGTGAAGAATCACCCACAGGTAACCTCCCCACCTCACAATAACATTGTAAGACCTGGGTTGGGATCCCTCCTGGTATCGCACCAACTCTGAATTGGGGCGCCTTCCAAACTCATTATCAGCGGAAAATTCCTACTGAGGAGTCCACCAGAATTACTGTTCACCCTTCTAGGCCTCTTCATCTGTTGAAGACCACCTTGGACGCTTCCCATCAGATATAGGGGTGGACTTATCCTTCGAGTTCGTTACCCGTTTTCGCATCCATGTAGCAAACCCAACGGTAAGCATAAACATTTCCTCCTTCTCGGTAAGCTCACTGGCAAGTATGCTCGTCCAATCCATGAAGCCTTCCAACCTGGCTCGACCCGGATTCTACAAAGGCTCGCGAGGTAAACTAAATGCCTCCCCAATGAGCTCGCTGGGAACGACAGTGGATGATGGGCGAAAGGCGCAAGCCGCCAACTCGCAAAGTTCCCATCACAACGTGGGCTGCGACCGCATTCCACTGCTATTCCATTGTCGCATGATTCTCCTGTGCCACCTTTCTATCCAAATTTGTATAGTCGACCTCGCCTATGCTGCCATCGACAGCAATTTGGTCGTATATATCAAAAACATGAATCATCTACAGAACATGAGAACCGAACTAAGACCAACTCCGTGAACGTGAGAGCAATATCTGCAAAAAGAAGCCCAGAGCCTGCATCTCAACAAGGGCCCCTAACAAAGAAAACCCCTTCGCCTATATCTGTGGGGAGCCTGGAGCCCCACACAACTCAGATTCCTAACGTAAGACATGGACAACCGCCCCGGTCCCTGGGCCAACTTAGACAAAATATATCTCTATCAAATGAAATATTTTATCAGAGAGGCTGGCACGCTACAACCTATTAAAATCCAAAAAACATTCGAATGAATAAGCGCGGGGAGGAGCCCAGGTGACGTGTAAGAACTGCTTCACCAACAACGAAACCAGGAAGCGAAGTCCAGCCAGGAACTGCTCTCGGGTAAAGTAGACGGCGTTATTCGCCTGTCCTATAGTAGAGTACGTCCGAAAATTCTAAGCTAATGTCGTTAAGGACTCAACATAAGGACCTCAGTTCCTCCATAGACATAGAAGACACAAGGCTGCTCGCATTAGGCGACTCTACTGACCCCTTCCCGCACCCAACCCGACTTAGAAAGTCTCTCGACCTCTCATCACCGCATGTGCAAATAAAGAACATGGATCAACTCGAGGATCTCTTGGCAAAACGATAAGCAGGACCAACACCCTAGATTGTGGAGCTTCCCGAAAACTATTGGAACACACCTAGGAATGGGTATGTCCCAAAACGCTGCATACAGTTTCATTGCCGGAACCTTACCAGTGATTGAAAAGCACGCATTCAAAACAATCCTTACAAACGAAATCGAAAGTAAAAACCCACGAGGAGATTGAAAATGGTTTAAACTCTTCAAATGCTCCTTTACCAAAATCTTCAGGAGGGATGTAGATGCTCAAAGGATTCTTGGGCGAAAAGTTTCTAATTAACGACAAAGAAAATAACGTATGCACCCTTATCCCTATATAGGGTAAGACGCGAACAGGCGCATTAAATACACCAACAGGCCAGCCACAACATCAGGAGACATGCTTCTCTTTTCCCACGCCTGATATTCGTAACACGTTTCATCTTCCAGGACATCAAAGCGCTCCGCCCTTTGGATCTATCGACCGTCGAAGCCCAAAGCTTTATGAGCCTAGGTCCGCCTGGATTATGGGCCCCACGATTTGCCTTTCAAGACGACCCAAGCCCATTAGCCGTGCAAAATACAACAGCTAACCCCAGCCAGCATATACAAAAAGAATGAAAGATAAGAAAGTTTGGTACACAAGTATGTTGTTAACCAAATCTTATTAAAATGCGCCATTAGGCGTCAATGGTTACACAAAACAAAAAGCCAAATGAACTATGATAATCTGATTATAATAGTCTGTTAACCATACCCAGATCGATTGCCGAAGGAAAAAAAAAAAGAAATAAGAAAGAAAAAAGTGGAAGGAAAAGAAAAGTCTGAAACATTTTGCTTGAAGACTCTTCTCCTCTCAACCATACACCTCAATCACGTAACTCTAGGGCTCCAGATTGGGGCACCTAAATTCTAGCAAAGAACCTGCAGAAGAAGTGCAGCTGAAAAATCGGGCCCCCCATCCAGAACCTCTAGTTGATCTACGCAAGGCCTAGCAAAGAGCTTTGAAAGAGGGATGTTGGCATAATTAGGCCTCCCATCTAGGACACCTGATAGGTCAACACATATGTTGACTTCAAACACACAATATCCACTAGCGACAAATAGCTGTAGAGACTTCTGAAAGCCTCCCTCCATAACTTCACCACCTTCGCCGACCTATAGACGTGGGTGGGAAAGGAAATCATAATTGGGGAAAGAAAGCTTTGTGTAACGGAAGAGAAATCTATTGACAACTTCATAGGCTTCAAGGATTCATCCCCATATATATATGGAGGTGGAACTTCAGAAGGCACCATCAGGACATTGCATGTAACAGGGGCATTGGAACATATGCGCATTAATAATCTACAATTCTCCATACTTAGGGTCTAAAAACACAATATTTTTCCCCAACTAGAAGAGCATTATCCTCCAAACGAAGAAAAAAGGGGGCATTGTGAGTACCATGGCCTTTAGGCCCACACCCACTACTCAATAGGCCCAACACTCTCGCAGGCCCACCACCTGGCCCACCTCATGAAGCGGCCCCAAGATGGCTCGCTATCTTAAAACCATGTGAGGACCGACCAGACAATAGAATCATAGAACCCGTCTAGGATCCCATGTCCCCCAGTCGAACGTCCTACTGCATATGGAAAGGGTATTATAGATAACTATATTAGGGAGGAAATCGCTCGCGGGATATTTATCCATGAATCTCCCAATTTCCAAATCCCTTACGTCTCAAAAACATTAATCCTTAATAAGGGAGAATTAACCCACAAATAGAGATTTTATCACCAAATCACGCAGATTATCTTCCTATAATCAAGAAGAAATCTCGAGTATAAAATGTAGCGATTCCCCACTTATAAAGGTATGCAACTCCAATTGTGCTAATTCTTTTTCTCTTTTTCTCCATCCCTTTTATTGACTTAATCATCGAAGAGGCGGTCGACACACCACCGCTAGACCCCCTTTGTGTTTTATAGGTTTACATCGCGCCGTTGATGCCCCAAAAGTTAGACGATCCAAATAACAACAAACGTCACAACAAAAAGATGAAAAATCAAACACCGTACCAAGACAATACAATCTCACGCCACAACAAATAAACAACAAAATCATGAAAAACAAATTTAAAACTCATATATGTGTGAAAGAACCACTTTATTAAGAAAATAATGATAGAAAGAGAAGTAGTGGGATGATTTCATGTCAAAAATGACAAAAAAAAAAAAAAATCCTCCTTACTAACGAAGAAAATGGCTAAAAGAGAGAACATGTGAAAGAAAATGAGGGGCAAAGTAATATTTTAATTTTCAAAAGTAATACTACTACTTTTTAAAAAAATCTATTCACTTTGTATTACATTGGTTTGAGACTCGAACCTTGAAACCTCTTATACACCCATCCTCCCTTTTACCACCGACCTCAAGGAATAGTAATATTGTTAATTAAAAATTATATAAAATACTAATCTTTGTTTTGTTTCTCATATATTTTGACCCAATACATCCAACCTCATTATTTAAAATTACATTTATATTTGCCCCTTCCACAAAATAAGAAAAGTAATTTGCTTTAAAATTAGGCCTCTCCAAATGCCTCAGAGCCTGGGTTGGGCATGAGCCCGTTTTTGAGCGGGCTAAGTTACGGGCTCCATTTTAGGCCCAACCCAATGAACTTTATTGTAACTAAAAAAATTAGAAAGTAGGCTTAGTTGGTTGGCCCATAGTGTAATTTTATAAGCATTGGGAGAGGGTTCAATTCTCCCTTCTTTCAGTTTCATGGGTCATGGACTTAAGAAAATATTAAGACCATCTTGTTATTTGACTTGACCCGACCCGACCCGATCTCGGTCCATCCACTTCCTTACTTAAATCAAAACATAATCATGGATTTTCCCAACTGATGATGATGATGATTATAAACTTTAAATTTACAAAATATGAGAATTTCAACTTCACATATGTTGAAATCTCCAAAAGGATCATGAAAATGAAAATCAATCCACTCTCATGTTCTCAAGAATAAGAATATTAATAAAAAAAATTATACTAAATTGATCCAAAGTAATTAAAAGTCATATTATATTTAAAATATTTAAGAATTTGAAACTACGATGGTCTTTGTTTTTTAAGCTTTTTTATTGGAAATAATTTATTTTTAAATATTCTTTTGCGTTTTTCTATTTTTATTGTAGATTTTTTTGCTAAATAAAAAAAGTCAAAATATTTAAGTTTTTCTTAATATGAAGAGTATTATATTTATTTTTCTTTACATTTTAATACTTGATAAAAAAAATAAAAATTACAAAAACAATTAAACAATTGATTTTTAAATAAAAGTATAACATTATGAGTGATTTTAATTTATTAAGACATGATTTGAAATATAAAACTGATAAAAATGTATACATAATAACCAACTAAAATAATTTAAATGAGTTGGATTTGATTCAATTTAAAAATTTTAACATTAAAAATATAAAAATGAAACTAATACATTTAATGTTATAAAAAATCTATAATTTGTTCTAACTTTATTAATAAAAATCATAAAATATAATATAAAAATAGTTAAAAAAAGAAGAAGCTACAATTAGTTTTTGAAAAACAAATTGAAGTAAGAAAAAAAGGTTAAATGGCAATTTTTGCCCTTATACGGCTCAACTGTCAACTTAACCCTGCAACTTTTTTTTTTTTTGTCTCATGATTCAATGTCAATTGGCCCCTTAACAATTTTTTTTTTTTTTGTTATTTTAATTTTGTAATATTTAAAACAATAATTTTTTTCCCTTCTTGGAAGCTGATGTATAATAAAAACTAAATAAATAAAATATATATTCAAATATTTTATTTATACACTTCTTTAAGTCATTTTATTTATTTATCTATATAAGTATTAAATAATTAAAATATATAATATGTTAAATAAATTTTTGTTTTTTTTATTTTTTTTATTGTCAAATCCACTACTATAAAAAATATGTTTTCAAAAAATACTAGAAAATATTTTCTAACTGTTTAAAATATTTAGAAATAAAATGTAATAAATAAATATAAATATCTTCATTATAGTATGGTAATCATAAAAATACACCAACTTCCAACAATTCGATTTTTTCTTTTTTTATATGAATATAAAGACAAAAATTATTAATTTTAAATACTACAAAAGTAAAATTGACAAAAAATTAATCAAGGGGCTAAGTTGACAACTTAGTCATTGTTTCAAGATAAAAATGACAAAAAAAATAATTAAGGGGTTAAGTTGACAACTGAGCAATAATTGAGGGGGTAAAAATGCTCTTTAATTGCCCAAAAAACAATTATAACTCCTTGTTTGAGAGCGGTCCTCTCCTGGATTGAGAGTTTTGTTTCTTCATCTTGTTAGTAGTTTTGCTTGATTCTGCTACAGCCTATTTGGTTATGCAAAAATACTTACACTATGGATCTTCTTTTAACTGATTTGTCTCTATCCCAAGGAAACCAATTTCTCGTCTCAAGGGGTGGATGATGTAGGCGTGAAAATACGTTTGAATTGAGTTTGGTAGGACGGTTCTAAATCGAATGCTCCATCAACTTCAACTTTATGCGATCGCGATCTCATCTCCTCAAGACTGCGAGCTATGTATTTCGACCTTCGCCAATCAAAGGTATATATTTAAATTTTTCCATGTGGTAGATCTCAAAGAGTTCGCGGGAGGGCCATGGACAAGGACAACCACTTGTTGATTCTATTAATCGGATTCAACCCTACAGTACCCCACCGTATTCCATTGAATTCACTGACATATGCCTTCAAATTTTTTGACTTACTCTTCTAGTTGTATGTCGGAATCTACGACAAGCAATCAGGGAAATTATATCGCTCTTTTCTTGAATATGATACTTAATATTGGTGGAAGGCTGAAGGAGTATATGCGACTACGTGTGTCCATGGATGTTCGATATCCATCAAGCTGGAAAACGACAAGAAAACACCCAATGGGGATGGATTCTTTGTTTCCTTTAAATATGAACGACTTAGCCTTTTCTGCTTCATATGTGGTTGTTTAGGGCATTTAGATCGATTTTGTCCCCAGTTGTTCAATATTCCAGAAGAGGAGATTACCCGTGGATGGGGAGTCTGCCTAAAGCATCGCCCGTACCAGTGGCCGATTCAATCTTTACGCATAAATCTGGCGCTCAACAATTGGAGATGGTGTCTGGTGGGTCTACAATGGCCGCAAGGAGACGAATTGGAATGGAGATGGCACAGAAAAACGACAAACCTACGTGATCATTACAATGATCTGGGCGGTTGTAAATTAATAACGTAAGTTCGACAGGTGGAGGAAGGAAAGTGTTGCGTGTCTGTGGTAGATGAGGAAGATGATAAACAGCTACTTCGCGTATGAGGAAAATAAGGTCGGGCTAAGCTCGAGGCCTGGGTTAGTACCATGGCCTTAGACAAACTCAAAGTGGATGATATGCATACGTTTTCCTGATCCCCAACCAAGATCAACCTTTATTGGTAGGACTCGTTGGGACAGCCCCCGCCCATTCCAATGATTTGCCCCGCTTGAACCGTAGGGGTCAATGTGCCCGTGCTTCCATGCTTTAAGTGAGTTGGTCAAAACTCACAGGCCCACAGTAATTTTTTTGTTTGAAACTTTAGTTCAAAGTAATAAAATAGAATGCTTGAGGGTAAAGCTGGGTTTTCAGAACGCTCTGGCAGTAGACAGATCAGGCCGTGGCGGTGGAGCTGCTGTTCTATGGAACGATCTGGAAAAGTGCAGGGTTACGAGCTTCTCGACACACCATATCGATTTAGAGATAGAAGATGAAGTGAGAGGTAAACGGGCGCCACTGGTTTTTGCGGTATGCCTGAGCGAAATCACCGACGCGAATCATGGTTCTGATACTTCTACTCCCGCTCGTCGCTTCCATGGTGTGTGATAGGGGATATGAACGATTTACTTGAGGAGTCAGATAAGAAGGGAAATGTTGAGCACCCCGTCGTTATTCGGGGAGATTCCGAGATGCCAGGTTTGACGTGGATTAATAGACATTCTCTGTGTTACTCCCTTTACATGGGAAAGGGGGAAAGGGACGCCAAATTGGGTAGAGGAAAAGCTAGACCGCTGTTTGGCTTCGGATGCGTGGTTGAATCTATTTCCGCAGGTAAAACTCCTTAATTTGATTGCCCTTATATCTGATCACTCTCCAATACTCTTACACACAGTTGGGTCGATTGCCAAAAAAAGAAGATTACGAAAATCTGCTGAGAACAAACGTTGTCCGAACTGCACTACAACAAATTGCTTCTGCCGTGCTCACTTTTAATCGTAGGTGCAATAAAGGAGCAAGTTTAACTCATGTGCCGATTCTTCGGTTCACCGGGAAAGGAATTAGCTCGATTCGTAGAAAGGATATTGACATTTGCAAACAGAGTTGAACTCACCTCGGTTTAAACCGATGCGACATCTATTCGGTATTTCAAAGAGTTCGAAAACTCGTGTCCTGCTAGACTCCAATTTACGAAGCCGCATACTGGAGGCAAAGATCAAAATTTTATTGGCTCAAAGAAGGTGATTCCAACACCCGCTTTCTTTCATGCAACTCGCCACCAAAAGAAACAGATTGCTGGCTCGAACTACCGATAGCAGAAATGGGTTCAAACTGACGAGGACATTCAGAGAGTAGCAACTGACTATTTTCAAGATCTTTATACGAATAGCCCCTGTAAGTATGATGAAGTCTTGGATTGTGTTGATGTTAGAATAAAGAGAGAGGAGAATACTGCATTGTTGCTACCATTCTCGAAGGATGAATTTAAGGAGGCCATTATGCAGATGCATCTCGAGCAATCACAGACTCGATGGCTTCAACTCGCATTTTATCAAAGGTTTTGGGATTTGGCGAGGTGATGATGTATATCGAGATAGTCCGGGAATGGATGATGACTGTTTTCTCCACGGTCAACCATACACGATATGTTTGATCCCTAAACATCAGAATTCCAAAACCAGAAGGATTAAGGTGCCACCGCACTGTGACGAACTATAAAATCCCGTTCTTTTTAAGGTTTTGGCAAACCGATTGAAAAAATTGTTACCTCTGATCACTGTATTAATCAGATGAGTTTTTGTGGAGGTCAATCACGGATAATGTCTTAGTGGCATTTTGAAATAATCCATCATGCATGAAGAGGAAGAATAAAGGTAAACAGGGATGGGCCTTTAAAATTGATATCGCAAAGCTTATGACAAAATGCATCGGGCTTCTCCGAGGGATTATGTTGAAATCAATTTTGAGCAATAGATGGGTTGATATCATGATGCTATGTGTTTTGCCAAAGGAGGCATAATGTCTGGTGAATGGAAGGGAGTAGGCCACTATTCCGAAAAGTAGAGACATCGCGAGGTGACCCAATATCTCCTATCTTATCTTACGTGTCGAGGGGTTATCTTCATCAGATTAAAAAGGGCGTAATCAAAGAGGAGTACTACGGGCGTCAGTTAGCAGAACCAGTCCAACCGCTTCCATCTTCTGGGTGACGAGAAGCCTCGCTTTTCTTCCAAGCCTCTGAGAGAGAATGTTATGTGATGAAGAAAATTCTTCTCCAATACGAAGAAGCTAGTGGGCAAGGAGTAAACTTCACAAAATCTGGAATCATGTTTAGTTCGAATGTTACTGGCCAACTCGCAGCCGCTTCTGTCATCCTGCTCTGATGTATCAAACCCTCTCAATACTGGCAGGTACTTGGGGCTCCCCTCATTGATTGGAAGAAAGAAGAAGATGGTATTCAATCACATTAAAGAACGCGTATGGCAAAGAATCCAAAAGCTCAGAAAATGCACTCTATATCCGTGAGTCGGTGAAGTGTTGATCAAGGTACATCATAATCCATCCCAACATATTATATGAGTACCTTTATGTCGCCCAATTCTATTCTTGATGAAATTCAAAAATGTCGAACTCTTTTCGTGGGGATCAGAGAAAAAGATGGAAATAAAGGGCATAAAATGGTTGGCAGGGAGAACTATGTGAAGAAACAAATTATGTATGGGGTTTCTCAATCTCCATTGTTTTAATATTGCTAAGTTAGAGCATTGGTTGAAGCTTGTTTTGCATCCCATACTCTTGCTTACGTGGATCTTCAAAGCTAAATATTTTCCCATAGGATTTTCTAAAGGCCACCTAGTGGTCCAATCCAAGTTTTACCACAGACTTCCACTCTCCCATTGTTGAAGCAGGGTATTCGATGGAGAATAGGTAATGGTACACAGATTGATGTTTGGACTGGTCCTTGGTTGAGGGATGATCAGAATTTTTGGGTACAAACAACTCCAGGAGTAGAACTAGATGGCTTGAGAGTCAGTGATTTATTGGATTCCAGCAGACCGAATGGACAGAACTGCTGAGGAAATCTGCGGGCTAGAGATGCTGGGTCAAATACAAGTATACCTTGTCTCAATCCTTGTTGCGTATCAAATGATACTTTACAATTCCGAGTACATCGGTGAAAACAAAGATCAGCGGTACTTTCCACTCTAACTTATTTCGCGGTTCGATGAGTCAAATTTTCTTCCTTAAAGGAGATTGAGAATATTCCAAACCCATGCCTCCTCATCAAAATTTTCAAAGGAGAATGTGTAGAGGGGTTCTCCTACCAAGCAAACTCCAATCAAAAATGTGATTTCACTGCTTCTCCACTCCTCGTCTTTTTTGTGCGAATAGCCTCAGAACGCTTTCTGTGATTTATTTATTCTTTTACGCCCTTTATCTACATCCCGTTGTCGTAATTGAAGGTGTCTGATTTGATTGACTCTATGGCCAAAACTTCTGAAAGCCTTGTAGAATGGTTCTCTAATTGATAAAAAACTCAAAACAAAAGAGGTTATAGGAAAAAATCGTTGTTGTGTTGGGCTATATGGATCCAACGAATAACTGGGCATTAACGGTTCACATGAATCCACAAATGAGAACGGTTTATTTGGCTCTGAATTTTTGTTTCGACTGATCTCGGCTAAAGAGAGCGCAAACCCGCTACCAAGTCATTTCACCCTCGTTGTTCAACAACATTGGCAACGCCCCTTACCAGGCTTTGTAAAATGCAATATAGATGCGCAGCCTCGAAGAGGAAAGTCAAATCAAGTCGGGAATTGTGCAATTGCGGATTCGCGGGCTATTTCTTCCAGTACGCCGTAGTGAATGGCTTGTTCCACGCCGTGAGCCTGAACCTATGGGCTTCGAACATATAATAATACAAATAATAATAATAACAATAATAATAATATATTGTCTGGATCAAGTAAATTTGCTCTTAAGTTATGATATTTAAATACATTCACTCAAGTAGTACAAGCTTTTGCAGAATCGACTACATGCCGATTTTAGCGAGTTTGAGCTTTGATCAAGGATTGCTTATTCCTTCTACATTTATAACATTATTTTTCCGTGGTTTTCACTTCAAGAAAAAGAAAAACAACGTCATATTCCACATTTCCGCCGTAATGCCATTGAAAGACCCCGACTTTATTGCCTTCTGAACACCCCCGTCATTACATTCATACCGTATTATGCATCACGCTATTAATTTAACGCTGGCTACATGTCAAATATATATATATATATATATATATATATATATATATATAATTTATTTAAATGGAATATAAGATTTATCATAATATTTAATAAAAACCTAAAATATAAAATTATTTTTAAAATTTATGTAAATTTGTAAAGCTATCAACTTATCACTATAAATTATGAAATTAATCAAAACTCTGTCAATTTTTTTTTTTTTTTTTAAAAACTAAAGAGTAAAACATCTTTGAAAACTATAACTAAGTTATCAAAATAAATATTTAAAATACAATATTACTAAAGACGTAAAACTCTTTCTAAAGTTATCCAAATTTGTAAAATTAAAATAAATTAATTTAATCCTTCAATAAGTCAATTTTATCCTTGTTCCAAAATTTAAAATTTTAAATACAAGGGTCTATTGAGTGTTCGGTTTAATGGAATTTATACATACTCCTAAATTAACCGCATTTGCTCGATATTAAAAATTTAAATCCAAGGGACGATTCAGATTAATCGATTTCATGTATATGTTAGAATATGGTTTGAAACTCAAAGGCTATATTTTAACATTTAAATTAGTTTTACTAATTTAATTAAGTTTCCTATTTGGTTAATTGTTCCTATTTAATAGTGAAATAACTTCCACTATTTAATATTGAAATAACAGTTCCTATTTAATAGTGGAATAAGTCTTGACCTTTGATTTTGGTATTTGATAGACGTGTCAGATTTATAGTGATACACATATACAAATTGGTCCCCTCTCTGCTTATAAGGGTGAGCAAAATTCACAAAACGAAACTTCTCTATCAAGTTTTTTGCTACATGAGATTAGGGTTAAGGGAGATAAACCAATTTACAGTTAAAAGCCAATTGGATTCAATTCCCTCCACAAAGATGACTAATTCTACATCAAGTAAGTATATTGATATATTTTATTTATGTGATAAATTATTTATTCAAGATCGAATAATTATTATGAAGTGTGAATATAGATGTGATCGTATTCTCTTAAAAAAATATTATGGTCTACATGTGGTATTAGAGCAATAGTGTTCTGAATAAATAATTTGTTCATATATTATGATTGATTATAAGAAAGTATGGGTGGTTAGGATTTATGATTAATAATATTTATAATGTTTAATATTTTCTCAGAATCTGTATGACATGATTAATCAAGGTGATCAATTTTGTTTTGCTGTCGATTTACAGATGCGACATGCGTTAAAGCATGAGAAGCACCCGAAAGAATAAAGTTATTTGTAAAAACATTTCTGACATGCATTAAAGGAAAATAAAGGATGTTAATGTGCCATGAACTCTTTTGTTTTATGTTTATAAAAGAATGAAAAGTGCGATCAATATGTTTTTGTATAAAAGATATATCATTTGGCCCACAAAGTTTAGATTATGTTAAAGTTATATATTGAGATAGGATGGGGCAAAACTGCAGGTTGACGACTTCCAAGCCTTCTTCAAGCTTCAAACTTGCTTATCGATGAAGTTTTATAAGGTTACGCGAAGCTCCATTTCTAATATTAAATTCAAATTTATCTTTTCGGGTATTAATGATGTATTAATTATTTTAAATATTATAATTATTTAATTATATGACATTAAGATTAAATTAATTTGTTAGTCACCAAAGTGGCCAAATTAATTTTTATGTATGGTCATATGATTTCCAAAATTAAATAAAATGCTATTATTTATTTTAGATTTATTAGTTGATAGAAATTAAGGCTTTACCCAAAGGTAAATCGATATTCTATAACTACTAATCATAAAGGAGGAATTTAATATTTTCTTGTCAAGTATATTATAGATATCCAAAGATGCTATATATATTTGATATGATTTATTTAGTTACCTTGTAAAATTTAAATGCCATTCTAATTATGATGATGTGTATATATATTTTTGTTTACCCAAAGGAGACCTACGATATATTTTATTTGTTTGATTATCTGAATTTGTTGATTTAGTGTGCATTTATGTGTTTGCAGCTATTTCTCTACATTCGCATGCTTCTGTTGTTTTAAATTTCTCTGAATGGTGTGAATAAGTCAATTTCCACTTAGGTGTCTTGGATTTTGATTTGGCACTATTAGAGGAAAAGCCTATTGACATTATTGATACGAGTAGTGAGGCCGAGAAGTTGAATCATAAAGCATGGGACAGATCTAACAGATTATGCTTGAGTTTTATGCGAATGACTATTGCCAACAATATTAAGTCTACTCTTCCAGAAAGTGTAATAGCTTGGCAAATACCTTAAGCTCAGGAAGAGCGCTCGCTCACGATAGCGGTCACTTGCAGGGACACTAATGGCTAAACTCAAGACCATGAAGTATGATGGGTTGCGAAGCATGCAACAACATATCCTTGATATGACTAATATTGCAGCAAGACTTACGACTTTGGGTATGAAAATTGATGACTCCTTTCTCTGCATAGCTTCATTATGAATTCATACGCCTAGAGTACGGGCCTCTTCAAATTAACTATAACACTCATGAAGGATATGGATGTTAAATGAATCGTCAATACAAGGTTACTTCAGAGAAACGAGACTAAAACACAAGGAGTTCAAGGATTATTCCCAAAAACCGGTGTCCGCTGACAACCGTTAACCCGCTGCTGAGGTAAATCTATACGTCTCAGATCGCGAGACCTGCACCGAGTAAAATGACCACTGGGCCCATACACCAATACTCATCAAAATACACCCAACTATTTCAATAATTCAAGTATTATTACATCATTTAATACAAACACATATTAAAACTACACTGCACATGTGTACTAAAACATCAAGCCACAACCCGACTTTCTTCAAAATCGGCCTTTATAATGAGTCGTCTTCTCGAATGCTCCCCGTGACCTAAATGATATTCCTCGATTGCATGAGTAATTGCCCACAGCGGAATTACCCTAAATGGGTTACTCCCCACCTAAGTGCATATTCAATGATCGAATGTAAACACACACTCAAGTAAATACGTAATCCTACTTGAATGTCTACATGCCCAATCTCATGTCCCGAGTCCTCACCGACTCCCTCACACTTGCCTAAGCCATGTATGAGAAAACATCGTTTTCAAAACAAATCTTATTGTTCTCAAAAACACACTATCGAATATTAGTAAAAATATTAGACTACCCTCCGAGGTGAATGTGTTGGAGAACCTTCCTAAACAATTCATGGGCTCCTCCGACGTGAAATTGTTGGACCATCTCCCAACACAATTCTCCAGAAAATCATCCATTGAAATTCCTTTCGCAACCATGTTTGTTTTTATTTCATTTTTCATGTCATGCACTCACACCTAATTCCTAGGTTACCCCGGTGCATATGAAATGCATTATGTCATTTAACACAATTAATACCAATATATCGATTATGCATATATTCTCAAATTTGCACTCGTGCCACATGTTATTCAATTTTGATCAACCAACACCCAAATTTGCTCACTAGAGCTAATCACAATTATATTTCCAATGACCTACACACACAATTATATTTTATATAATTATGGCATCATGTTAACATGCATTAACCTATTAATTTCCACACAACTCAAGTCATTCACTTCAACAATTTTATGCACACAACCATGGACGTTTTTTGTCCAATTCATACAAACCGGGACTGTTTTTTTACAGTCCCAAAACACGTTACCGCTCCATGGCAAACACTACCAATACTTTGCTCCACTTCAGGAACTGAATTCCATAGTCATTTTCGGCCTCATGCACACCAAAACACAATTTATAGCATAAATTATACAACAAGCAGCCCAAACAGTCTGTGGACTATCCAAAATGGGCTCCAAAAATTCCAACAACTCGGTTCCAAGTTTTAGGATCGATCAAACTACTGCCTGCTGACTCCAAACCAAACTTCAAATCATCAACAAAACACTTTAAATGGAAAAATAAAACCAAGTAGATAAACTACCTCTCTTTCGTGAGTTTGTCAAAAACTCAAACCCAGGCCTACGCGCAGCCCTCGCCAGCGAGAACAATCCTTCCTTCGCCCGAAGAAATCCGACAAACCGATCGACGTAATCCGAGAAGCACCCCCAACTAAAACCCTAACCTAAGCTCACTACATCTCCATTTCCTCCTTCTGCACGTTTTCTCCTTTTTGAAGAAGAAGACCACTATTCAACATTTTGTCTTATTCATTAACAAATCAAATAATGCCTTCCATGTCCTTAAATCTTGGATTTTGACACTAGGCACTATCTCAGCCATTCATTTCCTTCATCTCTCTACTCATGCAACACGCTGGCCATGTATTAATACATATAATGCGTGAACTTTGTCACATCACACGCCTCAAACCCGTTTTACCAAGACCATGCCTCGAAAAATGTGAAATTTCGACTGTCCCTGACCACTTAAATTCGACGCAGGTTAGCCAGATTTCAATAGACGATTCCAACTGAAGTCTGCTTTCACATCCGAGATCTGGTACTCTGGATTTTTATCAAACACATTGTCATTTTTCAAAAATTAGAATTTCTGCTTCATAAGTTCATTCAATAAACCTAGTGGGTCAAGAAGCTGGTAAAGTTTTCAAGCCAAAATCTAAGAAATTTAAGAAGAAAGGATCTGCTAAAATTACTCAGGTCACTGATGATGATAAGAAGGGAAAGAAAGTAGATAAATGTCATTTTTGTAAGAAGGAAGGACATTATAAGAAAGATTGCTTGAAATGTAAAGCATAGTTCGAAAAAAAAGGTATATTCAATGCTTTTGTATGTTTCGAATCAAACTTATCTAAAGGTCCTTCTAATACTTAGTGGTTGGATTCTGGTGCTACTACTCATGTTTCCAATACGATGCAGGGATTCCTTACATTCTAGAGCACAAACCTAAATGACAATTTCTTATTCATGGGTAACCGAATAAAGGCCCCAATTAAAGGCATGGAGACTTATGGTCTTGTTTTAGATACCGAATGTCACTTTGATCTATTACAAACTCTCTATGTATCGTCACTTTCTAGAAATTTAGTTTTATGTATCAAAACTTGATGTTATTGGGTTTACTTTTAAGATTGGAAACGGATGTTTCAATTTATTTAATAAAAAATGATTTCCTTATTGGTTCAAGAATCCATATGGATGGTTTATATAAATTGAAGTTTGATGTTAATTTCTCTGCATCCCTGATGTGTGTTCATCAGAATATTGGAATTAAGCGTAGTATGACAAATGAAAACTCTGCTTACTTGTGGCATAAACGTTTAGGTTATTTATCTAAGAAAAGATTGCAAAGATTAGTAAAGAATGAGATTTTACCAAATCTAGAGTTTACTGATCTTGGTTTATGTGTGGATTGCACTAAGGGAAAGCAAACCAAACATAATAAGAAAGGAGCTACAAGAAGTAATCAGCTTCTTGAAATAATACACATCGATATATGTGAACCTTTTGATGTTCCATCTTTTACGAGTAATATTCTATCAGTCTTTATGTATGATTTTCACATTATACTTAAGGGCCTATTTTCTTAAAGAAAAATCTCAAGCTATAAATGCCCTCAGGTGTTTCATAATGAAGTCAGAGCAACCAGACAGTAGTTTAAAATAGTAAGGTCTGATAGTGGTGGTGAATATTATGGAAAGTATGATGAATCGGGACAAAATCCAGGTCCATTTGCAAAGTTCCTCGAAAGACATGACATATGTGCATAATATACTATGTCAGGCATACCTCAACAAAATGGTGTGGCAGAAAGGCGAAATAGAACATTAATAGATATGGTTAGGAGTATGATGAGTAATTCCTCATTACCCAAAACTCCTTTTGAGTTATGGACCGGAGGGAAACTTAGTTTGAGACACCTATATGCTTGGGGTTGTCCAGTAGAAGCACAAGTATATAATCCACATGAAATGAAATTGGATTCTCGAACTATAAGTGGTTACTTTATTGGTTACCCAAAGAAATCCAAAGGGTATAGGTTTTACTATCCAAACCATAGTTCTAGAATTATTGAAACGGGTAATGCCAAATTTATTGAGAATGGTGATGTTAGTGGGAGTGCTAACAAACAAATTGTGGATATCAATAAAATAAGAGTCAATGTTTCATTACCCATAAACATTTCTACATCCACAATTCTTCCAAATATTGTTCCAGAAATGCAAGAACAAAACAATGGTGAACAACATTTGAATGAAGAAGCACCACAGGAAGAACCTAACCCACCACAAACTGACATAAATGAACCATGAGGAATAGCCTTAAATAAACCTGTAAAGGTAAGGAGGTCAGCTTTTTCGAATGATTATGTGGTTTATTTGCAAGACTCAGATTATGATTATGGCATTGATAATTATTCTGTTTTGTTTTCACAAGTCATTAATAGTGATAAGATGATAAATGGATTGATGCTATGAAAGAAGAGTTAAAATCAATGACTCAAAACAATGTCTGGGATCTCGTTGAATTGCCAAAAGGTTCAAATTGGATGTGAATGGGTTTTTAAGACTAAACATGACTCAAATGGCAATATCAAACGATATAAAGCTAGACTTGTTGCCAAGGGTTATACTCAAGATGACGACATTGATTATAAAGAGACATTTTCACCTGTTTCAAATAAAGATTCATTAAGAATCATTATGGCTTTAGTAGCTCAACAGAGCACTTGTGAGCATAAAGAATGGATGTGAAAATGGGCCTCTTTCTAATGGAGATCTAGAGGAGGAAGTTTATATGGATCAACTCGATATCATAGAAGAACACCAGATAGTGTGTAAACTTAAGAAATCAGTATATAGACTTAAACAAGCTTCTAGACAATGGTATCTTAAGTTCAATGATACTATCACCTCTTTTGGTTTTCATGAAAACACTGTTGATCAGTGCATTCATCGAAAGATCAGTAGGAGTAAGTTTATATTCTTAGTTCTATATGTTGATGATATTTTGCTTGATGCTAATGATTTAGGCATCTTGTATGAGACTAAAGATTTTCTCTCTAAGAATTTTGAAATGAGAGATATGGGAGAGGCATCACATGTGATTGGAATTTCTTTATTCAGAAAGAGATTACAAGGATTGTTAGGACTGTCTTAGAAAGCTTATATTGAGGAAATTCTTGGGAGATTTAATATGAATAATTGTTTAGTAGGTATTGCTCCATTACATAAAGGAGATAGATTTAGTCTCATGCAATGTCCAAAGAATGATGTGGAACGTAAGGAAATGGAAAATATTCCATATGTTTCTGTCATTGGTAGTTTGATGTACTTGCACCAGACTTGATATTAGCTTGGGTAATGAATGCTGGTCGAATATCAAAGTAATCTCATATTGATCATTGGAAAGTCAGCTGTGTTGAGATACCTTCAAGGAACTAAGGATTACATGCTCACATTTAAAAGATCCAATCAGTTAGAAGTAACTAGATATACAGATTCAGATTTTGTTGGTTATCTTGATAGTAGAAAGTCAACATTTGGTTATTTGTTCCTGTTAGAAGAAAGGGCAATTTCATGGAAAAGTGCCACACAATTTGTCATTGTTGCATCTACTATGGAGGCTAAGTTTGTAGCTTGTTATGAAGCTATGGTTCATGCGTTATGGCTACAAAACTTTATTTCAGGACTTGGGGTTGTTGACATCATTACCAAGCCATTGAAAATTTATTGTGATAATTCTGCTGCAGTTTTTTTCTCCAAGAACGATAAATATTCCAAAGGTGCTAAACACATGAAATTAAAGTATTTTGTCGTTAAGGGAGGAGGTTCAGAAACATAGAGCGTGTATTGAACATCTTAGAACGGATCTCATAATCACAAATCCTATAAATAAAGGCTTACAACCAAAGACATTTAAAAAACATGTACATAGAATGAGTCTTGGTTGTACTGATGATTGATTATGATGTTGTTACAACACTCATGGGCTCATTAATATGATATGTTTATGAATTTATTAAGTTATTCCTTGTTTCTTATATTTGTGTATACCTAATGATTTGAACAAGAAGTCAAATGTTTTTTAAGATAATTAAGAGGACATTATGTTATTTATATATAACTTATGTGACCTAATATGATAAGTTACTAGTGTAGTAGTATATGGAAGGAAGTATGCAATTTGAAAGTGTATGACCGCCATAACTCTCACTATGTGATTTATTATGTTGAGGCTGATTATGACGAAATAATGGCACTATGAGATTTATTTTATGCGCCTAATGATTACACTATTAAATGCAGACTGTTATAAATTGTCGGACTGAAAGTGGGAGAATGTTAAAATATGGTTTGAAACTCAAAGGTTATATTTTAACATTTAAATTAGTTTTACTAATTTAATTAAGTTTTCTATTTGGTTAACTGCTCCTATTTAATAGTGGAATAACTTCCGCTATTTAATAGTGAAATAACTGCTCCTATTTAATAGTGGAATGTCTAGGCCCCTGCTTTCACATAAATGAAAAAATTAAGGCCGAAAAATGTCATTAAAAAATTAAGGTCAATTTCATAGTGATTAATTTACATCAGAAACTATTTGATGTTATCGACAATTGAATGTCATGATAAATATATTGTTTGATACAGAATGCCGACATCAAATTATGTATTTTTACATATTTAATTCCTTATTATCATCAGATATATATTATCCAAAATAAATAGGAGTTTCTAAGCCAAATATTATATTTTTCACTACAATTATTAATTATTATTTAAAAAGAAAATCACTATAAACATATCCATAAATAAATCATAATATCCAAAAAATAGTAAATATGTTTAAAAAATAACCAATAGAATCTAAAATTTTAAACTATCCAAATCCTTTTAATATAAAAACAAAATT
Source organism: Tetrastigma voinierianum (assembly GCA_016808115.1). Taxonomy (NCBI): domain Eukaryota; kingdom Viridiplantae; phylum Streptophyta; class Magnoliopsida; order Vitales; family Vitaceae; genus Tetrastigma; species Tetrastigma voinierianum. The sequence continues at coordinate 54,747 of JAEQBH010002353.1, read as the reverse complement.
AATGGAGCAACTAGTTGATTTGCTATTTCTTAAATTAATCATGAAAACTGACGCCTTGTAGTGCCTCTTCCTCCTACTTGTAGTACACCTTCATGATTATTTTGAGGCATTCCTGAATAATCATCATACCCATTTTCACCCTGCTCCAAGAAAGTATCTACAATAGATAATTTTCTAATATAGTTATGTATAGCTACGCAAGCAATAACAATGTTTCTCTGTACTTGAAAAGGATAAGGTGTCATCCTCTTTAAGATTGAAAACGAGCTTTCAAAACACCAAAAGATCGCTTCACCCACATTCTCAATCCGCATGTAGTTGAATGTCTCTTCTTGCACGAGGGCGACACTATAAAATCAGCAACCAATATCGTGCATTACGGTAAGGCGCCATAAACCCTCGAGTATGTGGATATGCAGCATCACAAAGATAATATTTATCTACATAAAAAATTTATTTATAAATTACTTACGAATTTATTAATAATAGCCGAGAAGAGAATTATACTAACCTGGTGGAGGTATTGGAAAATTATTTTGATTAATGCGATAGTCTCCGGGAGCATTTCAGTCACTGCTACGCCTTCCCATCCAAATTCTCAAACAAATGTAAAAATCATAATAGTCACATATTGCTAGAACATTTTGATAACATTCTCCTCTTTCCTTCTTTCCTCTATAAGGGACTTGTTTGTCGATGGTATCACAAGATGAACAAGCGCCCCATCAAGTGCACCAATAGAGCAATTCCTATTAATTGTGACAAAATATCAATATAACAATAATAATAACAACAACAAGAACAACAATAATAATTAAACTTATATTTATTTTTTACCTTAAACACTTCTCTTAACCGTTGATGGGGATGATTTTCTGTAACTTCAGTAACCGGGGTAGGCACAATCATCTCTCTTCCGAAGAGAAGCATTGCCTCTAGTACTTCATGAAAGTAATGATGTATGGTTTGAGTTGAATGGTTGAATCTTCTTTTGGTAACACGATTTCTCACGTTGTGATTTAATGTCATAAGGAACATCGCCATTTTTTCTTCAACTTTGATGTAACGACTGTCTTTCAACCATGTTTTATTTTTGAAATGCTCACAAATACGCAAAAATGCTTGCTTATTCATTCTTAAAATTTCTAGACAATGTGCTGGATTACCATTTAAAATTTCTTGCACATATGCAAAACCTTTCAGTGCCGAGTCGGTATCTGTCTTCTTCCAAGTCGCTTTTTTCTAATAATCTTCTTGACTAGAATCACTGCTGTGATTTTCAATATTTTTCTTTGCTTTTCAGTTAACATCTTCTAATAATATGTAACATATGCAAATATAACAATTAGAAATAATAAAAGTAAATACAATTATAAGCAAAATGAACCACAAAATATTGTCATGAAAAGAAATAATGTCAATACAAACTATTGTGAAGACAAAGTATGTAAAATAACCTATAAATATCACACATAAATTGCAGTTGCAGAACCCCAACTACCTAAAAGAAAACTAAAGTAATCCTAATTTTTTTGGCATTCATCCGAATCCAAGTACTCGACGCTTTCGGCTTTTGTGGAAAACATCATCCATCGTTTCTTCGTATGTTTTGTTACAAAATATGCGAAGCAAAGAATGTACAATGGGTCATCCATAGGCAATGTTGCAATCTCATCCAACTTCTTATTACATTCTTCTATGCTAAGTCCATCTGATTGCTCCAATGTATTAAGAACAGCTAGTAATTTTGCATCTAGATCTCTTTCATTATTTTTCTTTGCAATTTCCTTTTGCAAAGACATTTCTTTGATGATGAAGGGTCAGGAGATTCAGATCTATATCTATGTGTATATAAGAATTTCTGCGCCTGGCTGAGCACTTGATGAATGTTTGTCACATCATTTTTAGGCAACCCCTGCCTAGATGGACCCCATGATTCTCGCCTAAAGAGCGTAATGCCCATCAAAGAGTGATCTCATCTCATCCGCATATTGTAACCCAAAGATATCGAAATTGTTTTGGCATCCTGCACTGCTATTCAAATCATTGTAATTAGTCACGTAGTTTAATTTATTTTCAAAATATGAACTAAAGAAAGAGCTATACCTTGATATATTCTTCCTACTCTTCTGAAGTCCAGTCAACTGTATTAGTTAATGGATTATAGCCATGTAATGACTTTTTATTAAATTTGACCAATAACTGTATTTTGTTTCTTAAATAATTCCATTGGTTTTTCAATTGCTTTTTGAAAGTGAACTTAATATTTTTGTTGTCTTCAAAAGATTTTAAAATTTTATCCCATGATTCAATATACAAGCTCCCCTTTTTCCTCTAATATGTTTTTCCTGTCAAGACATAAATCTAAAAATATTTAACTAGCGGCCGGCCTTTCCAACAAGCCTGCAGTATCAAGAGGAGCCATTCTACATAAGAGCAATTTGAGACAATAAACTAATATTTGTACCGACACAAATAAGAATAACGACCTGGGCCCGCTTGGTTCATGCACAACAAGAAAACGAAACAAAATAAAATATAAAGGTAAAGAAAGAAAGATCTTTTGCTCTCCAAACCCACCGAAACTAAACTCAAACATTCAGACCGCCTCACTAAACGTGAAATTCGCTTCTTATCTCTCACAATGAAAATATTTTATTCAATTAAAGTGGTTGTGTCAGGAATATATGATGAGCTAAGAATGGATAATGGAGAAAGGAGAATGGAATTATTCTAAATTATTATTTTAATTAAAGTAAAATATTTTTTTATTGAAAATGAGGATGGGGCGGAAGGCTTACTACCTATCAGACTAGATAATGGAGCAAGGAAAGGAACAGTGGAGAGAGACGTCCCATTAAGCTATTTTAGAGAGAGAAGTTATCAGTTTTTCTGCATAACATTTGAAGTCCGATCATCGTCACTCTCACCCGGACAAAGTAAAGATTTCCAGAGTAAGGAATCTGTTTTATTTTCTCTCTCTCTCTTTGTCTGTTGTTTGTTCCAGACAAACCCAGTTGAGAATTTGACTCTGTTTCATGAAAAATTGAGGTGGGAAATTGGGAAGAAAATCTGGGTGATTGTGGAAATGGAAAGGGCCTTTATTGATTATGTTCTTGGTTGTGGTGTTTTCGGTCTTTTTCCTCTTTTCCATGAAGAATCCCTTTCCCCGGTCCGTAAATTTCTTTCACTTCGGTTTTTCTTTTTTTCAAAGCATTTTGGTCGCCTAAATCTTTGGGGTTTAAGTTTCTAAGAACCCACCTTATCTCTAAAAGCCGTGAACCGATTTTCTTGAAATTCTGCTTCTTTGGAAATTCTCAGGTTTGGAGGACAAACCTAACCGAGAAATTTCTTCTATTTTCTTATTCAACCAAATTTTTCTCCAGAAACGAAAAACAGAAAAAAGAACAAAGGAGGGGGAACTGAACCCCAAATCGACCACCAAACCAAATCTCTAAACACAGAAGAATTCCTCAAAATCAAGAAGGAAACATGAATTCTCACCGCCAAACCTAAGCAAGATTAAACTCCTCTTATTCATCTTAAAAACCAGAACCAGATCGAATTAGGAGATCAAAGACACACCCAATAAAAGAAATTGATGAGTGAGAAAACGTTAGCGTGAATGATTTAATATGTGGTAGAGAACCGTGACCGACGCAAGGCAAGCCAAGAACTACCGGATTCGCAAGGCAAGTCACGACGGCCGGGAAGATTTCCAACTCGTATCGGCGGTGATCAGTTTTCTGCAATGGACAAACAACGAGCATAAAGAGCCCTAAAATCCGGGCCACTTTAAAAAATGTTTCATGAGCATGTTCTCAGATATATCGCTACAGTCTCTACCTACTTATTATTTTCAATGCTTTTCATTTAAAATTTCAATCATTGCTCCTTAAAATATTATTATCAAATATATTAAAATTCAAAATCATTGAAAATTTTCTTTCTAATGGTTGAATTTTTTTCAATGGTTTATCAAACAGTGCCTTAGCTATCATCGGTATTTACTGACGTGACCGAATTTAAGTGCGGATACGCATATATAAATCCTTGTCTTCTCCATTTATAAGGGTGAGCGTAATCACAAAAACGAATCAGTTCTTTGCCACATAAGATTAGGGGTTAAGGGAGAGAACCTAATTTGCACTAAAAGCCAATTGGATTCTAATTCTCCAGCTAAAGATGCATAATTCTCGCATCAAGTAAGTACAGTGATATATTTTATTTATGTGACAAATGATTTATTCATGATCCAATAATTATTATGAAGTGTGAATATGGATGTGATCATATTCTCTTAAAGAAATATTATGGTCTACAGTATACCCCTAAATTATAGGTTCTATCTAGGGCTAGCAAAATTTGACACAACACGCGAACACGATACGAACCTAACACTCGCTTGAGGCTGAGTTTGAAAAGATAATCATGTTGAAATTATTCAGATAACCAACCTAACATTATTTAATAAAATTCGGGCCATATTCGGCACTTTAATTAATCAATTCGCTTAATTATTATAAGAATTAATTAACCTATTTAATAAGTGCTATTCGTTAAATATATTAATAATTATAATTTCTATTATTTTAAATAATAAAATTAATATTCATGTTAAATTTAATAAGATAGTTAAATATGAATGACATTATAATTTTATTATTTTAAATAATCAAATTAACGTCATATTCATATCGACTTACCTAACACGAATAAAAACGGCGCTTCATAAGCAATGAACGTTAACACGCTTATTATCGATGTCTACTTCAGCCTGGATTAACGCGTAATACGATCCGTACATTAACATAATACGAACACAACCCATGGACACGAATTACCACCCCTAATTCTTTTTTTTTTTTTTTTACTTTACTTTGCGGCTCTATCTTTTTTCACTTGTCTACCTTTTTTTTTTATTACATTACTATCTATTATCCTTGAGCCCATCTCAACTGCTCTCTAGTATACCCATGTATCTCTTCACCACTTGCGTCAAATTCTATTTAAAACTTACTAAAGAAATAAACATCAACTATGGGCCAGTTTGAAAGTTTAAAAAAAAAAACAAACTTAGGTTTTTGTAAATATTTTAAAATTTCAAATCTGTATGTAAATATATTTTTTTAAATTTATATAATCATAAAAAATATTTTATAAACATAATTATTTTAAGTTTTTATTAATACAATTTTTTGTGTATGTTTATTATTATTATTTTTTTGTAAATATTTTTTATATTTTAAGGTTTTATTAATACAAATGTTTATGTATGTTTCTTCATTAGTTCAAATTATAAATATTTTAGATATTTTTATAATTGGAAAAAAATATATATATATATATATATATATATATATATATATATATATATATATATATATATTCATTAATTCACTTATTTCTTGGTAAATATTTATAAATTTTTTTTATAATCATAAAATAATTGATTTAGGTTTCATTATTTATAATTTTATATATTTATATATTTTGTAATAAAAATAAGTAATTTTTTAGTAATTGTAATAATATAAAAGCGTTTTTATACATAGTTTACGATAAATGGGCTGTCAAGAAAAGTGAACGCAGTGCCAAACTGGGCCTAAGGTAGTTTCAATTAATTGTTAAAACAAATTTAAATTTAAATTTAACTTCCAAAATCAGAATAGTAGTTGAAACCCACCAAACACGAAAACCCACATTAAATATTAAGTGGATAGCGTGTTACAGTTTCTCAACCAATTCAGATCGTTATTCACGCTCTCTTTCCCTCCTTTCATAAAACTCTACCGGATAACGTGTAACTTTCACCACACAAAATTAAAAAAAGAAAAAGAAAAAGGTGAAATCCTCAACCAAAGAACCCCTTTTCCCAATAAAGATATAAGAAACTTCCGTCCTTCCAACGCCACCTGCAGTGGGAGGACTCAAAGGGGAAATTTCCAGCTCACCGCACGTTCAATAAAGAAAATAAATAAAGGAAGAAGATGATCTCTCAGCCATAATTCATCCAAAGGCAGGCCTAAATAAGCCTAATAGAATATATATATATATATAAATATAATATTAGATTGAAATGCTAAATAAAATTATCAACCCACCCATTGGGGATTGGAGTCATTGGACTTAGACAGACGTTAATCTACTTTTGCATATACCAAGTTACCAAACCCATAAGTACATTTTATTTAGAAATCCCCCAAAAAAAAAGAAAAAAAAAAAGATTAGGGTGGCTTCACATTTCTCGCACCAAACACCAATCTTCGTCCCCATCCACCTGTTCCCAAACAAACCCGACTTCGCAGAAGCTATCATCGTCGTCATCATCTTCACCGCATTCAACGCCGATTCCGGATTCTTCTGCTTCAATCTCCTCCTTCTCTTCCGCTTGCGCCGTCGATTCGTCGTTAGGGCATGTTTCATCATTGTATTCAAATCCGCACTCATTCCCGTACCCCCTACCGCTTTCTTCAAAGTTTTCTTCATCCTGAAGACTACCACCGTAATAACCTTCAAACCCAAATCCGCCTTCATCTTCATAGTACTGATCATCGTAAGAATCCTCCCTATTCAAATGATCCAGGATCTCAGTAGCGGAAACCCCATAGAAATTCAATCCGGGCTTCCCTTCCACCAGACGCCAAGTAACCAACCGTTGATTGGAAATCATGTCGCGCGGTCTCATCTTATGCGTCCCCTTCGTCTTTCCCTTTGACTTGCAAGCCGGAAGGAGATGACAATCCAGGCACTTCGACCGACAGCAGGCACCGGTGAACTTGGAGTGATTGGTCGGCTTCGACGACACCTTCGTGAAAACTCCGGCCGTCGGAGGCGAATCGAACCTGTTCACGAACCGCTCCTGGGAATTGGGATTCCAGTGGGATGGTAGGATCCGGTAAGAACGGACCATTCCGTGTTGGCGACCCTCTCTCTTCATGTTTGGCAAGACAGAAAATTGACGAAAGATAATGGGGGAAGTTAGTGAAATGGTTATCTAAATATAGAGAGGGAAATGGAGAGAGAGATAGAGAGAGGAGAGATTGGGAAACAAGGAAGGAGTTTAACGAGAGTCGCTGCCCTTGTGGAGCAAGGAAAGACTTTCCCACACAGCTCATCCACCACTACTTCAATTAAATAGATAACTACTTCAAATAAATAACTAAATAAATTTAATATTAACTGTTTTTTTATTTTCTTTTTTATTCAAAATTATCTTTTAATGTATTCCAATTTCCATCCCATGCGAAGATAAATCATAAATGGACAGGAAATAATATTCCGATATCCTGATGATTCAAAGCATGTGATGTGATGATTAATGGAAATACAAATTCGAATCAGGTAATAGTATTCTTATTTTCAGAAGGTATACTAAATGGTATAAACGTGATCTGTTGGGCCTCAAGAAGGTATACTAATTGGTATAAACGTATTTGTTATTTCTAGCATCTTTTTCTTTAAAAAGGATGGGTGATTTTTTTTTATAATTTTTGGTCTGAAATCATTCCTATATCTTTTTTTTTTTATATTTTTATATTTTTTTTTCAATAAAATAGTTTTTTCACACAAATCTATATTTTTATTTTTATTTTTATGCTTTAATGCCTTCTTACGCGACGCGCGATTCAGATCGTCTAATACAATTTATCGTTTAATTTCCTGACAAGCTTTCAGACATAGCCGATTCAAACAACAAAACGCCTAATTTCGAGACTTTTTTCACTTTTGTAATGCCACGATTCAAATAATAAAACATATTCATTTTGCATAAAGACATTAAATCAAATCAAATCAAATCATGATCGTCAATATATTATATAAATCAATAATAATATATTTAAAGAATCATAAAATTATCAAACGCTGCATCATTCGAATGCTAAGTTATGTCAATATTTGTAGCTTTTAATCTAATTTTATTTTATTTTTTTATTGAATGTATTGAATGAAAAAAATTATGATCTTTACAAAAAAAAATGGTATAAACGTGTCTTTTTTTCCTTATATAATTAAATAAAAATTATGTTTGATATCACAAATCTCAGAATAAAAAATATAAAATTTTTATATTTGTCTATTTTTAGTTTTTGAAAAACTTATAGATAACTGATTTTTTAATATTTCAAGGTTGTAAAATCTGAGACGGAATCTGAGACCCCTCCTTTATGCCTGTTTTACCACTTGATCTTTGTATGATGAGCTATTTTATAATTGTTTAAAAACAGGTTCCAAAAAATTATTTTTTAAATCATTCTTTAAAAGTGCTTTATATATTTATTGTTTAAAACTTAAATATTTTTAACATATTTTTATATTTTAAAGTTATTAAGAGAAATAGATAATTATTTGTAATTATATTCTATTGATACTTATTTGTAATTATCTTGATAATTATTTAAAGTATGTTTCGAAAAACTAAATTTTCTGTCTTATGTTTTATTTTATATAAATATTTTTAAAACAATATTTAAAAATAAGATATATCTCTATCTTCATTCATTTTTTAAAGAAAAATAGAATATTAAGTTTTATTATTACAAAAGGAAAATGTTTAATTTTTATATAATTTTTTGCAAACATTTACATGAAAAACTTAAATTTAGTGGTTATAATAAACATTTAATAAGTATACTAACTACTTAACTCAGTAATGATCTGGTTTTAGAACTTAATGTCAAACTTATATAAGAGAAATTAAAAGTTTTTTTTTTAAAGAGAAAAAGAGAAATTCAAGGTTTTAAAGTCCCTTACAATCATATACGTTTATCTAATAGTGGAAAAATATTGATAAATATAAAAAAAAAACCTATAAATGTTTATACATTTTTACATAGGATGGACAGCTTTATAGACGATGGAAGAATTCCAGAAAACTTTTGTACATAAAATTTGTATAAGAGTTTCTAAAAAATTTCAATGATGTACTTTATGAAAAAGTTCTTTGCGCGGTAAAATAATTTTAATTCTATGTAAAATAAAAAGAAATTTTTAATCAACCTATATTAAAATTTAACTATTTAAAAAATATTAATTTGAGACATTAATAAAATTTTATTATCTCAAACTTTATAACTTTTTTTTTACATGTTAAGTTTATTAATTTTTATATACTTTTTTTTATTTAAAAATTAAAAAATGAAAATTGCATTTGAATGAAGCTTCAAAATTTGTTTGGAAAATTTTCAAAAACAGTTTTTGCTGAAAATTTTCAAAAATAACATTCTGGAAGCTTGTATGCACAAAGGCTAATCCGACAGCCGTTGCTCAAATGGGATCGAGAGTGACAGACTAATTTTGACAAAATTACTGGGTCAATGCTTTAGACGCCTGATCACTAAACCGCATTGTAAAACAAATGGCGAAATATTTTTGTCTTGCTTAACCCCCCAATTACGGCCTCGTCTGACTAAACCTTATTAAAATATTTTATAGCTTTACAAAAATAATAATGTAACTAAAAATTTAAACAAAAAAATTTATTAACTAATATATTATCAAATAACTAATAATAAATACATGAAATAAAAAATAGCTTAATATATTATAAAATATAAATTTAATAATATATAAATTAGAATATATAATATCCCAAAAAATATTTAGCGTTAGCGACGCTTATTAATTTAATATCGAACTAAATAAATTTCAAAGATTGTTCGTTACTTTTTTAAATTTTCAAGACTTAAATGCTGAATTTTTTTAAAAAGTTCGATTTAAAAACGAAATATTTCGTCTTTCTATCTCGTAGTGCTCATTTTCCAAAATGTTAAAACTCAATCATTACCCAACATAACTGACGAAACTTTTCCATTACTAGATTTCATGGTATCTAATCTTAACGGGCGCAATTCATTTTGTCATCCGGTATCTAAAGAATTTCCGCTCAACCCTTACGATAATTTATTATTTTTATTAACATTTTCACACTTAAAATTTCTAATTTTCTGGCTTACATGTAGTGAATAACACCGAATCCAGATCGGACGTGGAGAAAATAAACCCAAACCTATTAAACCCGATTAAATTAAATTAAACCCGCTTATTAAGAACGAGTACCGATCTTTAACCCAAAATAATAATCCGTCCCGTCATTATCCCTACTCATTACCTAACGTTAAAAACAAACAACTTAATACTTAACGCTATTAAGTACTATTTAGTATTAAGCTCAAAAGCTTCTATTCAGTGATTAAATAAAAACAAACACCACTCCAAATCCTGCAGATATACCTCAAACGCAGTGATAAAAAGATTCATAATTTTGGTCTGGGGACCAGAGACTAAACACGTGATAAGATTAAATTTGTCCAAGTCCTAACTCGACTAAATTGGCCCCAAATCCGAAAGACAAAATTAATCCTACTTAACTCGTACTCAACACTACTTTAATTCCAACTTTTCTAAGACCTACGCTATTTCTCCATATAAGTTTAGGACCATATGGCCCATGATCGATATACAAGATCCAGGCATCCCAATAATGCATGCATACTGAACCTTGATGAGAATTGAGATGAGAACAAATATACGGATGAAAAAAAGCTCTTGAAAAAGAAGAACAGATCTTTTTATCCAGAAGGCATGTTATTAATAACATGAGAATCTCCATCAAGTCCCACAATTTATCAATAGCATGAAAAAAAGAACCTCAGAACCTGAGGGTAGCTCGATTGGTTGAAGGCTTTATGATTTAACCATTGTGTCACCTAACGCGTCCCTCATGTCATTGTATGCTTACCCAGCTATTAATTTCGCAAGCATGCGATTAATCGGCGTGACGCGAACCGACCGAACATGGTGATGCTGAGAAACCCAGCTACAAGCTAACCAGATAACGTGTGATGACAGCCCTGCATTTAAGTTGGAATATTTTCGGAGCCTGTAAATTGCAAAGGAAAAAAAACTAAGAAATTATGCTAGCTAGGTTTTACCATCACTAGTGTGAAAAAAGAAAACTCAATGGTAACTTCAACCAAGGAAGAAACGTCTACTAGGTGCATAATCCCAATTTAAACATTTAACAAGCAAATCACCCAGATATCAATGAATTCAAGGTCATTACGTTTCGCCAAGGCATTTAATCTAATCACTATTTAAGCATTTGAAATCACATCTAACATACCCCCAAGGTGCAGACCCGTGTTGCTGTAACCGAGTCGGGAATAAGGGGTCTCCTTTTACAATATGATGGATGAACACTTCTATGGAGCTGTATAATTTTCCTTATGTTGGGAATCACAACCTGATGCTAAGCTTGTAGAAAATTTAATACCTTTACATGAAACTATAAGTTTCTTATAGATAGATTACACTCGTGCCTCCACTATACATCATATACATTTTCAGACTGTGGATGATCAGATGACTTAATAAGTGGCTCCGTGCTCTCCTTATCAAGTTTAGGACATTTACCCGCTTTCTTCCCAGGATAGAGCAGGTAGTGTTGGCAGATGAAGACAAGGTCAAAGAAGACGGATACCTGCAAAAGATTTTAACCCATAAAAGCAAATATAATATAAGTATTTGCCTAAATATACGATTTCCATTTGCTTTAATTATGTTGAAACAGAATAATAAGGAAAATAAATTTGTAAGTAATGTAAAAGTCTTTTGGTTTGTATCTCTTCTTCAATGCATTTTACGTTTTTTACAGTAATTTCCTATACAAGAAATTCCAGAGGTAAGTTGATATCATTTACATTGGGGTGGGCCAAATGAAAAGATAACATTCAACCAATCAACGAATAGTACTTAAAGTAAGAGGACTATAAAATAAAAACAAAGGAAGGGAATGAACATCTCATACCAAAGATAGCAAGAGCTTTCCTATATTCCCATAGAAGTTCACCCAAGAACCTGGAAGAAGATTGAGTTCATTCATAATCACATATGCAAGTATATAAGTTTCCAATGGCAATGTCTATTTGGTAGTGGAATAAATGAACACACCTTGGTCTATAGACTGCACCATCATCTGTGCATAATTAGCCAGTCCCCCGCATAAATCAAGTAAAATGTTGCCAATGCTAAATCCATCGGTACTCTTCCGCCGGAAGTTCATAAATGCCTACATTTAAACATGCCAATATTGGAGTATAGAATACCAGATTAACAGCTAATTCAATATGCAAAAATAATCAACAAATAAAGCAATTACAGGCATACAAAGTCTTCTTCAAAACCCATGTCCACAAATAACCACAAAGATCATATCAAGAACATAGACAGACTTGAAAACAATAGGAACCGTTTCAGCATGCTTTCATAATGACAGAAGCAACTCATTTCATTTCCATGGCATAGAAAGCTTCAACGATTAGCACCCAGCTAGAGAACAGGTAGAAGTGATGACCAGTCAATGCTCAAGACCACCAGTTTCTCATTTTAGTTGCATAATCATGAAGAAAAAAAATGATAGGAGAAATAAGATGAGACCTTGCTGAATTGATTACTAAATCTACTTGTGCAGTTGGTGAGTCACACTGAAGAAAGTTTAGTATTCAAGAAACTCCTACATACCATTCATGTGGTAGCTATTCAATGGGGAAAAGCTGAAAGATTAAAATAATGATGCACTTTGATGCCCATGTGTTTTTAAGAGATGGCAAAACATTTTCTTTTTTGAAGTATGATTTACAACAATATAGATCTAGAACTTACTATTAATCTGTGTTTCAAGTGTGTCAGTGCATTTTGCATTTTAGGCAGATCAAAATCCACATTCGCATGAAACTTTGACCTTTAATAGGCACAAAAAGGTCCATCATAATATTCAATTTCCTAGAAGAAATTATTTCCTTAATGAGAAGGTAGAAAATTTTCCCACAGGATGTCTAAAACTTCCCAATTTCATTCCTACAATTGGTAGTCAGTCCTAGTGATATCTCCAAATCCAATTAAATTGCAGGGTTAATGGCCAAGCAAGCTTCCACAACCAGATGGTAATGGTAGTTTTCCTATCTGTATTGTGTAAAAACACCATGTCCAAGCTAACATATACAACCATGCGCCAGCTGAAAACCCCCCTCTCCCTCTGACCAACCCCATCTAAAATACCTAAATTAAAAAACAAAAAGCAACTCTAAAACCCCAGGTCTCCTTTTCTGTAACCCTGATAAGGAAAAAAAGAAAAAGATGGGAAAAAAGAAATGATCCTAAATTTAAGGGATTGAAAAACTGTATGAATCCCATGCATGCATGGACTTTCTCAATGATAACAGAGTGTTTATTATCCATCTACCAGAAAGTCAATAAAGAACTAATAAGATTTCCTTAAACAGTATTTAACAAGTCAAGGTGGAGGAGGCAATTCTGACCTGCGGAACATACTTGATGACTGTCATAACAACTTGTATTGTGCTGCGCCATGATAAAAGTTTTACAAAGTTAGACAATAACTAACACAGATGTACATACTTACCTGCTATGTAATAGACAAAGAAGATATAGGATGAAGAAATTAAGAAAATCTCCATGGCCTAGGCATATAAAAAGAAAAGACTGATTGATGTTATGAGATATTAATATTATTAGGGTAATACCACTCTGTTTCACTTTTCTTTCTTTCTTAATTATTCTTTTTTTCGTCTGTCCCATGTATTCTCATTTGAGGGTGGGTGAGCTCCTGCAATGATGTTTCCCCCCAATCCTTCAGCATGGGGGAACTCCAAAATATAAAGAGATGAGGCTAGGGCTCTTTCACTTACAACAACTAAGCTTTGGCTGTTTCCAGATATTAAGCAATTAAAATTATGAAACAGAAAGTTCAGAAAGAAGTTAATCACCATATAACAGTAGTCAAGATATTTTTAACTCATAAACTAGTTCTACAATATGTGAACTTCTGCTAGTATCCCCTTGATCCACTTAAATGATGAAATTGATACTTCTAAACTTAAGGAAAAGAAAATTTTCAGCCCAAGACCTGCATCCTCGGGAAGAATATACCAGTTAGATATACCAACATAGAGTTGGAAATGAATATCTATCCAGCTTCCATAGGTTTGGGCACATGCATTCGGTTGAAGTGTATGTCTAGAAGTCCGATCCTTTAGATCTCAACTTCTAAGATTTGAGGACTGAGCTGAAAAGGGATCTTGAATGGTACTTGGATATAACATATTAGAAAAACACAATCAGAAGGAAAAAATAATATATAACAGAATTTCAAAGGAAAAAATAAACTCTCCTTTTCTCTTTTATCATTATTCTGGGGTAAAAAATCAAAATAGGAGCATCCAACAAGGATTCCACACCCACTTCCTTGTAAAGACCATGTTGGATGGAATTGGAGAATCCAGTCTCACCACTGCGCATACTTTAAGAAAAATCCAATCCAAGTAACAGTAAACAACTCCCTCAAGAATGATACAAAAGTATTTCAATCTCATTCATTGAGGCAATGTATAAAAAAATCATTGTGTACGTGTACAGTGAGTGTTTAAACATATGTTACTGTGTGCAATCATGATGCTTCTATGCAAAAACACCACCATAATGAAGATGACATAATACATCATAAGAGTGCATCTTACTTAAAGACTGAAATCAGCCAAAGCCAAGAATGGCTTGGCAAAGCTATTATCACACAAACTGCAGCTGATAACCATGCCGCACAAACAATTCCAATGGAAATCTTTGAAATCTTCTGAGTTCCACGCTGCAAAAACCATCAACAATAAAATTTGAAAATTGATTCTATAAAGAAGTTGACAACGGTAAGACTTCAAACAAGACAAGAAATATTGACTGATCAGAGAAGAACAAACAACTTACCTCATAGATTACAATTTGAAACAAAGTAAATGCTGTCAAGATAACAGCATGAATTGAGAAAGCAACATCATTTACAGCCACAGGTATCATCTGTAATAAAAATTGTATCACAGCAGAATACTATAAAAAAAATGAAAAATGCAACACTTAAACAAGATGCTCTCCTCCACCCTCCAAACATAAACAAACTAATGAGATACTCCTAAAGCCAGAAAATTTTAAACCACATGTCATGTTCTTAGCTTGTATGATTCATCCCTTAAAACCAAAATCTCAGAAATTAAAAAAGAAAATACTCAACTCTGTATTAAATTATTTAACAATCCAACCAAAATTTCAGCTATTTCAAGGGTCAAATACTGAATTTCCAGTATTCAAGTTAGTAGGAAAGTTCTATGCTCTGTCCATCCAATCAAAGCTCTAGCAAGGGACTGACCTCAATTTCTGTCAAAAACCAATGCTATAATTCATAATAGAAAGAGATAATTCGCTTGTTCAAATGCCTACAAAGATAGGATGATAACCTAAATTCAATTATTGAGGACATATTTTAAGATTCTTTAAATAATTTTTATTCAAAAAACAGCCCACATGGTTTAACTTCTAAGTAGAAAAAAATCACCAACAGCAGTTTTGGTAAAGAAATTGAAATAAAACGATTGCATTTCAACATTGTGAAACAACAACAGAATAAAAAAATAGAATAAAGTTCAATTAGATAGTGTTTATTATGTTTGATTCTTTGCAGTGGAGGGCAATCATGCAGATGGTGAGGTATCCTCAAGGTGAGAGCGAGATATGTACATGAATCAATAACTCAACCACCATGGATAAAAATAATCTATCCATCGGAAAAGCATGTTGTTACAACTCCATGTGTTTTGCTTAACGGTTCCCTCTCCTTGATAAACACTAATCAAGCTATCAGCCTATTCTCTTTAATGAGGCCTCCGATTCTTACTATCAAGTCAAGACCCCTTTGTTATCCATATACTTGACGTTAAGGCTAACCTCACCAGCAAGTGAGGCAAACCCAATTGCATTTCCTAAGCCCACTCCCCTCTAGGTTAAGAGTATCCAGATAAAGGGTAGGTACCCAGGAAGATCGTTAACATGTGCTGGGGCAATAAAAAATTGGATGTCGAGACTTTTAAGAAGTGATAAAGGTAACATATGACAGTCTCCACTGGCTCTGTAGGGACAGAACCCATAGATGCCTTAACCTCAAAGGATGCACCCTCATTATCAGGCTTACAAGTCAGCAAGGACAAGTGCCCTATCCACATGTCAGTACCAAATCCCGTGTGAAACCCATGGAACAATCAAATATACCCTAAAGTCATTCATGCAATTCAAAATCTCACCCATCCATTTGCAATGTCAAAGTAACCTTTACATAAAATTCATCACTCAAAATCATAAACCAACAACTAATTTTTAACCTAGAGCAACACCAAAATCTTGTCTAAATCTAAACAAAAATTTCCAAAGATTTGCAAAATTACTCCAAAAACGGGGAAAAATAAAAAACAGTGATTCGAAGTCTCAAACATCCCCAATAAACGAATTATGCAATTCCTGATATAAAAAGTCACTCTGATACCCGTAATCATGATTAGGACCAAAAAGAAACATAATGAAGAAAAAATTTTATTACCAAAAACACAAACCTGCCCAACTCCATATTTCTCACGGTACTGCCTCTGGACAGCAGAGCTAAAGTAGAGAACCGCGTTGTATATCAAATACGATGAATGCTTCGTCAAGTTCAGCACCACGAAATCGAAGTTCAACCCCACCACACTACGTTTTACCAACCGGTTCCAAGTAAGTAACGAATTCTCGAGCAAAAAACGAAAGAGAAGGGATAGAAAAGGGGGAAAATCCAGAAAAAAAAAAAAAAACCTTTTTCTTCTGAAATTCAAAATGACTTGAGGGTAGAAACTGATGGACCAGGAAACGAAAGCTGTCCATCCAAACACTTGGTATACGATTTCCAGCGCGGTCGAATTCCAGGACGACATCGTGATTCCGTCGGAATAGACTCCCCGGAGGAATTGGATTTTGGATATTTGATATTTGTGTGTCGCCGGTGAGCAAGGTTAAGGTTGGATTGGTCCAATACGATCCTACCACGTGAATGATTCGCCCGAATTATATGTCTGGGAGTTGCTCATTTCTATGTGTGATTGGATATATTCTGATCATCTGACGTCGATGATGAGGTTCATTAAAGGGGAATACGACAGGTTATGGTGGTCTCACAACCACCAGAGTTCAACTCTCCCATGCATAGACATCTTGGAGCCTTTCGAACTTTGCCGGGAACCCATCTATGTTCATGCTGCACTCTTCTCAAAAAGATACCTTTCTTTCTCCATTTTCAGAGTTTTTGTCAAAATAGGATTGCTTTTATATATATATATATATATATATATATATATATATATATATATATATATATATTGTTTTTATTTTTTAACCCTCTGATAATCTACTTCCTAAATCCTTGTCCATAACTAGGATTTTATACTTGTATTATTAGATAACTAAATAGTTTCACTCTGGCTTTATTTTTGTATATATATATATATATATATATATATATATATATATATATATATATATATATATATATATTGTTTTTTTTTAACCTCTAATAAATCTACCCCTTAAATCCCTAGTCCATAACTAGGATTTTATATTTGTATTATTAGATAACTAAATAGTTTCCACTCTAGTTTTATTTTTGTACTAAAATTCAAAAATTAGTTAGGGTTTCTAACTTAGATGTAAGAGATAAAAAAAAAATTGAGTATCTTTCTTAGATGGCATCAAAGGACACTAGATTGAGAGTTTTGGACATATACAATTTATTTTGAAAAAAAAAAATCAAAATAGATTAAAAATTAAAATAATATTTAAATTAATATGTAAACAATAATAACGTGTTATTGACATTGAAATTTTTTTTACCTTAATACCATGATCACAAACTATGATATTAACTTAAAAAGTTTTTTAAATATGTCCCAAACTTCTAGATAAATAATAATTTGAAATCAATTTATTTAAAACAAATGTCATTTTCACCCAAAATCCTGATTTGTTACAAATTTACAATAAAATCACCATAATGGTAAATACTTTTATTTTAAATATATATATATAGGTATTTCTTGGTCAATTTCACCCATCCTAAGAAGTGATGGATTAGTTGATGAGAAAATGATGGATGGGTGGGGGATATGGGCCTATACTAACTGCTATCATCATATTCATTATTGATGACAGAAGCTCATAAAGGTTGAAAAGGATTGATCATGGACTTTGGGTTCAAAATAACCCATTTTATAGAATAAATATTCATTCATGCCGGATTTTGAAATTTTTTTCAAAATGGTATTCTTTTGCCATGTAGAAGAGAAATTTCAATTTTTTATTTATTTAATTTAAAAGTCATAGAAACCGTGACTACAACACCTTGAAATTACCCTAACAGTTTGATAATATGTTTAGGGTATAAAATAAATTAAATTATATTAATACGGCGTTTAAATTGATAAACAAAAAATAATAATAATTAATTCAAGAAATAAGAGTAAATTAGAAATTTACCAATTTAGGACTCAAATGTCATAACTAAATAAGTCAATATGCCAAAGTGGAATAATGGGTTAAGTTGAAGTGTAAATGAAAGAGAAATGAATGACCAAATAGCAAAATGTGAAAAACTTAATTCAAAGTGAAGGAACAGACTCAATTCAGAAAGAAAATAATTTCAAAAGTCAGATATAAAATTGAGGCTTTTTCATTCGCACAAAGGAGAAAAGAGAGACACGGGTTGAGAGGGAGAAGGAGAATAGAATTCTCGCTTTCTCTCCATCTTGCGGTAGACTGAATGGCTTAAAAGCACAGTTAAGCAGTTTGTAAGAGACAAGATACTTAAAACCTAACTAAAACCCCTTTCTTGCAAGCCGGTTCGAAAAACCTTTAACTTCAGGAAGTGTTACTTCATGGTTTTAGCTTCAATGGAGTATTGCTTTCAGATTGCTTGATCAAGGTTTCGGAGTGACCTCAGATAAAGGAAATGATGTAAGCTTCAGCGAGCTTGATGTCCAAAAATTAAACTGCTTTGCTTTCAAGCAGTGCTGTTATAATCGTCTCAATCTGAGGATTCCAAGCGGTAACAACCATAAGAGCTAGAGCTACAAATGTATGGAAGGGATCAGGACCAAATTGTAGCTTTAAGGCTCCCTAATATGGGTTTAAAGGTGAGTTTCGGTAGCTAATGGAAAGATGTTCGCTTTTAAAGTAGAATTGCAGAGCTTCACATAAGTTGAGCCACTCATTCAAATTGAGCGATTCAAAATTCAGATACTGTGACTCATAATAATTTACTTATGGAAGTAAGCAATTTGCAACCAAAGTGCCCAGAACTGGCCAAAGTTGAGCACTACAAAGAACAACTGACATGCTATAAATCAGAGGCCTCGAATGTAAATGGATCCTAGCGCTTCATGATCCAACCTGACTTATCTAATTGGAGGTTAAACCTTAGGAACCATAGATTCAAATGAGTAAAGGAAACATTACCAATTTATATCAAGACCCTAAAATCGAGAATAACAATGTAACCAAGGAGTTGGGCATATACACTTCAGCTGGTAATTAAAATACCAGAATTTCGAAACAGTTGATCCAAATGAGATTATTCAAATTCCTACTTAAAATATACTATAGATATATCATTTTCTTTTGAAGGAAGCATGAGCAAAAACTACTGTTTGCCCTCGTAGTACCTGCAAGTCACGCAGACGGGGCAGAAGATCGCTCAATCTCAAAAAATCTTTAGGAATGCACAACTCCATTTTTTTTCTGTGCTTGTTATTTGATCGCGACATATTTATGGGATGGATTAAAGGTGATGAGGAAGTCAATTCAAGAACGGATTCGACGAAGCAAAGAATTAAAGAAATAAGAACCTTTGTGTTCGTTTCTTCATTAATTTCTCTGCTTCTGCTTTAAGGTTGTTTGGATAACCAAATCTGGCGTTTTATATAACATTTACGCTGTGTCTGCTTCGAGCCATAAATGAACGCCTGTTTCCACTCTCTCTACTAAACACGGAAAATTATGAAATAAGTGGATTTATTGAAATGAATTGCAATAAATTGCATATTGATTATTTTAAACTGATTTGATAACTGACATAAAAATGAATCTGTAATAAAATTAATTTAAAGATGGAAACTGCGTGGTTGATGCTTAATGCATATACACCATTGTAAATTGCCATGAACGATTTGAGTGCCCTTAATAATGTTAACTGCTAAATTCAAGTTAGCATAGATTATTACACCGATAAGGGTCAAATGAGAAGGACTCAAGGCCGAACGAAATGATGTATCATCCAATCGAAATAAATCAGATATTATCACACTGCTCACAAAATTATTTTTAATAACCAATCTAGCCTCAAGGACCGTGACTGCATTATAAAACTTTTTTTGTATATCACCAGAACAAGAGACGCGCGACGATTTGTTATCTCCAGCATCAAAACATATGTTAAATTCACTTAAGTAGAAATGAGTTAAAATTGCAATGCATGATTTGTGTTGGGAATGATTTATCGTGATATGAAACTCGCATGATTGAAATGACCAATGAATTGTAATTTGAATAAATACTAAATTAAATATACATATATGTATTACAATGCATCGGGTCATTGAAAAATTATACAAAGGCATTGATTTAGAAAATGCACGATTTATTTAAATCAAATTCTAAGAGGTAAATGGCGAACCACTGTAACTGGAGAAAACGTTTAAATGCTACTATTTTATCATCGTGACAGTACTTGCTTTAACAAGACGGGATGAAAAGACTTACTGACATTTAGAGTCAATTAAGGCCTCACTGGATTCAAGAAAGTTCCGAATTCAGATGTTCGAAATATATTCGATAATTTTAAAATAAACTCTAATTTTGTTTTGTAAATATTTTGGCATTGAAAACGGTTTAAAATGTCGTAATGTATAAAGATGGTAAATTGATCAAATGGGTATGAAATGTCATATCTAATGGAAAATGTATATTGAAAACAAAATGATGAGCCTCCTTTAAGTTGAATTAATATATACAAATATTTTTTCATAAAGATAAATATCCTTTACAAAACGAGCATTGAAAATGAGTTTTAATCTGGAGTAAAGTTAGTATGAATTTGATTCGAAAAAAAGGACCACGCCCCCGATCTCTGGTTTCTACTTCGAGCGGGTCGCCTGCATTTAAGCAAGGTAGCTACCACAACGACTTTAATTCAAAAATAAAATCGCAGTTTTATAATTGTGATTCTAGTTCAAAAATGAAGTCAAAATTTCTAATTATAGTTTCTTTGAGCTATTTTGAACAAAAGTTTAAAATGTAAAATAAAACAACCATTTTGACCCAAAGCTCTTGATCATGTCCATCGGATTTTGACGTCAGCTGGCCCGGACCCACGGTTATAAAAAAAAAATGTCCATCGGATTTTGAAGTATAATATAGTTTGAGACTCCTTTATGATTTGGGAAAAAATGAGATATATTAAGACTATATCCTCATGGTAAGAGGGATTAGATTGAGAGTTGTTTGAGGATTCCATATGTAATATTTTTTGAGTTTTAAACGTAACAATTATGATCTAAAGATGAGATAAAAGTATAGAGAAAAAAACAAAAATAACAATAGAATTAAATTCGATTATCTATTTTATTTATTATTTCAAACTCATTTTATTTATTTTTAAAAGACAAACAGCATAAATGAAGCCTCCCTTAATTGAAATTCAGCTACAATAGAACTAAACGAAGCTATATTAAGAACTGGTGCACGAATGTGAATCCAATGAACAAAACTGTATATATTTGAAATTATTAAAAACCAAAATAATTCAAAATTAATTCATTGTTTTGAATTGTGACCATAATAATATTTTCTTAGGGCATATAAAATTTATAAAACTTTCGTAAAATCGGTTCATCTTTTATATTAGCTTTATTTTTTTTTTTTTATCAATTTTATTGTTCATAACTGTCCCAAAAATAAAGTAAGCTCTACCAAAATGTTCAAACTGGCTACAGATACCACCAGATTCCATGGCTTCCATAGGGATGGTGAAAGATGTTGTATATATTTCGGTATAATTTTTGGTTTTGAGGATTTTTTTTTTTCATAAAATTTGAACAATGGCTTAAACGGTGCTATCACCCATAATTCTTTTGGTTGGGTGGTCGGGCTGCCATTATAAATATATAATTTATATTTTTTTAAATTTAAAATAATTTTAAATTATAAAATTTGATATTTATAATGTAATAAATTCATTTTTATATATTTATATTAATATTTTAATTTTTATAAAACATAATTTGTATAATATTAAAATATAAAAATTATTTAAAATGGAAAAGATATATTATAATTATATTTATATTTGTATTTATATCTATATTTTCAAAAACAAGATAGCTAAATATATTTTTTGTTATGAATTAATATAAAAAGAATGATAGATTATGTGTCAAGGGTTGCATGTCCAAATATATGCATGTTAGTTTTTTAAAATTGAAATATGGTTAATTGTACCTAACTCATTTGATAGCATACAATATTTCAAAAAGGTAGGTATCGATCAAAATCATTTTTAGAAAACAGTTTAGAGTCGTCACTTATTTTTGTTTTATTTTAAGAGGGAAAACAAAATAAGAAAGAAAAACTCTAAATCGCGACTCTGATGTTAAACGTAGTTTGAAAAAACCCACCCAGGCCCGCACAAGTTGATTGGTCGGTAAGTATACGCATTAAACATACACCCTTCTAAACCCCTAAAACTAGGTATCTACTAAACAAATTAAGAAAAATATGACTTTTAACTAATCAACTAATAAATATCGAAGATAAGTAATAACAATACAACAATATGCAAGACATATATAAATAAATAATAAAGCAAAGTCATATGAGAAAAAATGTACCTATACAGCATATCCAAAGCGCTATCGATTGGAAATAGTGTTAGGAGCTGTAAAATTAATCATGTGTTATGAATGTTTGAAAACTAATTTGAAATTTGAGGTTTTGAAAATTGGAAGTTTGAAATTTTGGAAATTGAGAATTTTGAAATGAATTTGAAGTTCGGCACTTTAATCAGATTTTAAATTGAATTTTTAAATTAAGAACTTAAATTTTGTAAATTTTGAGACAGAATTTAAAATTTCAATTTTCAAATTGTGCGACTGAATTCAAATTATGTTACTTTAATTTTGAAATTTGAAACTTGAAAATTTTAAATCGGAAATTAGGGTACCTTGATTTTTGAAATTAAGGCACTTGAATTTTGAAATTTGAGATTTGGGAAATTTAAGTTAAAAAGTGGGTGACTTGAATTTTAAATTGGAAACTTGAAAAATTTGAAATTTAAACAGCGGACTTTAATTTGGAAATTATGGCACCCTGAATTTTAAAATTGGTAAATCGATAACTGACACTAAACTTGAAAATTGAAATTAAAAATTTATGACTTGAATTTTGAAATCGAGTACTTGATTTTGGAACGGTTCAAAATTTGAGTATTTTGACTTAAATTTTAAAATCAAATTTCGAATTTTAAATGCAGAATTGACACTTGAATTTTAAAAATTGAGAAATTAAAATTTAGAACTTGAATTTTTGAAAATTGGGGATTTTAATAAATTAAGGATGGATGATGTTTTATATGTTAAGGAAACATAAATTGAATTATTAAAAAAAAACATCAACAACCAATTTAATTAAATAAACAAAAAGCAACAATATACTTACAAAAAAAAAAATAATAAGACTATAAATTAAATAACTAATTAAATATAAACAATATATTAAATATATATACAAGATAATTAATTAAAAAATAACTATATAAAAGAAAAGTTTATAAATAAAAAGAAAGTCAATAAACTTACTCCCAGATGACAAATTTCTCAGGCCTAGTCACCTCCCAAGTCGAGATCGCTCTAAAGCCTGCAGATCGCTTTCCAAAATTCAGACCTCTAAGTTTCCTGGGTTTGGACCTCTAAGCCCAAAATTTTAAACTATGAAATTTTTTAGTCTCTCTTCTTTTAAGGAAATGACTTATCATCTCTTAAAACAAAACTCATAAATGCCTGCCCTAATTGTATGCCTATCATTCCAAAACTTTCTTTCAAAAAATATTTAATTGCGCACGGCCAGTACTTCCTACTCTTGGGGCGGGGGAGGCCCATGGTTTCCCTTTCTTTTTTCCTCTAAACCAAGGGAGAGAGAACCCTTTTTATAGGAAAATGGAGGCCTCTCTCCCTTGTCTATTTCAAATGTGAGATTGTCTCCCACAAAGAAAGAAACATTCTTAACCTCCAAATTTGAGAATTTACAAGGTTTTCTTCGATGTAGCCTAGCGAAACAGAATTCGAACACGAATAATGAAGTAAACGACGTTGCAAAAGTAAAGATGAACTATATTGAAGAAAAATGAGACTCCAAAAAGGTCCAAGAGTACACTTATAAAGGCAAAGAGGGCCTTACACCCTAAGGGTGGACAAAAAACAAAACAAGATAACCTGCCCGCCATGATATATATCCAACTCCATCCATATCCTCTCTTAAAGGTGAAACTCAGATCAAAATTTGAAACAATAAGTCAATACCATAGGTACTATAATGGTCATGTAATCAGACGCGACAACACCATGCTATCATAAAACGTGAAAGCTCAAAAAATGCGAAACCAATAAGCAGAATAAGCCGAGCCAAGAAATGGTATGTTGATGAAAACTCTATAATGGCCGTGATGAGACGCCAGTAAGAAACCCTATGAGCTAGGCAAGTGAAAGTAAGATAAACCAAAGAAGCCATGTGATGTGCGGGCAATGCTAGCGACCGTGAATTCTTGTAGCGATATCTCTAATGAAGATGAACTCAAGGGTCTACATGGTGAAGACATCTAAAATGCTCGTCCGAAACGAAGGAAACACAAATATAAACCCGAACATCTTATTTAAGATGTGGGCGTAGAGGCGAACCAACGCCCTTATTCAGGAGAAGACGAAGTAAGAATGTTTGAACTGTGAAGTAAAAGAAGTGATGGAGACAAAGTCTGAACATCTTAACTATATGACGGTGTGGTCTGAACATCTGAACTATATGAAGGTGTGGTTTGAACATCTAATCTATATGAAGGTGAAGTCTCGAATCGATTGATCCTCAAGACGGCGTCCAACGCCTATCCTGATAGCAAATGTGATGGTGAAGTCCGACAACATCCGTCCATATGAAGGCGGCGTCCGAACGCTTGATTCAGAAACGGTTCGAACATTTGAATCGCAGACTAGCAAATGTGATGCGTATGAAGTCTCGAATATCTGATCCATGGTGAAGGCTAAGTTTTTGAACATCTGATCCATATGAAGGCGGTCTCGACTGTTCTGGCGTAAGACGGTTCAACGCCTCGAATCATGTGTGTTAGTAAATGTGATGTAGATTTGTTTGGAACATCTAATCCATATGGGCGCAAAGTCAACGCCTAACTGGCAGTAAGATAAGGTTTGAACATCTGAACGGGCGGCAGCAGCAAATGTGGGATGCGTGATGAAGTCAACATTTTTTTATCCATACGGCGTGAAGTCTGAATGCTTGATTTGTAGAAGACGAAGTCTGAACGTCTAAACTATGAGTGCTAGCAAATGTGATGTAGATGAAGTCTGAACATCTGATCCAAATGAAGGCGAAGATTGAATACCCGATCTGCAAAAGATGAAGTCTAAACCTCTGAACTACGGTGCTAGTAAATGTGATGCAGATGAAGTTTGAACATATGATCCATATGAAGACAAAATATGAACACCTGATATGCAGCTGATATGCAAAAGATGAAGTCTGAACGTCTAAACTGTGGTGCTAGCAAATGTTTTGCAGATGAAGTCTAAACATCTGATCCAAATGATGGCGAAGTCCGAATGC
Source organism: Tetrastigma voinierianum (assembly GCA_016808115.1). Taxonomy (NCBI): domain Eukaryota; kingdom Viridiplantae; phylum Streptophyta; class Magnoliopsida; order Vitales; family Vitaceae; genus Tetrastigma; species Tetrastigma voinierianum. The sequence goes on along the minus strand of JAEQBH010002353.1, from coordinate 28,947 downwards.
CTGATCTCGTAGTGTGCTGCAGGTGAACTGAATGACTCGATATCCGAACCGAAGACATAAAAGGCGGTCCAACACCTAAATCCAAAGGCAAAGGGAAGCAAATACGGCCTAAACGCCCGAAATCTGGCGGAGGAAAAACAGGCTCCAGCAGCTTGCAGCCTAACTCCTGAACAATCTACTATGAAAATCTCATATGGAATAAACATATGCAAAAGGCCTAATAATATATGCATGATCTTAAGAACATTGCTATCAATGTAAAGAAGATCCCCTAATCAAATAAGAACCACCAAGTAATCGCTAGTGAAGCCAAATCATCTCATCAATAAAATAGGGGGATGTGCCCCAGTATGGCAAGTGGAACATCACTTCGAGTGGATATCTGAAGTGACTCTAGGCAATCAACACTGTGCTCAAAAATCGAACCAACCATATCATCAGAAATAGTACGAACATGTGTATCTATCATGAAGGACCAATAAGAACTCAACGTCCATAATGAATAACTCCTCTCATCGGCTCAAAACGTCATGCTAGAAACATATATGAAATCTAACTCTGAAATCTCGAGACACTAAAGATAGAGGGTCCTAGAATAATGACAACAATGGATTAAAAAAATAGTACATGAGAAATATTTGCCAACTCGCATGGTTCAACAAAGATCCATTGAATAAACAATAATGGAGCAAAAATGTCATAATGAAACTCATCCTCGGCATAAACCATCTACACATCTCCAAATACCATGTAATCACAAAAAATAGGGAAATATGCTCTAAGATGACATCTGCCTGAAATGTCATAATGAGGCTCATCCTCTCAATGAAAATTATTTGTACAAACCAACCACCTCTAGATGGTCCCGATAACTATGGGGTATGCCCTAGTATGGCATCCAATAGAAACATGAAGAAATAAAAGAGAATATCATAACAAGACTCATCATCTCGATAGGGACTGTCTGCACAAACCAACAAACTCCACGATCTCTCTAAATAAGGGGTGTGCCCCAGTATGACATCCTACATAAACATGATCAAACCCAAAAATGTCATAGACTCATCATCTCGATAAGGACTCTATGCACAAACAAACAAACTTCATATGATCCTAACTAAGGGTATGCCTGGGCATGACACGATGCCATCCAATAAAGACATTTAAACCTCAACCTATCAAAACATGGCTCAACATCTCAACAAGGACTTTATGCATAATCCAACAAACTCCAGATGATCTCGACAAATAGAGGGTATGCCCCAATATGGCATGTATGACATCCAATAGAGATGTGATGAAACCCTCAAATATCAAGGCACGATTTGAACATCTACAAGGACCGCTCACAAACCAACAATACAACTCCGATGATCCCGATGATAAAGGTATGCCCTAGTATGGCGTATAATGCTCTATAGTGTCGAAAAATCAATCGAAATCCATGCATCCATTAGTAAAGAGAGGGAACCTCGGGTCATCCAGAACCGTAACTAGAAATGGATCCAAAAGCTAGTGAGGTATCTCCTAGAAAAATCAACATGACAATGTCTGTGATATCACGAGTCTCAATGATCTCAAGTGATGCTGTCAAAGAAAACATCAACCATGGTCTAAGGGTGGTCTCACTGGTTAAGGACCACTGTAGGCTCAAGGTGATAAGGTAAAAGAAATGAAGGGAAGCTAGGCTCAAATACCTAATGATCAATCCCGTGCCCTCGTGTGTGGAATGCCACATGCATAAGAAGTCTCATGGCCCATGGACACAAAGACATCTAATGGAAGTGCGGGTGATAATGATGTGATGCAAAAAGTGTAACATGTGGTGAGATAGGTAAAAAGACAAGGATGTAGAGTAAAACATTAGACTCGAAATCAATAAACATATGAGGGTGAGGAATGTGATAGGTAAGAAGTCAAGAAGATAGATAACAGTAGAAAAAAAAGAAGACTGATGGTGATATGATGGATCTACCTAAATCACTATATGAGGAAGACATGTCATCGATAGATGGGGTGATGAATATGACACTGACTCGGAGCCCCTAGGAGAGGATCAGTCATCTCACATACCACTAATAAGATCTCAAAGTAAGCACATGATACTAGGATCTTGGGAAGCTCACATACGAACCTCCCATAAGTAATAAACACTCTAACAATGATCCTCATAAATCAATATACATACTCAAGCATAAGATACTAGGATCTTGGAAAGCTCACATACGAACTCTCATAAGTAATACAAACACTTGAAACAATGATCTTCATAAATCCATATACATACTCAAGGAATATTGATATTGATACCTAATATACATCGAAGTTATTTATATATATATATATATATATATATATATTTTTTCTTGCATACTAAATAAAACAGCAAGAAACAAATCGGAGCATAACAATGAACAACATCTCTAAGCCGCCAAGTACCGAGTAATGCTTTTCTATCGATATTAGGTCAAGTCACGGGTCGCCACACCACGGGGTCAGGACGATGTACAACCCGTAAGAAAGTGGAGGTCCGCTGGGGGATGTCTACGCCCTTCGATGCCAAGTGAGTTTTTCTACGAAAGCGGAGAGAATCAACTGCTGGTAGTATCGCGGATCGCACACCTTCTTCGCCGAAGGTTTCGATTTATCACGGGTGACCAATGACTTTCTCCTTGTTGGGGACTGCATGACATCTTCTCCTAATCAGATTTTCTCTCCTATCGAACTGAATATTGTAGATAATTAGAAGCCAGATCGTGGGGAGATCTTACTTTAATGAATGGATATCTAGATCATGAAGATGAAGTGCTTTTCTTTCTTATGGTTACAACCGTGACAACCTGATTATCCCTCACACCCGTCCGGCCCACTGGCTTAGTTCAAATTCCGGGCTCGCGCCAGAGTAACCAAGACGCCATCACGGGTCGAGCTCTACACCGGGCTCGCTTGAAGCCTACCCTCCGGGGCCCACCTTTAAGCTCATAGGAGCCTGCTCTCACCCGCATTTTGTGCCCATACGCATGTTTTTGGGGACATTATCGCTACTCCCCAACTCGGGTCAAGCGGCTGGGTAAGGGCCAACGCCGATCGCAGACGTCGCGGCCAATCAAGGCGGTCGATTATTTCATGTCTCGCAAGCACTCGTGATAATGATGGCCTTTCGATTTTCTTCATGCCCATTTGATGACGCCTGCTTTAATCCTCCACTCCGCCATTGCATCTTATTCCCTCGTTTCAAACTTTCTCTGTTGTTTCGGATTTTTTTTCTCTTGAAACTTCTTCATTACCGCCATGACGCGCCTTCGTGGCTTCGTCATTCTATCTCACTGGGTCGCCCTTTTGTTCTCTCTTCCAGTTTGGTACGCTTTTCTTATCTTCCCTGTCATCTTTCTCTGTTCTGAGAATTCCACTGTTTACTGAAATGCCGTAAAAGTTATTTGTCCCACTTAGGGTTATTAGAATGTGTCTGGGTCGATCTGAACCCTTCATCATTCTTGTCTGACTCTTAGACATCGCTCCAAATTATGCAGACTTCTTTCAAATCTTAATTGTTCTTCGACGTTACAAGACACCCATATGGTTCATAGTCTCACCATTACTGGTTTGACAGATCCTTCTACAGATCATCCATCCCCATCCGGGCAGAAAGTGGGGTGGAAAAATTTGAAGAGATTTGAAAATCTTATGGTCCCACTATTCAGGTCTGTTTATGAGCTACGTTGGACGTCATAACCCAACTCACTCAGCCCTCATGAAAAACCTTCACACCCGCTTTATGCACTTCGGGTGTTCAAGTCTCCAAGGTTCTGATCTTCTCACCTCCTATATCGGTCTGTGTCTAAGATAATTCCTCTTCTAAGCGCCGAGAGAACTGCCTCTGCTTCCTCGCACCCTTACTTTATGTCTTACAACACTTCAACGCTTGTTTATCTAACTTTCCACTTCAAGCTTGGTCGCCTTCTCCGGTCGCCAAAGATGCGGGCTTCAGGTCCCCAAATTATTAACTCATTGCTGGACTTCAAAAGAAAGAGGCTGGGAGAGGGCTTCTTCTGATATTTCCTAAATGTAAATGAATAATGGGATTATTTATGATCCTCCATCTTCCACAAGTACGAAGATATTTTCGTCGTGGTCGAATCTAGGAGTACAACCCCGTCGACCGAGGATGCATACGTACTTCGACAAGATGGACTCCGCCCTGCAGAATCATGCCAGTCATCCAGTTAGTCGTTAGCTTAGCAAGTCACAGCCTAACTTTTCTCTTTTCGTCAGGTCAGCTTCTGCATCCATCCCTGACCCGCTCGAGGATAAGGAGGTGCAACAAAGAAATACAAGTGTCTCCCGCGGCGCATTCGAGCCGATTAGATCATATATCTCTGTGCCTCCATGTGGAAGCCTCGACCTCGCTTTGAGGCCCTCTCCATTCCTCGTTATGAAGCCTCTCGTGAGGGGCCTTCTCACAGAAACCACCAAGATTTTATATTTGTTAAATGGCCGACCAAGAAGAAGATAAGAGCGCATGAACCTCAGGTTTCCAGATAACTCGCATCGGGCAGATCCCGCAGGCCGGACTATCTTCTCTACGCCGACCGCCAAAGATTTTGGGCTTCATGACTGTCTCCAAGGAGAGGCCCACGCCCCTTCCATGACCGAGGTGTCCAAGGTGGTGGGTCCGAAAATCCTTCATGGTAATCACTGAGCCTCGAAGTCCCGCCCATTATGTTCGAGTAATTCAGCGCGAAAAGCTGGCCTCATACTACGCCGGCGACGGTGTGCGGTCATTCGTGGAACCTGATACGAGGATCACCGCCACCAACCCTGAGCTCGCTCGTCGGGTCAGATTTCCGCCCATGCGCCTGATTCGACCTACGAGGGCGATGCCATGTCTGCTAGCGAGGCTTACCATTGCCTGCAAAGGAGCCGCCATCGATGTCCGTGCGCCTCATTTGTCTATTCCATCGTTGTTTCAAACTATCTGTTAATTTTTATCTCGTCCATAGATGGCTACCCATATGAAAAGCTTCTCGTGAGGAGGGCCACTTTGCTGGGCACACAGCTGAAAACTGATAAAGCTGTGGTCGCCTCCCCGACCTCCGAGAAGCACCACCTTCAAGCCTCGTGCAACGCCTTCCGAGGATGCCGTAAACATGAATCAATTCAAGCATACCACGATCGCTGGCAAAGCGAAATGAAGATAAAGAAGTATAGCTCGGGGCGAACCGAGGGTCGCCGAGACCAGCCGCGGTCGCTGTGATAAGTTGTAGCCGTGGACGAGCTACATGTGATTCGGATGAGTCAGATGTCAAAGTCACCATATAAGTCGAGTCAACCTGCAGGGCTTCTGAGGTCGCGAGTTCCGGAAATAACGAGAATGCTGAAGGGCTTCATGGAGATCTTCGGCAGAGGCCTCGTCGCCGGGCAAGGCGATCGCTGAGCCGAGAGACGAAGCCTCGACCTTATGGGCCCCGTGACTCGCGGCCGCAGCGACGCTAAGGTTTTCCCGGCTCGATTTCAACTTCCGTGTTCCCGCCGAGAGGGAGGCGTAAGAGCTCCACTTCGACGACGGCTGACCCCGCGGGTATCTCTATTGCTCCCGCCTACCCTCTCCCCGTGAACCCGAGATCGAGGCTCCCGCAGGCCTAGCCTCCTACCTCGATCACACTCGCCCGATTTACATAGTCGGCGCCCCATGAATCGAGGTCGTTTCGTGAGTCCCGCCTTCGACATTTAGGCTTTTCCTCAAGTTTCTACTTATTTCGCTAACTTCGCTCGACTTTAGGGGACTTCTATAATGCTGACCCTAATTTTTATTGATCTACGAATATTTACCTTTATCTCTTTGGACCTTTCGTTCTCTTTACCATCTTATTTACAACTCGGGTCAGCGGGTTTTCCGCCATTTAGCCTCTTTTAATAATCGAAAGCCGCCAGGCGCTTAGCGCCTCGAGCTACGTAGCTCGTAGACAATCGGTTTAATGTATTTAACGAATCGAAGCATGTGGGTTTCCTTAACAAACTGAAAGTTACTGTGATTTGTCAACAAAGTTACGCGGGTTTCTTTGGTTTAATCGACGGTAGGGTTTTTACGAATTGAGCGATGGTTTAATAAACTTAAGCTTACTCTGCTCTTGTCAATTGAGTTACGGGCTCCCTCTGAAGCCGCTGGCCTCAAAAACTAAGTCTGTAGCTCTTTGAATCGAGCCGCATGGATCCTCACGAACCGAACTACTAGGGCTCTTGTTGAATCGAGCCACGTGTCTCCCCGAGCCGCTGCTCTAACAAACTGTCTAGCGCCTCTCAACTAAGCTACATGGCTCTTAACGAATCGAGCTACTCGCTTTTGTCAATCGAGATACGTGGCTCCTCGAGTTGTCGGGCTCTAACAAACTCGAGGCTCCATAGCCTCGCTGCTGAACTCGGAAGCACATGGCTCACGAATGGAGCTACTTGTGGGCTCTCGTTGAACTCGAGCTGGCTTCCCGAGCCAGTTGGGCTCTAACAAACTGAGCTTCATAACTCAATCGAGCTACGGCTCTCGACGAATCGAGCTATCGGGCTCTTGCTGAATCGAGCCAGCAGCTCTCACTTCCGAGCTCCGGTTGCCGCCTCCTCGGAAAATGCACGTAGTTTTAATGCCTGCCTATGAAGAATCGTGTCACCGCGTGACTTCCCAAGGTGTCCAAGCTTTAGAAATACGCCTTCCTTCAGCGTATGTTATATGCCGCTCCCGCTATCTCGCCTTTCGCTACTTCAAGTTCGAATCCTGAAGCAGTTTTGCTCACTGGCCGCGAAGTCCTGCCAGCGGTCACAGCTCGACTTTGGCTCCCGCTTGTTCTGCCATTATTTGAGTCGTTTGCTCTCAGTCCCACCATTCAGGAGTTGTGTCGCTCCCTTAATCCTCGCCATTTGATGATTTAGGTCGTGGAGAACGTTCGCAGGGGGCTATTGTTTCAATCTTCAAGGCCCGTTCCTTTATGCTATACCTCTCTCCCATCTTTTCTTCACGGCTTCTTCTTCAGGTTTTCGACTGAGCTGTTTATAGAGAGCTCTGGCTTTGCTTATCAGAATCCTTGGAATAATCAGAATTCTCCGAAATAAAAGTACAATATTTTAAAACATGTTTATTTGTCCGATGTTTCATAACCTTGTGGCCCTTCCGAAGCCTCATGGATTTCATAAACCGCGCCCCACGTCTTCAACCCAAAAGGCATTACTCGATAGCAATATTGCCCCCGTCCAAATAATGGTTAAGAAGGTCTTCTCCCGGTCGCAGTGGTCCGCTCGATCTAATCAGAGTTCGAAAGCCGCCCATGAACAGGAGCTCAGGGCCGCAGCTGGTGTCCACTATAAGGTCGATCCGGTAAAGGGAAAGTCGCCTTTCGCACGCCGGCTGACGCCGCAAAGTCAATGCAAAGTCGCCATTCGCCATTCGCTTCTCGCTGACGAGAACCACGCAGCCAACCAAACGATAATCTACTTCTGGATAATGTCGGAGGAGTTTGTCGACCTCTTCGTGATTACCTTCGCCCTTTCGCGCGAAACTTTCTTACGCTTGACTGCTCAAGGAGGGACCACATTTAGCTCGTAAGTGATAACCGGGTCAATTCCTTCCACGCCCTTCGCTTCCGCCGAATACTTCCACATTTTGCTTTAAGTGGATGAGGAGGTTCGCATTCTCTACCACCTCGATCTCGGGCAGGCAGGTGTTTTGGCTATCGCCGTTGTAATCGTTCCGCACTTTTCGAGGTACTGCCCCGGTGTTTAATTCATCTCTCATAAATATTTCATCCATGTGGATGTCGTCAATCGGTCGTTTACCGACGCTGGCAGCACTCCCGGGTTATCCGCCGTCTCCTCGAACTATTCCTACCCGCTTCCGCCGGGGAATTTGACAACCAAGAGATGTCGGTGACTTCGCCCTTATGGCATCGAGAAGGCCTCCGCGCCGTTGCGCTCGCTGGGGCCCCAAAGTTGGGTGGCACTTTCTCTTAGAGAATCCCAAAGTAAGCGATGCCATCGGTTCCAAATTCTTCCCTTCGATCATTTTGTCAAACGCCATGCTAAGATGATGTCCGTCGAGCTCTCATCATTAATCGGGACTCGTGGATCAACCTGCTTTGTCGGTCACAACTGACCTTTACTACAGCTGGTCAAAGATGCAGCGTACCTTCCATGTCGAGTCCGAGAAAGTTAGCTGGGTGGTATCCAATCGAGGGAGCCGTACGACTCCCACCTCCAAAGGTCTCCGACCTCATCGCATACAGTGAGCCTTCCCGGCCAGTCCGGATTCCCCACCACATAATCTCCGAAGATCACATTGATTTCTCCTAGAGGTCATTGGCGCTTAGTCGGGGCCGGCCGAACAGGTGGTGAGAGGTTCGTTCGATCTTCCGGAGCCACGTGAATCCATTAGATGCCCGTCGGATTAGGAATTTGATTTCTTTCTTCAACTGAATACAATTCATCCGTTCTGGTGCCTATGGTCCGCGTGGAACTCTGCGACTTAGTCGTGTTCCTTTCGGCGGGTCCATCCTCATCCGAGACTACCACCTTAAAAACTTCCTGCGTCGCACCCCGCATGTGACTCAGACACCGAGGCCAGCTTCGGGGGGTGGACTATCGTGGGTACTCGCCGTACGGGTCAGGACCCAAGAGGTCCTCGACGTATACTCTCTTCGAGATCGATCCCGGCTTATCTGGATTCGCCGGTTTGCATTTTCGGGCTATCCACTATCCCTGCTTCTTCTCCTACGCCGAAGAGCTCCCCACTTGTATTATTAAGGGCCTCTCGACGCTGGGATTTATTTTTCGCTCAAGGAAAGCACCCTACTTACACCGCCTCGTGGTTCTTCGAGATGGAGAACATTAAGTCTGATCGTATGTCAAATTTCAACGATAAAGCAGTGATCGTGGAACATTTCATTCGGGAATGTCTACCTCAATGACCCGAGTTGAACCGACGAGGACTCAAAGTTTTCAGCTCGCCTTACCTAAGCAGCGTGCAGCCGGGCCTCGGCACGCCCGGGGCTTCGCGAAGCGGGACACGAAAGCAATGGAGAGTTCCTTGAAGGATGAGACCGAGGCTAGCGGAGCCCGCTGAACCATGCCAATGTCGGAGCCCTTAAGCTGCATGGGCAAAGTGCCCGTGATCTCACTCCGGTCTTGTATCCATGCAGCCTCCATCTCGATTATCAGAGGTATTGAAGTGGCTCCACGAGGTCTGCTCCATTGGAAAGCTTCGATCTACGACATTACTTAACTTCGGCTGGGGAGAGGGAAGTAACTCCGACCGTGAATGGGTATTCCGTCTGCTGTACCAGAGCGTCCATTGATACTAGGGCCCGACCATTTACAGCTTCCTTTATGTGGCCGAGCTCTTGTTGGATGCCTTTGAAACGTTGTTCCCAAGATTATGCCCTTCGTGCTCGGGTAGGACTGGATTGTCGCTTCGCTGCTCCTTCCTCAAGGCCCCGCTACGGCTAATACTAGGGGTCTCGTAGGGTCACGCTCGGTTCGCTATTTTCCTCCTTCGCTGGACAGTTTAAGGGGTTTCAGGCGCTGCTGCTTCCGCGTGGAATGGTATTGCAGCCTTCTATGGGCTTGTTTGCTCTCATGGGCGCTGGCCTCGCCTCGTGAGCTCCTCCAACTCCCTCAGATGACATTGATTGACGAGACAGAGTGCTTCCATCTCGGTTGCCATGCAAGATGAAGGGCCTGTGAGCGCCTCCCCGGGTTGTTCGCCGCCAACGCCCCGTGGTCTGGCGCCCTCGATTTGGCACTCCCGCCATGTTTCGAGTCGATACCATCACAAATTACCGAAACGCTGATTTCAAAAGAACAATCGTTCTTATAGACGTTGCCAAACTGATGGTGCTTTTTCTATCAATATTGGGCTGGAGCTTGCTAAAGTCGCTAGGCCAGTCCATCGGGCCGGATCGATGTACAACTTGCAAGAAAGGGAGGTCCGACGAGGGGATGTCACCACCTCTCCGATGCCAAAGTCAGTTTCTTTCTTACGAAAGGGAGAGAGATCCTTCGGTGGAATTGCTCGGTATTTATCATGGGCGAACCATGACTTTCCTGCATGCGATATGACATCTTCCTTAATCGGGGGTAGGGATTTCCTTTCTCTCTCTTCCTTATCGCGAACTCGAATATTAGAGGATAATGGAGGTCAGAATCATGGGAGATCTTATCCCTTTAATGAATGAATATCTGATCACAAAGTACGGAGTGCTTCGCTTCTTACGCCAAGACAACTCGGGTGGACAAACTGACATCTCATCACCCGTCCGACCCACCAGCTTACCCCGCCTCGGGCTCGCGCCTTAGAGTAACCAAGACGTCAATACAGCCGAGTTTTACGTTTGGGCTCGCCCAAGCCCGCCCCAGCCCACCTTTAAGCCTTGTTGGTGGTTTCATTCTCGGCCCACGTTTCCGCCCATACGCATGTTTTTGGTGACATCAATGTAAGTACAATAAACCAACTCCAATGAAATAACACAAGCCTCTCAAACTAAAGGTCTTTGAATAAATGTCAAGAAAATGAATAAAGGGATAACATGAAAAACCCCTATGTAGTAAGATGAATAGATCACCAATGTAAGTGAGAAAGAATGAGACAAAATAAGAAGTCAAATAAAAAGAAAGTGGTGAAAACATAGAAACTACAAAATGGAGCAAAATTAATGAAGTGTGTAACACCTAAATATACCATGGGCTGTTATAACACGCTTAGTGTGATTTTGGCGAAAAGATAATTAGAAATTTCTGCACTTAAATTTAAAATGCAAGACAGAAACCTAGCTGCTGGTAATATAATTTGTCAATGGGATACAAAAAAGTCATATGATAAAAGATAGTATGCCAAAATAGAATTTGAATAAGTTAGATTGAGAATAAATAAGTGAGTTAAAGGATTGAAGTGCAATTAAAAGGAAATGTAAAATATCAAATGAGGATAAGATCACTGGTTCTCATTGGGAGACCAAAACATGAAGTGGGCCAAGAGGAAGAGGAAGAGAAGAAGAAGAGCCCAAAAGTGGTATGATTTTCGCTGCCCTCAGAAAAGTGTTAGTATGGATTTGTATGATTTTCTATGGATTATAGTATGGAACTTATGGAATTTAGAAGTGAAATCGTTTGAAGGGATTTTTTAAATGATACTGTCGAGGTCATACTTTTTTTTCAGAGAACTTATTTGCTTATCACATTCCAACAGAAATTAGATAGAGTAAAATGTCATTTTAGGGAGATGTCGTCCATTATTCAACCTATGTTTCTTTATTTTAATATAACTTAATAACACCATCCAATCGAGTGATTCAAATTTCTCGGATAAACTGTACTTCTAGGAGAACAAATGTTTGCGAAATAAGATATTCAATGGATTACCACCCCAAATTCGGCCAAAGTGATGCCGCTGGGTCAATCTGACAGGCTGGGGTTCAATAGTTTTCGTATTTAGCCATAAGTCGAAGCCATCATCCAATTTGAGTGATCAAATTTCAAAGAAACCGATTTGCAGAATAAAATATTCTCGTAAATAAAGATATCCAAATTTAGACTTTCGACCTGTAAACCACAAAAGTTAGGCGAACAATCTCGCCCATCGAAATCCGTCTCAAAACATCCTCGAACTCGAGTAATTCCTAAGAGCCAAATCATAACTCTCGAAGTTAATACATAATATAATTTGTTATATGAAAAAGCACACGAATGTTTATAAAGAGACATTTGATATTCAATCCCACAAAGATACATTATATCGTAGTTATTTTACGATACGGAGATATTCTTTTCCTTATACCTGAAAGATTGTTAAGAAAATAGAATAAAACCGATCATCATGGCACCCGCCAGATCGGATGATAGTACGCCGCGCGATATAAATGCTACAACATACAATTTACGACATCGGTGCCCCGTTTGGATCGACGATGGCATCCCGGCTTCGGACAACATAGTAATCACATATAGACAGATCAATGTCTCAGACAAAGGATACAGATCTTCGGTACATACGCTTCTCCCGTATCTACTTCTAAGGTATTAACAAGATGAAATTAAAAGAAAATAACAAGTATATGCAAATGAAAATGTATATAGCATACACATGATATAGAGAAGCCCAACGATCGCTACTACTAATATACGCTTACAAAAACAAAGTAAGAAATGTGAAATGTTACGAAAGTATATGAAATATGATAATACAAATAAGGATGATATATGGAAGTATATCTATAATGACATGTAACATTTGAATAAGGATGTGTATATGAAAAATGAATATTGTGCTGATATTATTGTTTTTAAAGTGTGACGACCTTACTGTGGCGTCAGTCCATAGCTGCATAATTCTCACTGTTGCGTTTTGTGAAGACGAGCGCTTTCATCCGTGTAGGTACGTAAGAGGAAATCGTATGACAAAGAGTAATCCACATCGCTAGCCAAAAGCCTTCACATCAATAGGTGCTCACTGGAAGACTATCTTGCCTAATGTATATGTATTTTTGCTTATTTTGGTAAACAATGTAAATATTGTAAATGTTGAACACTTCCATATATGGAGCTTGTATATATATTTTTGTAATCCGTTGCTACTGCATTATACTACAAGTTAAATGTTTAACATTATATGAATGAATGTTAAAGTTTATGTTATAAACAGAAAAAATATACCGCCGACACCGTGCCGTGGTTGGGAGCGCCACAGCGATGTAAGGTGATGCAAAGAATAAGTCAATGTGTTCATAACTCAAAGATCCCCTAAACTAAGTGCATCCACACACCAGAGGGCCTCTACATCGTATGGTGCTGTATAGGTTTATAAGAGAAACATAGGCCAAACGCTAATGAGGCTCAATGGCTAACAACCCAGACAAAATGCGAAGAATACGATAAGCGTATATAAGAATCAAATGATGGCTGACCCATCCTACGATCATGGTCTCAATCCAGGTCTTTTTCAATTGATTCACATTGGTTGATCAAGAATTGTTTCATCCAAATCATCACAAACTATGGCCCCTGTGGCTTTAACTCTCCGATAATGCAAGATCCGGGCTCAGCGGTCCGAACTTTCCTAGGATCACTACTCAATCCTCCGAGGACTCTCAAAACCAAATCGTCTCGTTGTAGTGGTCTAATATGTGACACCAACAACATATAATGAGCAATAAAGGAGATGTTTAGCATATCTCCACAAGATCATGCAAAAACATCCAGGTATAATCTGAGCAAGTGAAGCAATCTGTCTCTCTCATATGTAGATAATGCAAAACCAAAACTCAATCCTCTAGACCAATCACTATACCAAGGTTGATTGTCTTAGGATCATCATAAGGATGCAAAACTCTCTCATAAGTGAAACTATGATCATAGTCAAACTGGTATCTCTCATCCAAATCATGGTCATCAAACATCAATATCACGGATATGTGCTATGGGCGAATGAGGTGCACATATATCAATATCATCCCAACTAGTAACTCCATCAAAGATCCTCATTTGTCAAAAGCGCTGCTCTAGCCAATCCATACGCCAGAAGCGGATCATCACCCGCAAAAACAAAGATATGGGCCATGCGGTGGTCACCTTCACAACGTTTAAGCTCTAGTGGTTAAGAATTCGTCATCTAAACAGGTAGTGGAGGTGGTAGTGTCAAGGAATCATACAAAGCCTCATCTTGAATCTAGTCATACAAGGCATGCGCGACATTCCTCACCCACTCAATATTCAACAGCTCGATTCGCTTAAAATCGTTCGATTTAGGCGATTCATTGATTCAATCGTTAATCTGTGCTATTCAAGACTGTTTCATTTGAACACATGGCCTGAAGTTTAAGTCAATCAATCTGATTTGATGTTTAAAACATTGGTTTTAAGTTTTAACTGGCATTACCATATAATAATAGAAGATAAGAGCCCGCTATTAAAGTATTGCCAAAGGTAACTTCTTTTTAAATTGATTTTTTATGGTTTTTGCTATCCTTCACTTTGACTTTTAATGAAGACAAGATTCTTTTATGTGATATATTTTACATATTAAATTTAATTATTTAACTTAAATGATATTATTCATTGAGATTTGACTTAAAAAGGTTGGATGGAGCATATGAAATGACCAATCTCCATGATAATAAAATCTTACAACATATTATTGCAAAGTAAATTAATGTAAAAAAAAAAGTAGTATTTAAAAAATACATTTAAAAAACTAAAACAATTTTTAAATTAGTGCTGCATTACAACAATTTAACAAATTGAAACGGAAAGCAACTTGGATCGTCATATATTTAGAATGGGCCGTGGGCCAAATAATCCAAAAAGAAGGATGTCCTGAACGGGCCCATTACATAAATCAAAAGTCCAAACTCCGTCTGTGTAGTGTAGCGAGCTTTCTCACACTCAACAATGGCTTCTGCAGTGATGAAGAAAGCCCTAAATCCAATAAAAGACTCTCTCATCCTCCGAGTGCTCTCCTCCCGGAATCTTCGATTCAGCTCCGTTGCAACTGCCGGAAACCCTGAATCGGATGATACGTCTTCGTCATTTACGTTCAACGAGAAGAAAAATGATAAGGGTGATAGTATATATGTCAAGGGTCCAACCTCGAATTCCCAACGCGAAACGACGTCGGTGACGATGCCGATGTCGTTTATGACGGGATCAATCGTGGGTAAGAGGTTCTACCAGCAGGTGAGTACGAGGGAGGCTGATGATGGAAATGGTTGGACAGTGATGCTTGATTACAGAACGCTGAAGACTCCTTCCAAGAGGCCCCTCAAGCTGCCTACGCTCTCTCTGGCTAAGGCTATAGCTGCTGAATGGGAGTATCAGGTGCTTACCCTCTCTCACCAACGCGAATTCAATTTTGGTTGGCCGTTAATTTTCCCGGTTTCTTCAAAAATCGTAGTTTTTCGTTGATTTGGGCATTTGTTTCTACCATGCCTGTGAATGGGTTCTCTTCCTCGCTATTATTTTCTCTTCAGATCTGCCTAAGTTGAGTTTTCGATTAGCAGTAGCTCAATTTGGAACACTTTAATGGAATGTTTACTGTTTTAGCAAACAGATGGGATCAGACCCTTTACCATGCCTCTCATGAAACTTGCATGTACGGCGCTTGAAAGAGTTCCCCTCACACGGATGAAGATTCTTGATTATTTGATGAAGAAGTTTAATCAAGATTTAGTCTTCTGTCGCGCTCCTGGGGATAGTGATCTCACTATTGGTGTCTTCGGTATGCTCTTTATTTATGTCTCTAATTTTATGTTCTATTATCTCTCAGATTGTCATGTCTGATGTTTCCTAAAGCACACTGAATTCCCTTCCGTAAACGTGGTGCAATATGATGTTCATAGTATGTAATTTGAACTTTACATCATTTTCCTTTGGCATGGCTTACCTCGAGTTCTTGGCTTAAGGCATTCATGAGTTTTGAGTAATCTGAAAAATGTGTTTCTTGAAACTTGACCATCATGTTTCTGAATTTGTTCATTTTTTTTTTTTTTTTCAATTTAATTGCTTTCCATAAGTCTGTTTTCTGGATTTACTACCAGAAAAATTGTTTAAATATGCTGTTTGCTCGAGGCTTGTGTCTTGTACATGTTATATTTGAATTTGAGGTTGGTTATGGCCAATTCCGGGATGTGTGGTAGGGGTGGAAGGTCCTAGGTTCCATATCATTAGTTAAATGCCATGTAGGCTAGCGAGCATAGTTATCAATTTGAAGTTTCGATCCTTTGAGTCTGAAGGGCTTGGTCATGGAAGGATCTTTGGTAATCAAAGTAATTGAAATTAAGGTTAAATGCATTGGATTTACCTTGTGCGATTGTGGTGGGCATGGTTATCACCCCAAAGTTTGGGTCGCTCGAGTTTGACGGAGTTGGTCATGGAAGGTTTTTTGTTTATTAAAATAATTGAATTTGAGGTTAAGTTCTTTAGTAATCGGGTACTTGAATCCGAGTTCCACTCAAAGGAGCTTTGGTTGTAGCTCATGGTTGTTTGGTGCTGATTCTTTTTTATTTTTTCCTTCTCATTTACAAGTTGAATAAGTACTTCTAATATATGATACCAGAGTTTGTATTAATTTATTGCAAATGATAGCTTTTAATGTGATCACTCATAAAACATGGATCTTTGTTTAGTCCTTTTTCCTACAATGCCTTGAAAATTTGCAGAAAGGCAAGTGGAGAAAATCGATCCTTTACTGCAATGGGTAGAATCAGAGTTTGGCTTTAAGCCTGTTGTATACTCGAGCTTTTTTGGTGGTAAACAGGAGGATGGTCTTGTAAATGCCATTCAGAACCTTTTGAAGAAAACAGATGACTGTGAATTGGCAGCCATGGATGCAATTGCTTCAGCAGCACATTCTTTAGTCATTGCTATTGGGATATTTCGTGGGAAATTGCAGATTGAGGAGGCTATTGAGTTGATTAGACTTGAAGAAGATTTGCAGGTTTCTATTTCATTCTTTTTCCCTGTTACACCTTTCCCTCTCATACCTGCGCTTGCAACTTGCAACAGAGACACACGTCTTCTGCATGATGTAATATACTTGAGGATCTCCAATACCCTTAACATTTCTTACAAAGAATTGTCCTTTACAAACATGCAGGTGGACAAGTGGGGTCTAGTAGAAGGAGGTCATGACATTGATATTGCTGATCTCAAAGTGCAAATTTCATCTGCTGCTGCATTCCTAGGACTTTCCAGGAGATACTGACTTCCCCTGTATGTTTTTCAGTCTGTTTCCATTCAGAGAGCTAGCTTCTTGGCTAGGTTTTGCATTTAGCTATTGTAGTTTTGTAAAACCTTTTTGCATGTGATGTTGAAGACTGCTGATATATTGCAGTTGACAACATGACAATCAAATAATCAATCACCTTGAAATCTAGACCCACTAAAATCCATGTTTTGCCTAGATGATAGAGAGATTTCATGGTGCAATTACTGTCCAAGGCATTGGAGAAGTTTTCCATTCACTTTATAATAGCAATCTTACTCTGTTTTGAAATGTTGTCTTTTATTTTATATCGATTCACTGAAACATTTCTTCCATTTCCTATCTCCTACCATTGGGATAAAACATGATGTAGATAAATTTGGAAGACTCTAAAATTGTGGAGAAACAATCTGAAAATGAATGGGAAATGATGATAGAGTCTGGATAGTTACATCAAATCCCAAACGTTGGTGATTCTGTGCCTGTGTAAGATGCTTGCTACTGTAGCTTCCCATATCTAATAGATAAAATGGAGTGGAAAGTGAAAAAAAAATGAGATGGATGGCAGTAAAATCAACCCTAAGAATCTCATAGCTGAGACTCGAGGGTGCTTGCCAGAGTCAAGGTGCTTCTTCGCAGCACTGCTCACAAAGTGGTGGCTGCTTCTTTATGTTGCAGTAGCAGCAAGCGATGTCGCAGTTATTATGGCATCCTAGAGAAAAGGGAAGTTCATTTAGCAAATATTCCAAATCCGAGGAAATTTAGCCTTTATTCAAGTAAACTGAAGCTTGTTCTGAACCAGACAAGGTTTGGTTTCCTCACCTGTTACCTTAATATACTGAGGTGGTACAAGATCTTGAGGATTTATGAGAAACGGGAAGCGGGTGCTGGCAGCAACTACATTGATCCTAACAAGGGCAAAGCCTATGCTGCATATCAGAAGACAAGATATTGCAAACAACTTCAGCATATCAATAATGTGTTTGATGATTGGATCAGCTGTCTCCGTTCAGCAGGTGAAATCTCCTCTTTCAATCTGTTTGTTATATAGGATCAACTGTAGGTAAAGTTTAGGAGATCAGATAACCTAACCCATTTTGATTTGGCTCAAATAACATTTAATTACCTCTTTTATATAATATTGCAAATCTCATGTAAGGATTATGTTGTAGTGTCCTCTATCGTGTGTTCCCTTTTTAAGTGGGAATAAAAAGGAATCGTAGTAACCTTGTGGGAATAAAAGGGAATCATAGTAACCATATGATTGTTTGGTTTATCATTAAAAACAAATATCATTTCCAATGTTCAAGACATGTATTCATAAACAGATTTCTCAGGGGAGAACCCATTATGCATTCTATAGGTTGTTTGCAGCTGGAAAGTCATAGCCAGCCCACTATTTTGGTTGACCATTCTCATTAGTAGCTATGAATGGGACAATTATACATCGTCTAAGGTGGACTGAATAGGTACCTCTACAAGGGTGTTAAGATCTAAAAGGGTCGTTGTTAAAAGGATATGGATCGGGGAGAGAGCATGTTAGGAAGATCATTCATAGACATATGAGTTCAGAATCTCCAAACATTTATTGCAGAACTAGCTGAACAGCAGGCGCTACGGGGGGGAGCTAGCAGTTCTATTAACATTTATTGAAAACAGAACATCCAAATTCTTGTTCACAGAGGGATATTTAGAACTGAATGCAACCAGAGAGCTCTAATATCAGTCACTTGGAAATAGAAATTCACAATTCTTGGGAAAAAAAATTGCCCGGACCAAAAAGCAGTCAAATGCCAGCATGCTTCGATAAGGGAACAAATTTAAAAGGCATCTTTAACATGTCGCTGCTTAATCGTTGCAATCTGCTTTCCAGGATTCAATCCCTTTGGACAGGCACGGGCACAGTTCAATATTGTATGACAGCGGTAAAGCTTGAATTCATCACATAATGAATCAAGCCTCTCCGTGGTGTATTCATCACGGCTATCACTAATCCATCTGCACATCAACAAAAGACACACAAGGTTAAAGGTATAGCCACCAAAGAGTTGCTTCACAGAATTAACCAAAGGTCATTAGTATCCCTAACTTATTTTTGACTGATAACTATGGTAAATAGAGAGTATATAAGGCAGACCACAGGAAAATCACACCCAAGAAAAAAAAGAAAAAAACATGCACTGGAACAGCCTAAACGCTACTCTAGCCATTGACAATCTAAAATAGAGTAAAACTCAAATCTCTGCAATGACTCTGGACCATATGATGTGAATGAGGATTTGATTAAAAGGTCTATCAATGCCAATATAATTCTGATCCATCAAAATCCTCACATTAAACTCTTCTTAAGGCAATATCACTAAGAAAGAAACATAATCCCCTACTCCATCCTCCTAGTTACCATGCTGACCAAACAATAGATCCTTCACCAAATGAGGTCACATCCAAAACACCCTAAGCAAGAGAATTACAAATAACAAAACAAGTGCTACAACGAAGAAGAAAGGTTCACCATCTCCTCCTTTGCTCACATACAAAACACCCTAACAAATGTCCAACTCTGTCATATAAGTGGATGGGTAACAAAATATTTCCCAAAGCACAGTCCAAAGAAAAGCTTGTCCATATGGTGCTCAGGAATCCACTACTTTTGAGCTAGAAATGGATAGGAGACTCTAGATCTTCGTCATTATCAAACTACATCGGGCACCACCATCATCTATTATTTTTTTTATCAGAATCACCATCATCTATTCTAGAGGCCCCTACCATTCATCTCATCTCAAAAATATGGTACTAAGGCATCTTTATAGGGCTAGAACAAAATAGTATAAGGCCTTTTCCTTTCTTTTCCTTTTCCCCCTCTTATGGTGAAGTTTTAATAGACTTCAAGTGTTTTAATAAATACAGTTTGCTAGAGAGAACATTTTTGGATATTTCGTCCCAAGGTAAAATTTAACTATTTTCTGAAGTCTATAGCCATTTCTACCAGATTGGAACAAATTTAGACCTATACAGGCTTTAGACAAAAAATCCATAGCCATTTCTATTCAGATTTCAGACAAATTAAGACCTACTGAGGCTTTAGATAAAAAAATCCATAGCCATTTCCATCCAGATTTGAGACAAATTCAGACCGATTCAGACTGATTCAGGCATTAGATAACAAATTCATAGCCATCCCTTGATCTTTTAAAAGTGGATTGTAGACTAAACTAAGGTTAACGCAATATATTCACTTGGATGTCTTCATAAGCAGGCAAGAGTTGATAGCTATTAGCCACTAATTTAAACAGCAATACAATCAAGCACTGCACATGATCAACTTCACCTTACAAAAACAAAATTAAAACCCAATTAGGTCAGCACCATAGTCCTTTTTTCACCATTCAGGTAATTGTAGGTCATATGGTCTATATAATGATAAGCTGTCATCTCTGTTCTCTTTGCCTCAAACCAAAATTGTTTTTGGCTTCCTCTCCCCTGTGCTGCTTTCAACAACCTCCTATTCCCACAGATTCCAATGGTATTCCTTGCATATGATCAAAATACCTTGGTTACCTTTCTCTCAGCTTATCCTAACGGAATATCACTTCTACCTCCTTAAAATACCTCATCTTATTCTTTCTTTGCATTGACACTCATCAATCCAAACTTGATAGTATAACATGCATGGTTCCTATGCTTTACAACAAGTTTCATCTGAGTCAATATGAGGAAAAAGAAAACAAGGAACCACCTCAGCAAAATAGAACAAAACATGTTTATCCATATACATTTTGGCCCAACTTTTTTATTTTTTTTATTCTTAAACTCTGGCTGATGTTTTAAAAGGCCTAGGTTGAGCAAAATGAGTAAGGACTAGAGTTTAAGAATAAAAAAAATGAAAAGTTCAAGGTCCAAAGGTGTTTTGCTCAACCAAGGCAAGGCATAAGTTCAAGGTAGAATGAGGCATAAACATCAACTTAAACAAAAAAATAATAATAAAAAGTTAAAAACTCTCAATAAAGTGCCAAGAAAATTGAATAACAAAAATATATATATAAACTTTATAATGAGAAAATCACCGATTTTTCATTGTTAGTAGTTTCTACTTTAGTTCATTTTCCTCTCATAATCATCAAATAGTTTCCAACACTACTATGACTATCACCAATAGGATCCTCCAAAGAATATAATCATGTCCAAATGCCATATTATATAATACCCATTACATTAATATTGACCCATCCTTTTTCGTCCACCAATTATAGTGGCATCCTTTTTTATTTATCAATGATAACAAAATATGAAATGAGATCAACCACTGAACATACATACACCAATTCCCTTGTTCTTCTCAATCTTTATTTCTTCCTTTCATTTTAAAGGTTAATTGGAAATCAACTAGGCCTTATTCATTGAAGGTTTAACCATGTAGGGACCCGATGAAGAACCTATAAAATCCACATAAAAAGTCCATAAAGGCATAGATGATAAAATCCATTAAAATTCATAATATGTGAGTCTTAAATCTCTTACAAAATATTAACCAGAATCCCGCAAGCTAAAAATACTTTTGATATTTGAGACTAAGACTCGACAGCCTTGAGGCTACAGCCTATGTGCCTCTACAGGGTGAGACCCAAGCCTCAAGGTTAACTCATAGAGTCCCGCCCTTTGCTGACCAATAGCCTTTGAAAACACTGGCACTGCCTTTTATCTTCAAATAGATAATAAGTGTTTTTGTAGAGTGACTATGAACTATACATCCAAAGTAATGCACGTTAACTCATTCCAGAATCCATTTGTCCAAGCAGAGCTATCAAACAAGGCATAAAGATCAAATCCTTCAGCACATGCTAGTAACGAATATTCAACGAAAGAAAAAATAAGGAAAAACTCAATATATAACAAATGAATTATGCCCTGATTCAGAAATGAGGAAGCCAAAAAACCCTAAAATAAACAAATCAACAAATTATTCATATTCAAAACTCTAAAAATAAAATATGAATTAATTGGATTGTTGCGACCCATTCCGAGCATCGAAAAACCCCCAATATTGCCTGATTTAGAAATGAGGTAATAAAAAATCCTAAAATAAACAAATCAACAAAAACAACAAATTCATAACCCTAAAAATGATGAACCAATAATTCTGAACACTGAAAAACAAAATCCTAACAAGATTTAAAAAAAAAAAAAAAAAAAAACATAGGAGGAAAAAAACATTTACCGATGAGCGTGCAGCAGAGCAGCCGGACCCAGATATGATTCGGGGTTCCACCAGTAGCTGGGGCAGGATGTGCTGCAGCAGGCGCATAGAATGCACTCGTACATCCCATCAAGCTTGGCCCGATCCTTCTTGCTTTGGGGAATCTCTTTTCCCGGAGTCGGTGGTGGGGTTTTCCTCTTCAACCACGGTTCTATGCTCTTGTACTGATTATAGAAATTCGTCATGTCCACCACCAGATCTTTTATCACGAACATATGTGGCAACGGTGTGATTGTTGAAGATTTTCCGGAGGGAATCTTCGTGAGACAGGCCAGGCCGTTGCAACCATCGATATTCATCGCGCACGACCCGCAAATGCCCTCCCTGCACGATCTCCGGAAAGTGAGCGTCGGATCCATTTCGTTCTTGATCTTGATTAGGGCGTCGAGAACCATGGGGCCACACTCCTTCAGATTGATCTCGTAGTTTATAAGCTCCGGTTTGGAAGGGCTATCGGGGTTCCATCGGTAGATTGAAAAGGTCTTCAGAATTTTAGCGACGTCTGACTTCGTATCACTAGCCTGAGCTCCGGTTGCTTGGGCTCGTGATCGGAGAAGCTTCGCCGCTTGCCCCGGAAACCTAGAAACGCCTCGGCGGAACAGACCAGTCGCCATGATGAAGCTCAGAGAGAAAAGATGAATGGAGAAAGGCGAGAAGTGTGCCAATATGAGCACACGACCTGACGATGTGGCGCCTCGCTATTGGCTTAAGTCGTCTGGGCTTTCTGAAATGTAAATGACCAAAATGCCTAATGGAGCATAGTTATTTAAGTAAGACGGGGGGTTATTTTGGGGATTAAGGGGTCCAAACTCCAAAGGGAGACTGTGATTTGTTTTTGTTTCTCTTTCGTTTCCTGCCGCAACATGGTTTGACATTTTGACTCTCTAATGACGTGGCGTCCTCATGACTGATAATACGATTTGTATCGTGGCTCGGTTGTAGTGAACTCGTGTGATCACGGCCGTTGAAGGTCATTATCGCAGTCTTCTAGGTGCATCTGGAAGTTATTTGACAATTTTTTTTTAAATTGAGTTTTTTTTTTACAGTTATTTTTTAATTGCAAAGTTACCCAAAAAAAAGGTGTTTTTTTTTTGGGGTAACTTTAGTATTACAACTTTACTATTAGTAGTAAAGTTGTAATAGTAAAGAGAGAACGTGTTTGTTGGGACTGTTATTTTGATTAGAAAGGTGTTTGTCTTTAGAAAGATGGGCATTTTTTTGAGTACTTTATGAGGTATTTTTGTCTTTTGATAAGGATATATATCCGGTTTTAATCTTATTAGCATTTGTTATTGTTTGCCTTTTTTTGAATTATACGATATATCCAAACCCAGTCTTATTAACGTTTTATTCGAGAGATCGGAAAACATCTTCTGGCCCTTATTATCATTTCTCCTAATTTCTTTTTCGGGGTAAAGCAAAGATTAAGACATATACGACTTGCACTCCATGTCACACATTCGTAAATTCTATTACTTTTCTTTAATTAATATAAGAACATTATACTTTTACAATTATTCATTTCTTCAAATTATCACACTTATTTCTTGCCATTTCTCCTTGCTCCTAGTTGTTATTTGACATTTATGCTAAAAAAGTCTACAAGAAAATTATCAATACCTTTTATATAAACAATCTTGAAATTATAATAACCAAGCAAGAAATATTATCTAGACGATCTTCTAAATTTCATACCTATATTTCCCATGTTGTTTCTTATAAATCCTACAATTTGAATATTATCGATTTCTATTATAAAAGGCTTAGGTAATAAGAATACCTCAAATTTATCAATTCTTTTTATTATTACAAGTAACTCCTTTTCATTAATATCATATTTCTCCTAAATCTATTTTTAAAATAGCTGCCCAATACTTATCTGGAGCATTTGCTCATAGATAATCATTACTTATCAAGAATCTCACTTCAACAAATCTGAACGTATATTTTTTAATCTCTTAACTATTATGATATGATTTTCACTCCATCCTGTATGAGGACCTAGAAAAATAAAAGAAGAATACCCAAAAACATTTGAAAAACAATACAAAATACCTAAATATGAACCAAGAGAGACAAAAATTGAACAATTAGGAAATACAGGAGTATACCTATGCATAGATTATCAAAATGATATTAAAACAATGTTAAATAAATGGTCACATGCAATGACATTATACTTTATGACAAAATGAACAAATCAGGATAATAATACTAAGACCTAAATAATGATAAGAACCTTAACAAGATGTGTTAGAAAATGGTGGAAATGATTATCAACCCCTGGTTTTAATGTAATTACAAATAACACTATTGTTGCCTTTGAAAGTAACATATTTGAAGGAGTAGATACTTTTATTAGATTTATAGTAAAATGAATTTCAGGCATATCTACTTGTTACAGACAAGATAGAGCAAAGAAGAAAAAAATATAATAGAAGCTAGAAATAAATTAGCACAGTTATAAATTGGTAAGATGAAGAATATATATGAATATACATGTTAATTTAAAAAAATGGTATTATGATGCATCTGATAATAATATGAATATAACAATCTTACCAAATACATACTATGAAAAGTTACCAGGAAAATGAAATAATCATTTCCAAGAAGAATATGAAAAAATAAGAACAGAATATGCTGATACTCTAAGAGCCATAATAGAATTTTAAATAAAAGGTTAGCAGAATTATGCACCCAGATGTATATTATAAAAGGCGCAAGAAATGGAGAAAATGTATTTTTTGATAAAATAGATAACATCCTAAAATCAAAGGTAAGGAGTGTGTTAAAAGAAAATTCGAAAAACAATTGTGAAAAGTCAAGAATAAGCTTTACTGAATATAAAAGATTTAGAAAAAAAAATAGAGAAAACCATTTAAAAAATATTACAATAAAAGATTTAACTATAAAAGAAAGAATATTACACAAAAGACAAAAGCAAATGTAAATGTAGAGAATTAGGACATTACAGTAATGAATGTTAAAAAAAAAATACATTTATCATATAAAATAAAATGGGGTTAAGACGATGAAAAAGATAATAAAGCTGATAAATGAAATGAAGAAGATTATAAGGAGAATGACACAATTCTTTAGAAAGTGATATAGAATAAGCAAGGAAATAATTAAGGAAGTTGATATTTCTAAATTTGAAGTTCTTAGTGCTAAAGAATATCAAGAAGGATATAGATTGAAAAACAATTTTGATAATAGAAAATTACAAAAAATCTAGAATCTAAATTTTGATCTAAAAGCTCTAAGGGAAGGATTACTAAGATACCTAAATAAAATATCTATGCATAAAAAATATACAATCCATAAATATCAAAAGATAAAAAGAAATATAACAATTAATAAGGATAAAGGAAACATAAAGCTTAATTTATTAACAAAAGAAATTATAAATGAAACATAAAGTAAGATAAAAAATGAAAAAATAAGAGAAAAAATGAAATATGTATATTTAGCATGAATACAGATAATAATAAAATCATTATTTCCTGAAAATCTAAATAATCAATAATGTAAGTTTATACGATAAAATATTGATACAAACACATGAAAGCCAATTTAGAGTTTAATCCAAGGAAATTTAGTATATAAAAAATTGATATTCACATGTTACCCAAAATATAATATTAATTTAAGAAATAAAGATTTTGATAATAGTCTAAGCTTATATTTCAAATTCTTAAGGAATGATTTTATGAAAGAAGGTAATAATGTAATGACAATGTATTATAGTGCCTTGTACACACTATCAAACCCAAACTACAAAATTTACCAAAACGTTTAACGCAGTGAAACATCATGAGAACATGATGTTTCCGGGGCCTCCTTGTAGACTAAAAACACCAATAAGGTAGCTGATATGTCATCCCATTTCGGGAAAAGTCGACAACAACAATCGGCCGATAATATTAGATTAAGATATATCCGCCTACAAGAAAATACCTCAAAAGCGTATTCAAGAATGCCTATCTTTCAAACGATAAAAGTTCACGATAAATAAATTCGCAGAAAAGACAAACATCTCTCGCTGAGATAATGGGCCCCCCAAAGGACAAACTCCTTCTAAACGGTAAAATTCACATGATATCCTCTTTTTTCCAAAGCGAAATAATGCAAAAACATCGCATAAATACGTAATTTATCTGCTGACATGGAAATGTAGGGCATTTAACTTTCTCCGACCACTCATAATAACCCTAATGGTAATGGGTATTACCAAACCTCTACAGAGTCTATCTACCCAATTAATAATAATCACAAAAGATCGATCATTTATTCGTTTCAAGACGCTAGCGATTTCGCTTTATGTCGACCGAATCTATTTAAGTCTAATTGTGATGAAATAATTTAACGACACCCTCGTATCCAATTACGTAAATACGATTGTGTCAAAGCTATGAGAAATTTTTTTACCATAAGTCCGTAATATAACAAGACAATGAATATAATTAGTGCTCTATCATCTCATTACACAATAAGAAATAAGAATCACATTTCAAAATAAATGATTCTAAACCTAAAAAATTTATATTATAAATGTATTAAATGATAAAGACAAATATAGAATTTGAACAGTACAAATGTTTCAGAAGAATGACATATTTGAGAAAATCGGCTTTCAAACAATCGCGAACAAACAATCATGGATACGTCTCAGCGATGGTGTCAGAGGACAAAGAACGATAATAAAATTGGTTAAACTTAATCCATCTATTATCGCCACGGTCGTGATGACAAAAATGGCCACGGGCGTTCACAAAGATAAATGATAATGGTTATCGGATAACTTCTTTAAGAAAATGTAATCCCAAATTTCCGCTTTAACACAGACATGTCTGCTAATTATAAATGTAATGATAACTAAGTGGTCCGGACAATAATACTAACCACTATTATCAGAATCTACTTTTCAAAGATATATTTTAGATAATCGAGGATAACAATAAAGTTAAGATAACTATAAATAAAAGGTGATGGAAATCACAAGAAAATGTCCACTTTTTCAGTAAAGATAGATGACAAATGAAAAAGCATGTGTTATACAAAACGACAGATGTTTCAAAGAAGACAAGATAAGAATAACCTGTACGGCTAAAAACAAAAGTTAATGACACATTTTTGAATAATGAAGAAACTAATTAAATGTAGAAAGTCAGCTTCATAAATTGAGATTGTTTCGCTGTAGGCACGAAGAAACCCATATCCATCTTTGTATCTATATCTTGTAATGAAGTTCTAAGGTTTCCTAAGAGAAGCTTATATGTAAGATAAAGCAGAATGCTTTTAGCGAAATAAGCTTTGAAAGCTTTCCCAAATACTTTTTCTGTGTGTCAATCTATACAGTGAGTGTCTTTGATATTGACTTGTCCCAGTACCGTGAAGCCAGGAGGGCGTTAGGGAATAGGAGATTTGCTGTCAGTAGAATGCGAAGGTCATTAGATTGCTACATATAACAGGTAACTGAGGAGACTGTGTTAACTTTTACTATTTAAACTCTTATCTGCATATAAGTATTCTCTAGTCCTATAAATTTCATCTCTTTTTGAGTTATTTGTGTTGTTCCGTTGGTTACTCTCTATTAATTTTATAGAGCCCCTTACATAATGGTATCAGAGCCCTAGGTTCAAATAAAATAAAACGAAGTAATCATATAATAATAAGATAATAATGCTGAGTAGATTACAATTGTTCATTGATATATGATTTATCTTGTTAAAAAATGTGTCATTATGCTTTTGTTTTTTAGCCATACAACTGTTCTTCTTATCTTCTGTCTTCTTTGAAACGTGCAATCCTTTTTTTCTCTTATGTCTTTTCATTTGTCATCTATCTTTGAAAAAGTGGACATTTTCTTGACGGTTTCCATCACCTTTTTGTTATAAGCATATCTTCTTTTTTATTGTTACCCACCGCCTCAGAAGAGATATATCTTCGAAGAGTAGATTGGAGCAATAATACTGGGTTGGCATTTATTGTCGTGACCACTTAGCCAAGCCACTGTTATTTATAGTACACATGTCATGTCAGCCACTCGGGAAAGCCGATTACATTTTCTTCCCAAGAGTTATCCAGCCTTCATTATCATTTTTGGTCTTTTTCATGAACCTTGTGGTTTCATTTTTTGTTATCTGACTAGTTGTCAATAATAACTGTCCAGCTCATTGATTTTTTCTGTTATCATTCTTTGTCTTCTGGTTTTTCCATTGCCTAAAACTATCATCTAGTTGTTTGTTGCTGTAAAACCCGAGAAAATTCTAATTTTCTGAAAAAGGGTAAACGGTAATTTCAGTCAAAATCCGAAATTTTTCTAGATCTCGGATGACGAAACGGACTTCACCATTGGAATCGTCTCGCGAAATCTAGCTACCACGCCTAATTCTCACGACTCGAGATAGTCTAATTTCACATTTTTCGTGCACCGAGGCTCTCCAAGTCAGAAACGGCTTCAGAGAGACATGTGATGTAACAAAAGTAACCTATTACACGTAATCTTACGCGCGAATACGCCGCACGATGAAGAGACGATGAAAATGAATGACTTAGATTCATCAAAGTGTCAAAATCCAAGACAAAAAGGGACATTGATGGAATTTTGAAAAGTTAAATGAGAATAAGACAAAAGATGAATAGTTTTCTTCTTCAAATTGAAGAAGAAAACGTGCAGAAGGGCTGGATGTTAGCAGTAGGTTAGTGTTTCAGATTTTAGAGAGAGAGAGTGTGCCTTCTCTCTAGATTTCCTGCCGCTCGTGCACCGTCTACCGACCCGAAAGGAAGCAAAGTCGATTCACGCGCCACGCGTGAGCACCGATTTTCTCAGGAGTCTCAACCCGTAGGTATCTTTTCCTACTTGTGTTATTCTTGGCCAAAAGCCATGCGAATGGTTGCGGATATTCTGGGCGCTTGATTTAGCCGTAATTTCTGGCCTCAAAACATTTGAACCGAG